>VXBA01004028.1:129456-228432 GCA_013399895.1 Serilophus lunatus
TCACCCTACTTTCTACCTTTCTTTTTGTTGTTTTTTTTGTCTTTTTCTCCTTCAGTGTTTTTCTCTCCTATTTTCTTGAGTTTGAAATATTGTAATTCTACAAAGGTGAAGACTTTTCGATTAATTCTGGAGTTTTTTTAATTACTNTAGAGTTCCTTCTAGTCTTCATCTTCATCCTGGGAAAAATGGCACAACTCAGCCTTAAAGCAATATTAAAAAAGGATAAAATCTAAGTACAATGTCATTTCTGCCTACATTTGAAGTTTCTAACAAACATATTCTTGAATCACATTCAATTGCAAATAAAAAGGACTATCAAGGGTTGATAGTCTTAAACTAAAAAAATAGAAATATTTTGCCAAATTTCTTCCTTAAAATATTATCTGCTGCATTAGCTAAGTTTTACTGAACTTCAGAAAAATTGGAAAGGCAAGAAACAACAAAAGGAGCTGCTGATGAAGTATGGGTAGAAAGCACTCACAGGTTTCTGGGCATAAGAAATATCAGAAAAGTATTACAAGAACTGAAGTCTGCTCTCAGTTGCCCTGCAAGCTTTCATCTAATGAATGAACTAAGTTAGTGTTGTGGGCTGATTATTAGACAGTTTTTATAACTACTTGCAGTAGTTCTTAAATATCGGGAAATACAAGAAGTACAATAATTGCATTGAGAGCAAAAAACTAAACAATTGCAGTCTCATTTCTACAGTCTTTTATAGCTATTGTATACAAATTGGTCAAGAATTGTTAGATTAATTGCATAACTTTATGGCTAGAAATTTGTTTGGATCCATCTCTTTTTCCACTGTACAGTGTTATAAAATGATAAATGTAGATAAGGGATGAAGTAGAAATTTGAACACCATGACTCCCTTATTCATATTCAAAAGGTATATTATTTGACTAGTACTTTCACTGTTAAATATATGTAAAAATGATTGTGTGTATTCTTAATTTGAGTGAGCCAGATTCTCTGCATAATCAAGTTCTATGTCCCACTGAAGTCAAACCTCTTACATTAACAGTAAAATTCTTATCAATCAAATTGTAAAGATATGAAAAATTGATGGATTTGTTTTGATAAAATCTATTCTTCATAAACCCATCTTGACTAACACCAGCTACATTATCTTCCTTCTCATCTTTGATAATCCCTATAAAACTTCAGTATTTTAACTGGCACTGTTGACAGGTCACAGGCACATACTAACAAGGATTTGCCAACTGGTTATTTCACATAGAGACATGATACCTCTTTGACTGTGGACTCTAAAAATTTCAGCCCAACCAATTCCTACACAAACTGGGAAAAAAAATTTGTTATTTTCATGCAGAGAACTCACCAGTTAATTTGTTCAAAACTCTTCTACTTTATCTGACATTCTGATTTTAAAATGATGGGTTTAAGGACTGTGTTAAACATTAGCTCTAGTTACTGTTGACACAGAAGATATTTCATTACCATGATAATGCACATCATGAGCTTTCTGCCTAAATACAGACTAAATACAAACTAATTTTAATAATTATTTTAATATTAATAATATTATAATATTATTAATAACATCAAATATTAAATAAATTGTATTAATAATATTGTATGGGTTTTTAATAATTCTGACTTTTTCTTTTGTTATGTTTAACTGTGATGGCCATGGGTTTTTCCTTTGTATATTCTTCTCTTATCTTTTTTGTAATGCATGCCAGTTTTCCCTAATTGTCACTAACCATTTCAGTTTTATTTCAGTTGCCTAATATGTTCTTCTTTGATTTCATTAGAGTTTTGTAAGTGTTTGTTCTTAAGGAACTAAAGTATTTATATTTCTTTCAGGATTCACATTTAGTGTATGAAAATTAAATAGTCTAGCAACCTATAGTCGTGCAGTTTGTGCTTTATGATTTATATGGCATAGTAAATGATCATCTACTTACCTATCCAGTGGTTTTTAGAAGACTAATTTATACTTACAGTTTTTTATTGTTTTATACTTTCACTGAGTGCAGGCAAGCAGAGAAATATCTTCAAAGTAACTAAGATTTTTCTCAAAGGAGTAGAGTGTATTGAAGATCAAAAAATTCAAATCTGTTAAAAGTGACTCTATGTGATAGAAATCTACTAAAGAATTACATGAAAATATAGGAGCAACTTCTGAAACGTATATGATAAAGCTGAAAAATAAGCTGAACCTCAAGCTGCCATTTATTTTCCAGCATGGTGATGTCACTGTGGCTGTCACAAGCTGTGTTGCCTTGCACATAGGGCTGGAAGCCTCATACAGTAAATCCTTGTTCTCCCTTTGATTCCTCTGTGCCTTATCAGAAGAGAAATGCACACATACAACTGTGCATAATACAAGGCAGTATTAACAGAGCGCTCCTGTGACATACACAAACCACTCATTTCTTGTTAATATGGCAACAGCAGAAAGTCTCCAGAGGGTTGTCCAACCCTATAATGAGAGGCCTGCGTTATGTGCAGTTCTGTAGCCTCAGAAGTGGCCATGGCTTCATCCCCTGCTGTGAAATTTGGCTGCTGCCTGAGGCCCTGTGGAAATCATGTTTCTTGCTATGCCTGACCACGTGCAAGCCTCCCTGCTGAGAAAAGCAAGGAAATTTGCTGAACCGCATTCATCTAATTCTCTTCGTCATCATCTGAGACAGAGAGAAAAGGATCTGCAGAGCAGTGTTTCTGTCCTAATTTTTACTTCTGAGTGGGAAATAAGGTCACCAATACATTCTTGACGATGTGCTGAATGCAGAAGTCAGTAAGCAGCTTGATTTCCGGTCAGATACTAGGGAGATAGAGCAGAAACTACCATCTCAGCAACTGTGCACGTATTGAAAGGATGATGGAAGGAAGCCTTGTATATTGCCTTCTCCTCAAGAGGTTCCAAGAACACAGTGTAGGAGAAAAAAAATGAAAGGTGTAATGTGAATCATCCCTGCTCTTGTTATGATGTGTGAAACAGTAATAGACACATGCCTTTTTTCTATAGTTTATGCATCTAATCTGATGTAGTTCCTGTCTACCCTCATTTTTTGTATGGGAAATGAGTTCCAAGAGCAGTGAAATGTAATTTTGAAGAAAAGGCTGTCAAACTATGTGTTTAAAAACACAACATGAGTGTATCTGCAAATACTGTGCAGAAAAGGGTATTTTACATGCTAAAGTGTTGAAGTGTGTAGAAAACAACAATAAATCAGAAAACTTACTCGATTCCCTCTGAAGTGTACAATTAAAGGACTTGATCTCAAATAGAAAACATGTTTAGTATTTGTTGGGGTCAGAGTCTGAATAACAGTAAACCTGATTTGAAAGAAGCAGGATGTCAGAGGTGTATAAATGGAAACTGCTTTTGGGAATAAAATTGATGTGTTGGGGAGGCAAAGGCAATTTGATTTGCATTGTATTTTTCTTCTTAGCTCTAATATTTCCTATTAAAAACCTGTAAAGAACATGTCTGACATAAAAAGTAATTTTATTGAAGTTAACAGAGCTGTCATAGTATAAGATAGTTTGAACTGGTCAAAGGGAAAGATAAAATATTGCTAATAATGCTAATAGCAATGTTTTAATAAGCTAAGGAAAGGTAACTTTTGCATGCAGGCAAAAGGCATGCTTCTTATGTTTATTTAGTTGTCTCGCAGAGTTAGGGAAAAGCAAGTACTATTACAAGACTGAGGAGAGCGTTACAGGGGTCTGTAGCTAGACATCCTCCACAAATAAGAAAACCTGAGTCATTATAGTGAGAGAAGAGAAGGCACTGTGTGAATATATGTTACGACATGCACTGAGAATGATTTCAAAGGCACTGGAGGGAGAGGATCTCAAGAAGCCAATGAAGAAGTCAAGAGTTCCTTTCTCAGTGATTCAGAAAGGAAGAGAATCTGTTATAAAAATCAGATTCAAGCAAAAACAAAAAAAAATTTGAGATGTAGCTCCTACCAGAAAGTAATAAGAAGAATTAACTAAGAGAAGAATTTCAGTTTTATACGTGTCTTTTACATATATATGTATTTTTTACCATGTGTTTAACACAAAGAAAAAACTACTAGTGTCTCTGTGTGTGTGTGTGTGTGTGTGTGTGTGTGTGTGTGTGTGTGTGCGCGCGCGTGTGTGTGTGTATGTAGGCAGGTACATTATAGATGCTTTCAATATAAATCTTGTATTTCTTTTGAGAAACAGTGAGGAAGCACATTCAATTTTTGTAAGCCATAAAACATTATATTTGCAGATTGTTACAGTATGTATTTATGCATACATACACAATTATGGATGTTCTAAATAGAATGCTGTATTCCCAAAATATTTAGCAAATAAAGTTAATGACTTAGTTCCAGACTGTTGAATGGTAACCTTTGTGGGAATCCTATAGGATTCTGTATGATGCTTTTTTTGCAATAAAGAACTACTAGAAATTCTTTTTCTCCCAGTTGCACAGAAGAAAAAACAAACAAACAAAAAAAAAACCACCCCTGCAAAACCTAAATGCTAAATGTAATTTGTCTGACATATTATCCTCAAAATAGTTCGGACTTAGAATAGCTAAAACTATATGGATATATAATCAAACTGCTTTTGAAAACCATGACATTTCCTGGTTCACATAAGATGATAAAATATTAATTTTATTTTTATTGTAATTTTTTAAATCAATTGATTATGTGAAATCATTCCTTAAAGTCAAGAAATTGTTAATGACAAGATTAGCTTTTGTTCTGAGTCAGGAAAAGAAATTTGACTTATTTAAAATTAAAGGGTTTTTGTGGTGATCTGAACTGAGGAGGCAAACAGTAGGTAGATACAGACAGTGCAGCTAATGCAGAATAGTCAAGTGCCTTAAAATTGAATTTAAAATATAAAATGGGAAAAAAATTACTCTTGTCAGCATTTGCATGAAAGTGGGAAAAAACACTTCAAATATTACTAGAATCCAGTAATTCCAGACTGTATCGATACAGTTGATATGCAGTATTCTGATTTTTTTACCTCCCTAGAACCTACTTCATTTATACCACATGAACAAAAAACACAAAATCATCTTCATTAAAACTTAAAACAATGTTTCACCACACCAATTGTCAGCTTGGCCGCAATAACTGGATTATATTCTACTTTTTTATTATTACTGTTGTTGTAGATGAATATTGACTGGCAAACAGTACTACAGCATTTCTAAATACAGTAAACATTTTATTTTGTTATTTAATAACTACTAGTATTGTTATTGTTTGGCTAGTTTTAAACTGCTTTATAAAATAATTTGCTGCAGTCTTCCTCAGTGAATTTTTGCTATCTCAGGTGTATGATCTGCAGGGATGTTTAGTTCAACTGCATAATACAATGGGTGCCATATCATTGCAAACCCCACTTTTTCATCGTGTTTCATTTTAAATTTTAGAGAGAACTAAAGAACATCCTAGGTAACAGTATAGTCTGATAGTGTGTTTTTTATTTGTGACTTTGGCAATAAATTGCAGTGTGGGAAAAGCAGCTGAAAACATGGATAAAAGTCGAATGCAGGATTATTGTAGACCCTGTCAAAATAAATGGTAGAATATTTTTAGTATGTAATTAAATGTCAAGATTTGTGAGTTAATGGAATTTCTGTAGTCACATCAAGGTCAGACGAGCAATTACTGTTTATGAATTATCTGAAATCTTGTATAGCCTCTTCTAGCTAGTCTTATAGCATCTATTAATATTAGACATCTTTGCCATTTCTGATGTTTCTCCCCCATAGTTTCTGTTAACAGCAGTGTGGTGCGTTTTGTCAGTTCTGTAGTTGTTTGTAAAACCTTCCTTTATTTCACTGAAGTGCTTGCAATTAGCCCACTTCTCCCCATTGAGAAGCATCTTTGTAATAACAGCTTTCCTGGCAGAGCTTTTGTTAGGGAGATTTTAAAATCAAGAGTGTACAAAGGTTGGGAAAAATCTAATCGTACAAAAGTTCAGCAAATCCCTTTCAAGGTCATTTCTGTTAAGATTACATAGATTTTCCACTTCAGCAAACAGTAGAGTTTAGCATTTTTAGGGATAAATTTGGAGTGATAGAATTAATAAAATAAACCAGTTCTGGTAGAAATTGTCTGCTACACTTAAAGAAAAGCCTAAATTCATTTCCCCACCTCCAACTCCCACCCTCCCCCCACTACAATCTTTAGTGGGGTTACCTTTCTCCCCCATGCAGCCTCTTGTATCACTTTCTTTGAAGTCGTTCACAGCATTTGCTTTGACAGCCACTGGGTGTGGGAAGTATAAGGCTATAGCAAGCATCTCCATAGCATAATCCGCCCAGTCACTGCTGGCCACTGATCCAGCTGCATGCAGCAGCTTAGTAGTCAAAGGGCATGGTAATTCCCTCCTTCTGTCTTTTCTTTCTTTCTTCCAAGGCAAAATCTTCACCTGGTGTTTTTGATTCATGCATTCGAATTATGATGGCTGCCATCATCAGCCCTGTGGGTGACATTAGAAATTCTCTGAGCCAACAGCTAATACCGCAGCTTGTTAAGCGACCATGTCAGCCTGATTTTAGGGCCCATTTTGCAGTTCACCACAGGCCTATCTAAAAGCATCAGGAGTCTCCGTCTAGCAGGACAGGCTCATTGTCTTTCTAAATGTCTCCTTCTGATAAGCAGATCCAAATATGGTTCATTCACTGTGGATTTGAAGGCACAGTGGGAAACTTGGCTCACATAGTGAATGCAACAAAATGCTTAATATTTTCACTTAGTGTAGAGCTAAAGAACCCAATTTTCAATTTCAGGATACAAACATTTACTCCCTGACTATGATCAAGTGTTTGAAATTTAAATCAGAAGTCTTCGAAAGCTATTCTAGACTATCAAAGGACCAGGCTTTCCCATACTTAGTACAAAGAAAAAAATCCTAGGTTTGTGAAAGAGTTTGAGCACATAGAATTCACATGATGACTAGAAGTATCCTTTGTTTCATGAAGATATTGTCGAAAATTTTTCTCTGAATTATTTTCTGTGAAGCGCATCATTCTAGTAACTTTGAGATTAATAACAGCGCTATCAATACTGCAGTCTGATCTGCCTTGCAAACTTTATCTGTTTTTAAATAAGAGCTGCAAATACATATTTGTCTATGGTGCCCAATATATTTCTTTTTAATGTTTTGTCTAACCCAAGCTTTGGCAATACAAGGCAATGAATATCATTCAGTTGCCGGAAATGAGAATTTTACAAAAAGTATTCTACTGTGACTCTCTATATTTAACTGAGTCTTTGATCTGCAAAATATTATTTTTATAGATAAAAATGGGGCTAAGTTTTCTCTGACCTGACAGGCAATTTTTTAATCGGAAAACAAATAGACGGCCCTTCCTGGAGCATAAAACCACAATTATAATATTTAAGGAACAGTTTTTGTTCTTTAAGAAGAAAATCAGTTACTTACTGATGAGGTATGTAAAAGTGCTTATCCTGCAGAACTATCGGTTTGAACCAGTATGCAAGTGGAAAGAACTAATTTAAGAAATCCACAGGAAATTAGAGTGGCTCCTTTATTATCAACATCCATTTCCTAAATACTGTGTTGCTTTTGGCTTATATTCCATTGACCTATAATAATGATGCCGCAGACTTATCTCTTTGTAAATTGGCAAACTGGCAGCCATGCCAATCTGTAAGATTTCTTACAGAGATAACTAAGAATCCACTATTTTGTAGCATATGTTCCCTTTAGTGCCTGTGCTTTCATGTGTAACATGGTATTGGAAAACCTCTTCCCCCTTAAAAATTCACAAAAGATTTTTAGGAAGAAGGCATTTCTAGTATAAATCATAATTGCTCTTTGGCTGACAGATATATTTGTCCATTTTTAAACTGTAGATTCTCTATTGTAACCAATTATCTGAGGCAAAGCTTTGTGGCTGCACAAGACAATAAAAAGAAATACAGACTTTGTTGCGATATGTAGGAGTTACATATCACAAAATTTATGTGTCTCTCTAAATATGAAATTTAACTGAACAGACAAAATTTCCATTCTCCTTATTTTCCATCCACTTTTCCTCTAATATGTCTGTAAGGATTCTTAACATGGTATAAAATTGTGAGTACAAGATGGAGCAAAAGCTTCTCTTATGGAGCTACATTTGTCTATATAGACTTCAAAAAATAGAGGTAGTGTTCGTCTACACTTCGACAAACAAAACTGGATGATTCAGAAGTAATAAAATGAGTTCTGTCGTGTGGAATGTACAGGCCCAGTCAACACAAATTTATGAAAGGTAGGTACTGCTTGACTAACCTGGTCTCCTTCTATGACAAGATGATCCACTGAGTGGATCAGGAAAAGCATGTGGATCAGAGAACTTCTGTGTGTCTACCTAGACTTCAGTAAAGCCTTTGACACTACTTCCCACAACATTCTCCTGGAGAAACTAGCTGATCATGGATTAGGCTGTTTCATGGGTAAAAAGCTGGCTGGATGACTGGACCCAGAGAGTGCTAGCGAATGGACTTACATCCAGCTGAGGGCTGGTCATAAGTGATGTCCCCCAGGGTTCAGCTGGAGCCAGTCGTGTTTAATGTCTTTATCCATGATCTGGACAAGGGGATCAAGTGCACTCTCAGTAAGTTTGCAGATGACACCAAACTGGGTGGGAGCATTGGTCTGCTGGGGGGAAGAAAGGCTCTGCAAAGGGATCTAGACAGGCTGGATCAGTGGGCTGAGGACAACAGTATGAGGATAACAAGGTGAAGTGTCAAGTCCTATACATGAGTCACAACAACTCCATGCAGCGCTGCAGGCTGGCGGAAGAATGTCTGAAAACTGCCTGGCAGAAAAGGACCTGGTCAACAGCTGGCCAGACATGAGCCAGCAGTGTACCCAGGTGACCAAGAAAGCCAATGACAGCTGGCCTGTATCAGGAATAGTGTAGCCAGAAAGAGTAGGGAAGTGATAGGCACTATTTAAGCCATACTTTGGACTCCCCACTGCCTGAAAGACCTTGAGGTGCTGGAGCATGTCCAGAGAAGGGCAACAAGGCTGGAGAAGTCTTATGAAGAGCAGCTGAGGGATCTGAGTTTGTTTAGCCTGGAGAAAAGGAGGGTCAAGGGAGACCTAATTACTCTCTACAACTACCTGAAAGCAGGTTGTTGCAAGGCGGGGATCAGTCTCTTCTCCCAACTAACAAGCTATAAAATGAGGAAATGTCCTCAAGTTGCCCCCAGGAAGGTTTAAATTTTGGATATTAAGAAAAATTTCTTCACCAAAATGATTATCAATCATTGGAACAGTCTGCTGAGGAGAGTCATCACCCCAGAGGTATATAAAAGATTTGTCAATGTGGCACTTAAGGGTTTAGTGGTGGACTTGGCAGTGCTGGGTTAATGATTGGACTTGGTGCTCTAAAAGGTCTTTTCCAACCTAAATGATTTTATAATATGAGATATTTTGTAGGACTGAAAACACAGCAATAGGCTAAGGATTCATTCCCATTGCTGTGATATAGAACTTCTTGTGGAGAATTGCATTACATGAGACCTACTAATGTGGTTTATTAACCTTAATTTTATCTGGATTTTATTGTCTCGTCTACACAGGGCATAACAGAGCTTAAACTTGAGTCAAGTATCATTTTCTCTTCATTATCCTAAAATATGAAACAACTCTTCCACACATGAATATATCTTCCATCACTAAAATTTTTTTCGATTGTGGTTGGGAGTTGATTCCAGTTGATTCCAAAGTGAATCAGATGAAGTGTTATTCAAGGGACGAGCAAATGGACTTCACAGAGGAGTTCTTCAGTCCCTGTCAGCATGTCATTAAAAAGAGCAAAACACCCAAATTATTATAAACCACATTTTTTCTTAATTTGTTCTCATAGAGAAACTCATAAAACTTGTATTAGCAAGTCTAGTATTTTTCCATATGACTTTGTATAAGAGAAATATTGGTTACAATTTCAGTATTTGTGGACCAGTCTGCATGCTGTCAATCAAAGTATCCTGTTTGGACTTTATCTCCCTCCATTCTTTCCAGCAGGCTGCAGGCTGCTTTCAGCTCTCAGAAGATATAAGCCTTTCCTTTAAAATAACCAATAGCTTAGAAATGAATAGTACTGCTGCCTCAATTCCTTCCATTATAATGTCCTGCCTAATGCTTTTCACTTTACTTTTCATTTCCTTTGTAGTGCTGAGATCTGGGAAAATTAAGATCTGTGGTACTCCGTATTCAAACATATATTTGAGACTTGCAGCTTGCAGCATTCTTACATGATCTCTGCTATTAGTGAATGTAAGAACAGTTTCTACCCATTTCCCTCTCTTCCTATTTTGTGAACTAATATATCAGTGGGAGAAATTTTCCATGCATAATGTGAAGAAAGAGCAGCTTAGCTCAAGGATTTTTTGGTTGACCATTGATTGGAGGAGATGAGGAAAATCCAGAAATATTGTAATTTTATTTTTTTATTACTTTCTCCTTGGACTTATGTGTCTAAGAATAATATTACCCTCATTCACCCTGGTGAAGGTGCTGGGAAAGAGCTGCTAATTTCTTCTAGAACCTGATTTTAATGAGTTAGCAAAGTGCATAGATCATTGTAGAAAAGTAATATAATAAATGTATAGGAAAAATTGATGGGGGAAAAAACCAACCATGAAGCATTCATTTGGGTAGTGGTCAGCCACAGAAAACTAGTTATTTCATTAAACTGTTACCATTAAGGCTAATGAGAAGGTATCAAAGGAGAAACTAGAGATCACCATGGTAAATGCGAGTACTATGCATAGTACTCTTCGTAGAACTGGAGGATCAGAAGGTGTTGACAGCTTTTTGCAGTATATCCTGCTTTCTTGTAAAATACATAGCTAGCACTGAAAAATCAATTTTAGTAAGCAGACCAATACTTTTTCTATATGTGCATGAGCTTAGTCTCTATCTGATTGTGTTTGGGACTCCTAAAATATGTCATTCATGCTACTCATAAAATGCTTTGCTTCTTGTTGCAGAGCAGACATATAGCACATGAACTATATATCTTTTGATTTAAAAAAATTTGAAGATATTCTTCTGGCAATATACTTTGTCTGCTTCAATCCCTACACATTTAGTCTGTGACTCAAGACAGAAGACATAGGTAATTCATAGAACAGTCTGAAACGTGTAGTGTGGATAATGGGGTCTCAGTATCCACAGCTGAACTTTACAAATCTACTCTTATGGAAACACACTAGTATGAAGTCAGAGCCATAGTTTTTTTCTCTTTCATATAAGTTTATTTACCCATATTGGCAACTTGGTAATTGTCTTATAAGTTGCAAGAAATCTGAGAGTAATTAGAAGTGCCCTTGTTGGGTCTCTCAGCACCCAACAGTATTGGGAAGAAAAGTTTTAGAAAACAAATCTTAGCCCTTTTATCTTTTTTTTTACACTTTTGTATTCAAAAACATTCTTCCCAGCTGAGAAGAAATTGTAACACTGATTTACAAGTCAGGGATGCTTCAGCTACTCTCCTGAATATTTTTAGCCATTGAATGTTTTGTCCTTAATTCCTAAAACTAGTATTTCATTTCTGTACTGAGTATATGTGTAATAACATTTCAAAAGTATTTAGAATAGTGTAAGGTACATTATATGAAGTGAGAGGGGACCGAAAACATATGTGTTCTTTCCAAACATAATGAGGTCTGTAAAAATGCAGCTCATCAAAAGAAAAATGTAATTGCATTACTAAGCTCTCGTTTTCTGAATACCAGCAACTAAATAAACTTGAAACTAGTGGCTATAATCCTCATGACTGGATCTGATAAATAAAGTTGAATAAATACGTGTTGCCATTTTCAGTAATAAGATGTTTAGAGTAAATGTGACTGTTCATAACATTATTTTATGAGTGTCAAACACTTAAAAAAAAAAAAAGTCTGATATAAAATTGGATGGCTTTCTAACAAATATATCCAGAGTTTGGATGCCAGTTGGGATGACAGATATGGTAACAAATTATTCATGGCATATTTAAACTGTGCCCTAACTAGTGCCGCAATAGCAGTATTTATGTAATCAGAGCCTGGTCATTGTTTGGCAATAACTTTTAAAAACTTGCCTAAAATCAAATAGATAATATTTGTATAATTGTAATAGCTGAGCTATGCAAACAATTGGAAAGCTTACATGGGTGTCCAAGGGAGTAAAGAACCTAAAAGGATTTGGCATATCACATCATTGCAATACAGTGACTAACAAAACACTGTAAATGGAATTACTTGAATATTAAAGAAAGGAAAAACTTGGTATCTCAAACCTGAGAAATAGCTTACAAGAAAGAGTGAAGTCAGTAGACATGTAAGCTGCTCAGGATAATTAAAACAGGTAGTTTCCTTTCCAGTGTGGCATATTTCTGAAAGTGCTTTCACTCTTCAGAATATTGCAGTGGTATAACGGTGGTTATAACAAGTATAACCTCTGAATCTGTCACTAAGAGTGGCTGTGGATGGATACACAAGAGAAAAGAGCTATGCGGGCATGTGATTCATCCCCTAATGCTATTCCAATTACCAACTCTTCTAAGTCAGAATTGTACAGAGACAGATACAGTTGTATTGTGTGTGTTTTGTTATTTGTAGATCTTTCTTCTCTCTCTTTTCCAGCCTCCTCTAGAGCCCATGCAGACTTTGAATGTGTTTAGCCTTCTCTAAAAATTACTTCCATAACTATCCTCTGCTTTTCTTTCAAGTCTGTCTTCTAGTTTCATTACTGGTCCCCAGTTCTTGTATTGTAAGAGGTGACCACTCCCTATCCACCATCTCTTAACTTCTGATGTTATAGACTTCTGAAATCCATATAAATGTGTCTTTTTACAGATAAATATACTTGTTACATTTAACAGATTTGTTACTATTTAACAGACAGATGTATCTAACAGATATATCGGCTGTGTTTCTTTACAAAACAGTGCTTCCACACTTTTGGTAGCCGTTGAACTCCCTTGTGAACCTTTCTGAGATTTCTGAGATGTGGGAGATGCGGTATTCAAGGTGTGGCAGAAGAGTAATTTTTAGTATAATGAAAATGGTACAGTGAAGATTATTGTGACCTCTTCCTAATGTTTGGATTACCTTCTGCCTGCTGCTAACCTTAACTTGCCCTTTGGTAATGGATTTTTGTCAAAAGTCATTTGGACATTAATGTTATATCAACTGGACCACTCTGTACCTCAAATGTATCATCCATATACTCCATGATTCTTCAAAAGAGCTTCAGCATTTGCCTATTCCAAAATTACGCTTCCCAAGTAGAATCTATTCATGTCACCATT
Source organism: Serilophus lunatus (assembly GCA_013399895.1). Lineage (NCBI taxonomy): Eukaryota > Metazoa > Chordata > Aves > Passeriformes > Eurylaimidae > Serilophus > Serilophus lunatus. The sequence continues at coordinate 142,751 of VXBA01004028.1, forward strand.
AGTTAGAATATTCATTTACCTGGCACAGACATCAAGATTACATATAGGTATGCAGTTCCTCAAATTTCTCCTACACTCCCTCAAGTTCTTTGAAATCAGGGGAGATTTAAGGAAGAGATTTTACACTAACAGTACATACATTTCACCTCTAGACTGCCCTGGAAAATCTGACTGAATACCATCTGGCCTTAGGTGTTTATTGCCTTCTATTTTTTTTGACACTGTGTTCTGTAATAAATTCCACAACCTTTGTAATGTCAGATCCTCTGTCAGAAATGGGTTAAGCAAGGGATTGTTCCTAGTTTCTTCCACAATTAATACAGGAAATTAATTTAGTTTCCCTGCACTGACCTAAGGTTGTCTGACAATTCTTTTGTACCCTCCTCATCAACTATCACTACAGAATCTCTGCCATGTGTTTTCTCCTGATACATTTTAAGAAAGATGTATTATTGTTGCTTATCTGTTATGCTAGTTGTTTCTCAATCTCCCTTCAGTTCATAGTTCTTTCTATTTTCTTCATTTTAATATAATCTCAAGTATTTGACGAGTACTTCCTTATCATAACCTCCTTAACCCTTTTTTGATTGGCAGTATGCACCTGCTTTTTTTTTTTTTCAAATATGGTATCCTTAAATAATTTCCATACTATAATTCTCAGAGTGTCCATAAAGATTTACTTCTCTTAGTTGCCTTCTATTGCTCCTTTTGAATAAGTGTCCTTATATTTATTCTTGAAAAGCCTGGCAAACATGGTGTCTGAAATCTTCAAGATTAAGGATGATACTCTTTCACAGTGAGAAGCTATATTGCTCATATTGCAGCATTATTTTCCATAATTTATGCTGACTGGAGTTATAATGACAATGTTATTTTTATTTTTCAATTCTCTAACAGAAGAATTATTATCAGCATGTACCAGGAGGGAATTATTAAACAATTCCTAGCAAAAAAAAAAAAATTCCATTTTCTGTCTCTTTTTAGAAAGTTTCAAAGTTTAATCTGGCACTCCAATAAAAGATCTCTGATAACAGGAAAATATCAGATTTGTTAGTGTAGCCTATTGTCTAACAAAAAAGCAATTCAGTTTTCCAAGTGAGATGTTTTACTTTTAATAGTGTATGCATGCTGTCTTGACACCAGGGCAGCCATTCCTTCCTTCGTTTTAAATTATGGCACAAACATTTCTTATCGATTGCAATTTTAGAGCCATTTGAAAGCTCAGATTTGGCCCCATGGTTTCACTGTGCCTGTACAATTGAAGAGAATAGCTTCTGTGATGAGTACTATTATGGTCATTGTGTTCCTGTGAGGTGGACTTAAGTCTCTACTGAAGCTGGACAAGATACATTAAGTGTCTGCAGTCCCCTGAATATTGCTGAGGGATTTCTGTGAATTCCCAAGACAAAGAGTGTGCTGTTTTCCTTGTTCTGTGCAGGCTATGAAATTATACAATTTTTTTAAAGATTGCCTATTTGCATCACTACTGTATGGTTAATACTTAATGTCAAGGAACAAGCTATGTAAAGAGGTGTTTTGCATCAGACTTCCTGAGTTTGAAATCAAGAGCTAAAGTTCCTTTTTCCTCTGTTACAGTTTCTTAGGTATGATTCTACAATTGACTTCTTTTTGACAGCAAAATTGAAATTCACAGAATATACTTTTATGTCTACAGGAGATCTGTTTTTTGTGATTATTCATCTTTTACATTTAACATATTGAACATATATTGTACGTTCTGTAAATTGATATACAGAATTTTTGAGAACTGAAATTTCAGAATCCTGTTTCACAGCAACCACTTCTGCTGTTCTGAGTAGTATTGGCACAAAAGTATTAAAATTATATTTACTAGTATCTTTCATGATTTTAGAAAATATATGCAGACTTTTTCCTAACTCTCTCCATTTTTTTGTCAATTATTATCTGCTTAGAGGTATTCCACATAGACATTTGTACTAACAGACTTCAAGATATATCCCATTAAAAATGAATAGGAGTTTTTCATGAAAAGGACAGCACTTACTAGTGATTCACCATGAAAGGACATTTCCCTAATAGAGCCGCTCTTATATTTTTACAATCTGCATGTGCCTTTGGCCATTGTGAAAGACAAAATCATTGGCTAGAAGAACTTGGAGTGTAGTCTTGCTCGTGAAAATTTAAATGTAATAAAATTTATAAATACAAAATTGTAACAGCTGAATATTTAAGTATTTTGTTTGAACTAATGGCCTAGATTTTTATGTTTCCAAGCACTTCAGGAACAAATTCCTTCTTGGCCAAGAAGAGAATCTTTGTTAGACAAGCTTGGTATTTTCTGGAAAGTAGTTTGTGTTGTACTGCCTATATGTTTCACTTCTAATTCCTCAGTACTATTGGGTAGAATACAAGTACATGTAGTCGTAAATGCTCTCAATAATTCTGCCAGAGTAGATTATATATTGTGCCTATTTTAGCTTTGCTTATTCCTTTTGGGGAAGTGTAGAATTTAATTCTGGTCAAAATAGAAAATAGTTAACCTAGAATCATAGAATGGTTTGGGTTGAAACAAACTTTAAAGATTGTCTAATTGCAGATTCCCCCTACAACCCACCATGGGCAAGGACACAACCAACTCGATTAGGACTTCATTCAACTTGGCCTTGAACACAGATGAGATATCTACAATTTGTATGGGCAACCTGTTTTGGTGTCTCACTGGCCTCTGAGAAAAGAATTTCTTTCTAAAATCTTATCTAATCTCTCCTCTTTCACTTTAAAATCATTCCCCCTTGGCCTATTGCTATATCCCCTTATAAAACCTCTAGAAGGCATACTCCAGTTGGAGAAAAATCTATGGAGTTGTTACTCTCTGTGTGTCTTCAATGAACTGAGTGGAGCCAAAATCCTATTAAAAGTTTCAGTTTTGAATTTGTTTGGATCTACACTTTGTTTCCCTAACTCTAGCAAAGGATCTTCAAATTCCTTTCTACGCAATTTAATACAATTCTTTATCATTAAATTTTCCTTTATTCTTCAAATAAAAATCATCTGAGCATGTAAAAGCAGATGGGGAAATGAATATTCTGAACTATAATTATTTTTCAGAAACTCCCAGATGAATTGCTTTTGATAGGTTACCCCCTCTATTAGGTAGAAACAGCAAGATGTCTGCGGTGCTCACTTTTTCATATATTTACTTTGTTTCAAGCAGTCTGTTTTATTTAATTATGTTACCTTCTTGGCCTCTCTACTGTTCCATGGGTTACAAAATCTGCCTGTTACCCATTCCTTTCAAGATCTGAATATAGTGATCTCATTCTCTATCAAGGGAATATTTAATCTATTTTTTTTATTTAGCCTATTCATGCATGATGCCTGATTTAATGAAATAAAAATAATATAAATAATAAAAAAATAATATAAATAATATAAAAATAATTCTGTCAGTTTAAAAAGTTAAGGAAATCCAATAACTCATAAGTAACTTTTCAAAGGCAGAGATTAAAGTGCTCCATCTCCACTCTAAATTCCACTATTCCAACTGTTAGACAATTTGTCCACAGTTTTGTTCCTAACCACTTCACTATTTACATAAACTAACTTAATCTAGATGACTAGTTCTCGAAAATATTCACTGGTCTTAATCCAAAAAACCCAAATTAAATAAAACCCTTTGGTTTCTCATTTAGGGGTGCTAAACAGTTCTCTATTTAAACTACATTAGTAGAAAAATGGATGTAGGTAAAAAATGCCTGCATGCAGGCATTTGTGTAGATTTGCCCTCAGCTTGTCTCTTTCCTCCATTTCTCTACTACTCTTCTTTCCCTCTCTTTGAAGCTCTCACTATTCGCTTCTTTTTTTTTTTTTTTTTTTTTTAATGAAGCATGAAATTCTCTCTTAGTCACTTGAAAAAGGGTACTGGGAATTTCCAAAGATAAAAAACTGTTGTGAGACTTAGTTTTCCACTGTGCTTTCCTAATTTCTATCAAGTCAATGTTAATTGAAAGAGCAGATATTGCATTCTTTCACATACAAAAATGTATCCATATTTATCTTTCTGTGAAGACATTTGTTTGCTACTGTCTGAACAAACCTCACTATTGAAAGCTGCTTGTACATACACTGCATTTTCTAGGTCACTAAGACTTCATTAGGTATTTCATAGCTATGTTAGCGGATTCCTAATACTTGTAAACCTGAAGTATTCTATCCAGATACTCAGAAACAGTCTTTAAGCTTCACTCATATGGCATGTAGTTTGCTGTTATTTTTCATTACAAATCAACATATCTGGAAATCTGGAATAAAAAATGTCTCCAGAATGTTTATGGCTCAATAAAAAAAAAATCTCTGGGTTATGACATTTTAGTGTTCAGACCAGAATAGTGCAGCTTAAAGTGAGTATACTCTTACCTTGTGCATCACAATTTACCTCTGAGTTATTCTATTAATTTATTATATTCTTTCTAAGGTTGATTTCAGTAAATTGCATTAATACTGGGGGCACATTTAGAAGCCGGCTTTTAGTCAAACACATTCGATTACAAATCCAAGTCATAAACACTTTTCAGGATACATAGCAATTCTATAGTTCTCTGGTCACCAAAACTATACTGTTATGAATATGCTATAATTTATGGAGGAACTTCCTCCATAGTTGCGGTTGCTGAATATTAAATAGAGAATATAGATTATCTTTTGAATTTGTATAGTCCCTATAGAATTGAAACTACACCGTGTAAAAAATTTTCTATATTCAGACTTTAATCAAAGATGAAAAGGATGAAACAAACAGTCACCATAGCCATTCAAGAAAACTGGGTATTGTACACTCAAGAATGGCACCAGGAACCCCCATGGGGAAGTGACAGGATGAGACTAGGAAATGCTTGTGACTAACAGGATACAAAAAGTTCTTTCACTTTCTAACGTAAACAGGTTCAAATTAGGCATAGTATAGCATTTCCCCTGGGAGTCACCTAAATATTTTAAAAACAGAGTTGTAGAAAGAGGACTGAAAATTTACCATGTCTTCTAGTGCCCAACCACAGGTAAAAAAAAAAAATTGATTACACTTCTGTTCTCTTGGTTTCAGAGGTTTGTAGATAACAATTTATATTTCTGAGTTTCAGCATGACATTGAAAATGAAAGCTGTTGCATTAGTGACTTAGATTTTAGAGGCAGTTCATAGCAAAAGTATATCTTCATAGTACTGACTTCCAACGACTTAAATACAGAATAGATTATTTGTACTACCTGCTATCATCAAAGAGCAGATCTTAAACATAATATCATTGTCAATTGCTCTCTCTCCATTTTAAAGCATAATTGGTTTTTTGATTGTACAGCAACATGGTGTTTTGGAAAGCACACAATGCTTCACAACAGTATTTAAAGTATAGTGCAGTATTATCAACTTTAATTGAACTCATCAGACTGCTAACTAAATTTAAAAGTCTCATGCAATTATATGAATGAAAATATATATTAACTTATATTTATATAAATCATTTGTATATATAGACAAGGGAATTTTTATGATTCAAGAAGTCTTTTATGCGATTGTGTGTCTGAGAATATAGTGACTGTTAAAAGCATGTGACCAGTCAATGCCAATTTGTAACAAGGGACTTTGTGATAAATAATTGGTATTACTTAAAAATTCACCTATGTCATCAGAAAGAATGCTGGATATTCTGGAGGTGGTGGAAAGTAGCCATCACTCTGGATACACACAACTTTGAGCTTAGGAGAAGCTGGAATCAGTCTTGTATGAATATAAAAACACAGATTGTATAGTAAAGAAACAATGCTCTTGTAAACACAAATGGAAATCTCTATGAATCTCATCTTGGTTACACACAAGGGGGGTGTATTCTCCACTGAAGTCTAATGGGATGTGCATCGAGGGGAGAATAATATGCGCCGTTGCCTTGTTCACTAACAGGTGAAGGGTAATATAGATGAAATTGGAGAACTAATGGGCAAGGCAGTTCTCATTAGCATATACACGGCAGTTTCACATTTTGCAGCAAAGTAAAGGCAAAGCAGTGGCATAAACCAAGGCAAGATTAAGTCTAGGACCCGCTGTCGATGTGATGAAAACAACTTGACATTTGAATCTTTCAAGTGCTGGTTTATCACATGAGTGGCTCAAATGATTACTTTCTCTGTGGAATCTAACAATGAAAAAACCTGAAGGACCTGCACACCATATCAGATATGGTGGAAAAGAAATGTTGAACTGTATGAATTTGGAGATACAGCATGAATTTGTCATTATTTTGCAGACTTTAGCAAATGACTGAAGGAAGCCACCTGATTAAAGGAGTAGAGTGCCATTTTTTCTCCAAAACATAGATAGACCAATCAGTCAGTCAGTTGATCAATTACCATTTAAAACCTCAATCAATTCAAGGCTTATGTCAATGATTTTTTAGCATTGTAAATTTCAAAGGTTGATAGTACATACACACTTCCTTTTCTTCCAGTTCAGATGTAAAATGTTTTTTCATTCCTTCATGGATATCTAAGAATGAATTGCTCTTAAATGTGGCAATTCAAATACATACCATATGATGTTTTAAATGTGTTGCTGAAACTTTTTAATATTTTGAATGGATCTTTGATATCTGCCATCTGGGGAAATACATATTTTTATCTGCATGCTCTGTAAAAAATAAAGTTGTTTTTTTCCAAATAGTCTTGCAAAACTGGCGATCAAAGATAATTATGCTCCAAAATTAAGCACTTCAAAAGATATTTGTAGCAATATTAAGAAAATATTATATGCTGCTCTACATATGAAACAAACACATATAAGACCAGTTTCATTACTTCTATTAAAAGTTCCAGAAGTCTAATTCTATTTCTAGAGTAATTATAATTGGTTAGCACTTATCTAATTCTAGTTGGTTAGCAATGTATCTATGAGAAGTCAGATATCTTTGCTTTGTTTATTAGAAATAACAGAATAATACCTGCATAGGAATTTTACTATTCACTGATATCAATTAAACACTTGGAGTTCTTTTTGCCTACATGTAAACACCTTTTTTTTTTTTTTACATGTAAATACCTATTTTTTTACATGTAAACACTTATTTTGTATTCATCTTCTAATAATCCTTTATGCTTTCTAGAGGTTAGGTCTTTTCTAGAGGTAACAAAAATAAATGAAAAATTCCTTGATAGGACCAAAATGTTTATTGCTCTCGGTTATTGTGTGATTGTAGCAGTACTCAGTTGCTCTCATTCACTGTGGATATGAATGACAGGAGTATACAGTATCTGCAATATCTGTCTACTGTCAAAGAGTACATAATAACACAATTCTGCAAAATTGTTGACTTAGACCTCTAAGATGGTGAATTTTTTGACTATAGGAGATCTGTTCTCTAATTGCATCTCTGCATGCATGTGAGAATGGTGACAGAATAATTCTTTTACACAGTGATTTTTTGAAAAAAGGTACTGATTCCAACTGGATTTTATTTACAAAGATCTTATTATATTACCATTAAAATACTTTTAATTTAAATATAAAGGATATCAAAAAAGTTGTAAATCTCCGTCTTGATTCAAGTAAACGAGTCTGATTAATTTTTTTCGCAATACAGACAACTGTTGCTTCAGCTGTAGTAAACAAATTCCTGAAAAAAAACTTCAAAAAAAATTAATTAACTTTTAATATTTTTGATTCCTATTTATGTTATTATTTTGTAGCTAAGGAAAAATTCCTTTGGAGTTTTTTTGAGGGGGTTCCATTTGCAGAAATTTATATGGGGATGTTTTAGTTAGTTGTGGTTATTTTTGTGCTGTATTGACATTTTAGGCAGTGAGATATTTTTTTCTAGATTTAGGTTAACAGGAAGGTCTGTAATCTATATTCTATGCTCTTGTTAGCAGCCAGAGCAATTGTTTTGCTCTATAACATGGGGGTTGGAAAAGTTGTGAGGTAAAAAAAACAGTGTTCTAGGATAAGTTTTCAGTGGCACTAAACCCTCAAACTGTATTTTATTTTGTGCTAAGCATTGTGGCACTCCAGTTATTGATGTGCCCTTGGAGGACAATGTGTTCATAAGTATATACATCTATTCTTTTGCTCTCTGCTCGTGTAGGAAAACCACTTTCTTCACAGAAACTAAAGGGTGCAGGCATCCAGGTATCTTTATAAAGGTGTCCTTTTAGACCTATTTGATTTGACTCCCTGTGGAGCACCTGTCTGCCTTTGCTAGTATTATTACTAAATACTAGTATGCCTGCTGTGCCTTAAGGCAAATTCAAATTGCACAAAACAGGAACAGGTTTTTATCACTATACATCATGAAGGCTATATTGAGGAGGATCCACTTGAACTTCAGGGAAAGTTTTTCTAATATTGCCAGGCTGGCACCACAACAAAGCTGGCAGCAGTATACAAAATTTCCACTATTTCTATGCTATTTTATTAATAATAAAGATAGTGGTCCTAATCATGGTGAGCAGAGTGAGCCTACTAGTGGTGGATGCTGAGCAGATACAGCTGGTGGGGGCCATTTGGGCATGTCTCTTGGAGCCAAGGAGGACAATCAGGGAGGCGGTAAGGAATGAGGTATGCGGTAAGGTTCATTCTTGTGACAGGGTATTTCTTCTCAGTCATGAGACCAGATGGTCCCCGCCTCAGCATAAACTTCCTCTAAATGTAGTTTTCATTCCGTATTATTCTGTTCTAAAATTGGAAGCTTCATTTTTGCCAAAGAAAATATGAATGCAAGGAAGAAATAAAGAAAATGTCCATGTATCTATTAGTAGAAATAATGTTTTGAACTTACTTCCTATTTATATGAAGGGCTCCAGGCTGCAAAATTTTATCAAAAGATTGTTGTGTTTCTATTCTAGTGGCATTATGAACAAATTTAACCAGATGACCAATATTTTCTGTGAATTTTTTTTTGGTTTTTTTACAATCACTATCACTCCTGATGTTTTGAACATATATAGGAAATATAATCCTATCTGCAGTCAGAGAAGCTGTATCCAGAGATAAAGTAGCATGCAGCTTTTAGCAGTGCATTGTTAAAGGAGCACAAATCCTCTTTAACTAAGGTAAACACAGCACACTAGTGAAAATAAATATTAAGATGCCTTAATTCAAAAGAAATAATTTTAAAAATACCTTCAAGATGGCATTATCATAAGTTTACAAACTTAGTCTTGGGCTATGAAATTACATTGACAAAAAAGGCAGCTTTTAATGGCCAAAAGTTGCTCAGAGACCATCTCAATGTATAACATTGTAAGACAGCAGCTATAATCATGCTGTGCTTATATGAAATATTTTCACAGGTTTTCCTTAGATAGCCCCTCTTGCAAACTGAAGACAGACAGGCACAGACTCCATTGAATGGCCAGATTTTTAGTTTCCTGCCATTAAGCCCAGTTCCCTGCTATCATGAGCATCCATGTCACATAATCCCTTTCATCAGTACAGAAAGCAAGTCACAGATCCCTAATTCTGAGGTCAGTTCTGCTCCAGCACCATTCTCGATTAGAACAGCCGGGGGTAGAAGTGGTCTAATTTGTACCTTCTTATCCCAGCTCCTGAGAGGTTAGCCAGTGCAGCCCAATGTGGCCACCCCCTGCAGAACCACTTCTAGCATCCCAATGCACTGCTCTGTGTGTATTAAAACGTGTTTCATAAAAAGTTAACTTACTCTTTGCTCTCATTACTGGGATGGCTCCAGCTAATATGAAACTGGTAGACCTCCTCCTTAGTTCAGGCATAGCAATCACCTGAGGAAGACAGTTGATTTTACTGCAGAATTACCTGCAATATGGCAATATGTTTTTTCTTTTCTAATTTAAAAAAAAAATATGAAAAAATATGAACTTGAACTTCCAGAAACATTTTTCAGACAGAATTCTAACTGCCTGCATGCTGCCAACCCCCTTTCTCTGAGACCAGGGGGCTTATCCATCACTGCCCTTACACTTCTGGCAGTCATCCACACATACTGCATGAAGAGTTGATTGCCTCCTCTTTAAGAATTCAACATACATGATTTGGTAAAATGCACCCTGTTTCCATTTTCTCAGTGCAAATTTGAATGATTAAGGAATATCAAGTACTTGCATTTGATATTTTCCAACATATATTTCTGTTGTTAATTTCTGAGCAGGTAGTGTGGAAACTCACTACAACAAACCAATGTGTGAACTATACAAATCTATGAAGAGGTAATAACAAAGACATCAGCATATTCTTCATAAATAGAATTTAGTGCATTTGTGTCTGACACATGTGTAAAGGGTATCTACAGCTAGTTAAGTGCTGTTTATTTTTTTGCAACATATATAAAGGGAATGATCTCTTTTTTCAAAAAAAAATCTTTTGAGAACATTAGAAATGCTTATACTGAATGAAAAGCATTGAGAGGTAAAACAGCTACATCATTTAAAAAGTTACTTACATTATAAATACGGAAAAGTAAGAAACTCATATAATAAAGGAAAAAATCAGGTAATTTTCTGTTTTTTCATTCCTTCCTCTTAAATTCTGATTTAGTTAAGTAGTTTTAAACAAATGTTATTGGATGTAGCTAGTCTTGAATGTAATTGCTTTAAGTTGTTGAGAATCTAGAAAAAGTTGTATCTTCATCCTACAGAATTGTTCTCATCAAATCTTATTTGCCAAATAACAAAAGGGCCAGCTCTATCTTATTAATCTTTTGTCAAGTAAAGTCAATAATTGTAGTTTTTTACATTAATTAGTAAAAGAAGCTGATTCTAAATCATCACTAAAATAGAATATAATGGAAAATGCAAAAGGGAAGAAAAAGAATATGCAAATTCTAAAGGGCCTTCTTTAAATTTTTAGTTAATGTTTTTTTCTTCAATTAACGTAAATGTAAAACAATATTGTATAATGACACTGAAAAAATATAACAGCAATAACAGAATCAGAGATTAATGTCTTGAATGTGTGAAACCCTTAGGAAAGCTGCCAAAAAAAAAAAAAAAAAAAAAAANCATTTATCACAAATTAAAAATACAAGACAGCAACTTAAACAATATCCAAAGGTCAATTTAAAGCATATTTTTAAGGACCTATTTATCATATTCCTCATCCTCCCCAAAAAGAATTCATTGCAGGTTCTTTTTCTAATACTTTGCACATATTTTTGATTCCTAGTAGTAGTGTCGTAATCTGGTTATGTTTTTATAAACAAGTTAAATAATTCCAAGGGGAAAAAAGTAAGATAAAAAGGCATAGTATAAGCAAATCAGAGCTCTGATGTAGTACTTAGTAAGGTCCAGAAGGAGGCAGATAATTCAAATATAGAAATTATTAACCTTGCTTATGTAGAAATATTTGGATATGTGTTTTATTTTCTCGCTTGTGTCTCACCCTTTTTGACAATGTTAGTGACATCCATATGGCACTTGCTGCGTTTTCAGCTAATTGTTGGTCACATGGTAATGTTATATGATCCTGACAAATTGCTGCTTTCATTAAGTAATAGCATTCTTCATTATGAAAGATCTGAAAGTTGTGGATATTTCTTGTGTCTTTTCTACAGTCCTAAATGTCTGAACTTTTGAGACACGGCAAGTTCCCTCACCATCCTTACCCTCGCCTACCTACTGTTACCTACTGTAACAACAGCTTTCTTCCTCTGACTATAGTTAAGGAACACAGTTGAAACCATACTAATTAGACTTAAATTGGTACTTAAGTGTCTGATGAGTATAGCCATCCTTACTCTCAGTAATACCTTTGGGTAATTTTTTTTCTGTTCTTCCCATTTTTTAAGAATTCTAACCAGCACAAGAGTACGTAACAGAAGGAAAAGATCAGCAGCTGAGTGTCTGTTTACATTCTAGCAGGCCAGAGTCCAGCCATCTCAGGTCACACAGCCCTTATCATGAGAAATCTCTTTTTTCCCCTCAAACTCATCATATTTTTTTTTTCTGTGAAAAACTTCACACAAGAAACAGAAATTGATTTTTTTTTCTTACATGTCTGTTCATAGATCTTACTATAGCTTATAGATCATGTCCTACTAAACCCTGTTAAAGATAGGTAATAGGGTTATACCTGTTGGAAAGGGAATATAGCATTTTGAAGTCTACACAGATGTGCTGTAAACACCATGAATGTAGATCAGTGCTCTGTCATAGCCACAGGTATTCAAGGTTAAGACACCATGTATTTTAGTCTGCTAAATGATAAACCCAGGAAGATGCAGTCTGGGTAAAGTTCATAAATTCTTTCATCATTACTGTTTTTTTCTTAGTATGAAGTCTGACAGCAGCTTGTTTATACAAGAGATTTCTAGGGCACAGAAATCAGAACATTGTACCCCTCTGTCCCTCACTAGGCAGTGTACTGCTTTCAGTGTGCTGATGAAATTCCCAACAAATTTGTGCTGCATAAAATACATATGTGGAGAGAAAAACAACTTGAGGTTCCGATATTCCATCTGCCTGAAGGATTTCGATAAATAATATAGTGTTTTTGAAAGGACAATTGAAATAGTTTGTCATAAATTTCCTTATTCTCAAGTGTCATTCTTTTCTATGCTTCTTGACTATCATAACGAACACGATGTATTTTTCACTTTACATTTTGTGTCTTAGGATATATTCACTAAGTCTCCTTGTCTTGCTATCCAAAAGGTCATTGCTGAAGGACAGAGGGCTTTCAGGGTGAAGTAAAGAATGTTATTTTCATTTTAGGTATAGGTTCCATTTCAGGCTTTTCAACTGTAACTGTGTCCTTTTAATGGGAGTTATATGCACATATCAAAGAAAATAGGTTCTTAAATATCTGTTTTGATTGGCTGAATCTCTTTAAATAATTTATATACAATTGTAATCACAATGTTTCTTGTCTGATGAGCTTATATGCTTGATTCAATGATGGGGAAAAAACCAATAGGCTAAGTTGTTGATAGTAACTCCCAGGGAAAAATATTCTGTACTAAAGGATTGCTACTGTAAGTATTGAAAATCTTGAAATGTTAGAAAAATTGAAATTATAAAACCACCGAAGGAAACTATTGCATGTAATCACTGTCGTCTTTTTCTCACAGCTTGACTCTATGACAGTTTGATGGGTTTATTGCAGTTGGCATGGATTGCTTTGGCTGAACTAAATGGCAGCTATCTCGCATGCCCTTGATTGTATTCAGACTAATCAGAGGCTTTTGAAGTGATGGCTTTTGTGTGGTTTGAGGAAGGATGCATTTTAAAAACTGATGTATTGAGACATTTTAAAATAAAAGTTTTGCAACAAGACCTGTATTGCCTCAATGAAATCATACTGGAAACTATCTGTTTCTCTCTTCAGTAACACAGAGTTAGTTGTTTGTTATGCCAGTATAAGTCTTTGCTGTTAAAAAAAAGTATACATTTCTTAAAATTACTATCTTATTATAACCAATTTAATTATGTCACATCTAGAGATCTTCAGCACAAAATTCTGTTATATTGACTAAAATATAATTGGCTTAAATGACAGTTAAATAGAGACTGAGGATGTATTTTTAAAAGTCACAAATTATACATGGAGAATTCTACTATTAAATAAATTAATGTTTATGTATTTAATGAAATATTTGCTCTTCAATTTATTTTGATCAATGTTTATGCTTAGAGACAAATAGAAAAAGATAGCTAAATAGAATGTAAGCGGTACATACCCTTTGATAGCCACAATGTAGACCATCTAAGAAAAGAAGGGATTCCTCTCAGCCGCTTCTTGTGAGATAAATTTATTCCACATCCTATTTCACTTCCTGATGGGTAACATATGTAGTCACTCACAAAATAAGGATAATATGATTAGCCATCACTTAGATTAATTCCTTTCCATAAATCTATCAGCTCACAATGCTAATATTTACATGTATTGCACTTAGTGTCTGAAGCTTGCATTATGCATAGTGAACCCTGATGGAAAATTTGTATTACATTGTCTTTTTCCTCTATAACAAAATTGCTTAATATGCCTTAAATATTTAGTCTACTCTAACTATTAAATGTTTCAGGTGATAGAGACATTTAGAAGCATAATAGAATTGGAAAAAAATTCTCCTCCTTAGTGTAGTGTGGTACCTTCTTCTGCAATCAGCCTCCTTGATTCTAGTGGAGGTCGGATGATGTGCTGCTGTCCACCCAATCAACAGAGAATGTAATTAGCATCATTTTCCTTTTCTTTATCTGTAGGATTTAGTCAATTTCATCTCATTGCATTTAGATATATCCCCTCTAAAAGTTAAACACGTCTGTTCTACTTAAGCAAGTCTGTTTCTCTTAAGGAAATTTGTGTAGAGAGTAATAAGAAATTGAATCACCAAGACAGGCATCACTTTTTTTCTACAAGTCCCTTCTTTCTGGAGTCCCTGATATATTATGGTCTATACAACACATAACTCACTTTCATATATTCCCCTTTTACTAAACCCTTGCTACTACTCTGTGCATCAGAGGTAGAAAAAGTCATAGTCTCAACTGCTTCTTTTTCAGCTACTACTCAGTCCAGGCTGCAGCATTTCCTGTTCTTTTTTCTTATAAATCATTATTTGTGAGAATCTTTGCTGAAGATATGTATCATGGAAGACTGGGCTAAAACTTCCCTGAGTAACTGCCTTAGTGTGAATTACAATTTGCCTTTAGTTAATTTAAATATACACATTTTTAGAATATGCAATTAGATTTCGATCTCTCCAGTGCTGGAATTTTTTTCTTCTTCTTTGAAATCCCTCTAATTTGCAAAAACCCTAACCTACAGATGACCTAATCTCTCTGCTCATGTCATTAGAATAATTCCAAATCTCTGAAGATAAGTCAAAATGCAGTGACCATTCTACTACTGCTGAACACTGCCCTTACCAACTTATCTGTGATTTTCCCCACTACTGAGGAGAATTAGTTACATTCTCCCTTACTAGAGGTCAGATCAAAGCGAATTTTGCTAATTGCTGCTCAGTATCCAAGCTGATAATGGTAAAAATTAAACAGGCAGGCAGAAAAAGAGCAAGACACAGTAAGTAGTGAGCAAGTGTCAATAGTAATTATATCTTGGTTACAGCATCCATTAAAGGTAATGGAGAAAACACAGCGACTGTTTGAGGGTTCAAACATGGCAATTACTTTTTTCTTTCTAACCCTCAAGCGGTATCACTTGTCTTACTTTCTCTTTCACCTTCCTTCAATTTTTTTCCAGCTCCCACTGAATCCTCTGTAAAATATGTTGAGACTATTTATGGGCCCTGTGTTATGTCTTATGTTGAAAGCAAAAGTAGAAAGATTCTTCTATATTGTAGGTTGGAGATCATCATCACAACCCTCTTTGCCTCAATTAAGATAGCTTTAAAAGTGTGTGTTCATGTATAGTTAACGGGTTTGAGCCTCAACTGACCTAAGTGCAGGGTCTGTCTCTCTAGTGGAATTTGTAGTGCTATAACTGAGAAAAAAAGCAGTCATCTACTGCAGTATCAGCAGACATTCTTCTTTACAGCAAAAGACTCAAATTCAAATTCTACACTTTAAGACAAATGAGACATTTACTTGAGTAAGTTATAATTAGGGTAACAGAGTAAGATATTATCATGCAAGTAAGAGTTATAATAAGGGTTGTATCTAACCCTCCAGAATGACTTCCATTTATATCAATTTCCTTTCTTGTTTTTTCTTCCTCAATTCTGACGAGGACTGGGGGTTTTTTTGGTTTGGTTTTCTCCACAGTAAACCCTGAGATTTCTCTGTTATCAGATGATACCAGGTCAAAGCTTCTAGGCACAAGCATTCAGTCTCTGTCTAAAGCTATTTGTAATTCTCTGATACTTGGAGTAGTCATTGCATTTTCAGAAATCTCAGTCAGGAATCAAAGAAACAGAATACACAAGTATAAGTTCCCTTTTCATGGATGAAGAAGCAATACATACAGGTTTATATAATATTTCTTCTACAGAAAAGAAAGAATATGTGGTAATATATGTTTGAATTTTGTCAGAAGTGAAGAAGGCTTAGCTTGCTAGGAAAATAAATTAAATGCTCTTCTTTTTTATTATTCACTATTGAATTCTGGATTATACAGATACTTTAAGAGCATTCATTATAAACTATAATGTTTTTGTCATCTGATTTGATATCTTCTGTTCCAGGAGACTTTTACCCTCAGTAGAGTGAACCATGTTGCAGTGTATTTCAGTATAAGAGACACTTTCTTTCAGCTGAGCTAGTTGAATGGTTAGCCATTGTCACTGGACGGTGGCATGATCTGCAGGAGTATATATTCTCCCCTTAAACTTTTGAGCTAAGTGCTTAGAAGTAAGTTATTGCAAAAAGAAGTTTCAACCAGAACTACAGAATTTGTACTCTTCTGGTATATATTTTTATGACAACATGAATTCAGACGTCATTCTTTATAAGCATAGTAACTTGTGAGTGGTACTTAAGAATTTAAACATTCCATCCAGGCCATCTGAGCTCCTTCAGTCTTACCAGAATGTTGCTTCTGTCAGTACTTTCTCTTCCTTTTCACTTTCTATTACCTTTCTCCTTTGCATGATTCACTAGCTTCTTATTTGTTTATGTCTATGTCTAGTCATCTTATCTTTGACATTGAAGTTCAGCCAACTTCCAATTATTTGTCTGAGTGCCAGGTTGACCATAGCAGAGACACAAAGTTGTTCCCTTGCACAGCTGGCTCAGGATCAGCAGAGCTTATTAAGTGACAATGCAGCATCTCGGAGACACAAATGCTTTGCTTCCAAGATCATCACAGGTACAGAAACTTCCACCTACTACAGGTACAAACTTGGCTCTTACCATGCTTATAAAACCAAATACAGTGCTGAACATGATGAACCTTGACCAGTTTCAATAAACTTCATTTGTCTTGTTTCAGTCATTCTTATTATTTTCCATATTTTTCTATTATTCAAGATATTTCAGCCTTTATTACAGAAAATTGCTTTGCTTTCTTAATTTCATGTTGCTACTTTTTTATATGTATTTGCTTTACATGTGAGCTTTACATAGTGCATTTCTATTCTGCCAGGGTTTCTCCTTGTACATATTTCTCTTGTTTCAAGTTTTGTCAGGATAGTATCACCAACATTTCCTTAAGTCATATTTAAGCTCCTCAGTATGATGTTTTAGACTAATAGGATAGTAAACATCATGGTCAGGAGGACCTAAACATTTATATTTGTAGAGCATATTCTGACATGTGGTATTTTATATTTTATAGAACATATTCTGTATCTAATGCTCTGTCTCTCCCAAAGAAAGCCTATAATGGTAAAATAAAAACAGATCAGGGATTCTCTGCAGAATTATACCTACTTCTAAAATTCACATCATGTTTAGAAGGCCATTTCTTCTTCCTTGTGCTGTATTTTATTCTTCTTTGTAGTCTTTGGCATTATTTAGAACAAAAAGCAAAATTGCACCTGATGCAGATCAACACTTTCAGACTGAAACTGCCTCGCTACCTTCAGAGTTTACTTTGTTCCCGTTTGGAAGTGCTAACATTTTAATGAGATGTCCTGTTCTCATTGTGTAAGAGGATCCAAGTGGATTAAATTAAC
Organism: Serilophus lunatus; assembly: GCA_013399895.1. Classification (NCBI taxonomy): domain Eukaryota; kingdom Metazoa; phylum Chordata; class Aves; order Passeriformes; family Eurylaimidae; genus Serilophus; species Serilophus lunatus. The sequence goes on from VXBA01004028.1 coordinate 160,319, forward strand.
ATATAAACATATGTGCACTTGCCATACTGCATTGACTTGCCAAATTGTCTGTAATTTCACCTTTCCTTACATGAGTGAATGAGCTCAGTACTTTGATTGCAAGTAAAAAGTGGTGGGTTTTTTTCTTACGCTATAACTCGAGCCTAGAGAACATTTGGTGTGATGCTTTATTATGATCATTCCTTCTTCATGATATCACCAAAGACACCAGTATACAAATGCAATATGACCGTGTATCATCTGAATGCACCATTCTGGTTGTACCTAGTGTAATCACCCTTCATTGACTTCATTGCTGGACATATTTATAGTTGTTAACGGCTTAATTTCGCACATTTAGATTTCAGCATAATCATTATTTTCATGATGATTACAGTAGTTATAGTAATAATGTAGGTCCAGTGTACCATTGAAAAACTACTCTAAGTATGGTAAAAGTCAACTTCTTCTAATAACCAAAGGAATCAGTTTCTGGTTGTTTTTTACAATTTTAAAGATGCTATCTTGAAACATGTTCTGTATGGTTTCATATCCAGCTGAAATTGGCAAGTTTAATGCAAATTAAAAAACCTTTACTAAGGTTATTTAATGAAGAAAAGTAGCATCTTGATTGTATATTGTGTTTTTTCATTACCTGTAGCCATCAATGTCACACTAGTGAAATGTAGCAACAAGATCTGAATATATTCTGAGGAGGGGAGGGAGGAAGGAACTACAAGGAAAGCAAAACAAAATATTAATTAGAGATTACTAAGTAGCAAAATTTGATATTCAGTTGCTGATATTGGATATTTTCAGAGGGTCATGAAATTGTATTAACATACAGAAAATGCAAAGTAATGCATATGCGACCTTAATGCACCTTTTGGTGTTTACTTCTTATCCTAAGGCTAACAGGAACAGGAGTCAATGGTCTTCACGCATTCTATTCCTTTGCTGTTGCAAATATTCTAAGTAATGGTACAGGGTCTAGTAAGCATGCTCTTCCCATAAAATCATTCCTCTCTCTCACAACTGAGTTGCTGAGAATGCAGGCCTTTGTAGAATAAATTTATTGGATCAGATTTTTATTTTTGCTTAGATCTCAGAAATGAGTAAGTGATGATTTTTAAATGCTGTTGACGAAATGGATGGATTCCCATGCACTTCTTTTAAAAACAAGGCATGGTCCTTGTTTAGGTGTATTTTCATTTGCGGTTTAAGAAAAACTATTTCCCACATTTTTGTCTCAAAGTTTGTGTAATACTTATATTGATGACTACTTCTAAGGCTTGTGGGAGGAGGTGGCAATGAGCTGGAAAATCTAGATTAACTCTAATTTAGCCTGCCTCATTTATATTTTAAGTAAGATGCAATCAGATGAGAATATTCCAAAAGTAATTTATGCAGTGTTTCTAAATATTGAGGCTTGCAGTTCTGGTCCAGTTTGAGCTCAGATTCTCAATACTCCCTGAAGATTGAACACACACACACACACACACACACAAACCGCTACACCACCCCCATCCCACTCCCTGCCACGGTGGTAGTTTCAGCAGTGCTTCTGATACGTCTGTACACTCTCTGCATAAAGCAGTTAAGCCACATTTTGAGCCATCCTCAATGTCATTTTGCTTTTCCTTCCAATGGGTTGCGTGGGAGAAAATGGGCAAGAGCAGCTATGTCTTACTCTTGTCTTTTGCTACCCTTCTCTACTTAGTGAGAACAAGCAATATTGCCTAAGGTAAATATGTTGCATGCCAAGACTACTCTGGTCTCTTCTCCATTATCATCCCATGGATCTTCCTGGATCCTCCATATCTCTTCAGCTCCTCAATTTCTAATTCCAGTGTATCAATCCTCTAAGGCCAGCGTCATCCCACTTACTCTCACTTTCCAACTAATGCATTCCAGTGTAAGTGTCAGCTCTCTCATTTGTATGTTTTTATTTATTTGATGGGAATACTTTATTTTTCACAGGTCTAGGGGGACTTTCTTTTCATTTAAATATCATTAAGTAAGGGGAAATTTCTAACATGGCCTCTTCTGAAAATGTGAACATATTTGTTACACATATTGCACAATGTGATTGTATGTTTATCCTAGAGGAAGAACAGCTGACCACTAGCATCAGTGAGGAACACTATGGAAATGGGATACTTTTCATCAATTCAGAGTTATTTGAGGTGAAAGCTAGAAGACAAGGAAGTTGTTAAATCGTTCTTTGTTGACACCCAGCCAGAAAATTGACCCTTAAAAACAAAGTCACCTTAGGTTGTGAAAATACTAGGATCAGCTAAAACTAAGAATAATCCATAAAAAATCCATATTGTTGCTAAGTAGATTAATAGCTATTTTGCCATAACATTGTGATATTATGCAGTTTGAGGGGCATGAATGCTGTTTACAGTTAGATTATAAAAAAATTAGTTTATTTTGTCTGGTAGTGAGACCAGAGCTGAACAAAGCAAACTTCAAACTTGAATATCTGTTATTTACCATACTTTTTGATGAATGAATTATTTAAGTATTTTTTCTGTATTTCATGCCTAAAAGTGTAAGTTGTGCATCCTATATCTCAATCCGGCAATACAAAACATATGGAGAAACACTTTTACCTGAATTATTGTGATGAGAAATCTGTTTTGAGTTAGAGCCTATGTCTTTAACAGGGATATGGCTATAACATTGTAATTCTCCATTTGCTTCCCTGAAGTCAGAAGCCATTTACTGAGTTGTACTATAAAACTTGATACACTATACCTCCAGTAAGGCACCTGTAGGATCTTCAGAATTGTGGGGGGTTGAAAGGGAGGGGGAGGGGGGTGCTGGGGGTTCTTATGAAGGAGGGGAAGGAATTCCCCCGTTTTGGTATAAACCCCGTGTTTTTTCAGTTTTTCCCTCGTTTCCCCCCCGACTCACTGCTGGTTTTCCCTGGAACGCGCCGCGGCAGGTTTAACTCCAGCGCGGCCCTGGCGCGTGGAGCATAGCCAGGAGCCGCGGTGTGCGGGGCTGCGGCGGCGCGGTGCCCGATGCTGGAGCGGGACTGGGAGCCTGCGGTGCCGGTGCGGGGTTGCGGGGCGGGCCGGGCGGAGGCAGTGGGCTGCAGGCATTAATCGCAGCTCCGGCCTGGGAATGGCCCCTGCGCAGGGCGTTCACTTGTTTCCCTGGGCCCTCGCAGCGGCTGCTCTCACACATACGCCTTTCCCCCTGGCGCCAGCCCCACGCTGCCACGAGGAAGCCCAGCAAGAAGCCCCGTGGTGCCAGCAGCCCCGGGAACAGCCCCGTGCGGTGGGAGGGGCGCAGTCGCTGCCCAGGCGGCTCCTGCAGCTCTTGGGGACTCCTTTCGAGGGTCCCCACAGTCGGCAGGAGCCCTGGAGAGGTGGCAGCCATCCCGTGGCTGGGGAGCCATCGGCTCGCAAATTTTGGCGGGAACTGCCATTTTGTTGGAGCCGGGAATCTCGAAGGGGGAGGTGGAGCCCAGACCGCTGGACAATCTGAAGCAGCGAAGCCGGGAAGGGGACTGCGGGATTCACACGGGACTTGGAGAGCTTAAAAGCCCGAAACAACAGAAGTTGACTCTCTTTGGCTTCCTGCAAAGCTGGAGAGCAGCAGCACGGCTTCCCTTTTCCAACTCCCAGGCCTTGTGGCTTGACTCCGCCCATCTCCATCGGCATCGGAGCCACACCAGCACAACTGCAGGTGGAAAAGCTTCCCCAAATAACATCCCAGGTTGGGGGGAGGACTTTTTCACTGTGTTGTATTTTTCAGAGACTCCAAGGGCTAGGAGTTGGCTACCACCAGAGAGAGGGAGAGAGAAGGGGAAACGGCTTTCCCTTCCCACTGCTTCTCTTTGGCCAGCCTGCCTGGCCTTTGAAAGCAGTTCCATTATTCCTTTTTTTTCTTTTTTCCCTTTTTCGTGGTTTTTGTTGGGTTTAATTTTGTGTTAAGTCTGGGGTTCCCTTAAACTGTTGGTTTTCTTTGGTTGAGCTCCAGACAAATAAACTGTTTCCCTGTTTAATTCTGCTCAGTCTTCTCGTCACTGTCAAGCTAGCCCTTAATTAAAACAGTGGTGCCAAACCACCACAAGAATAAAGAGTATCCATGTATATTTGTGATTGTTTCCTCCTGGCGGACTTCAGATATAGCATTTTCAGCTTTAAAAGTAATCAAACAATATACTGTGGTGATGAAGCTGCATTCCCTGTCACCCCAGAGACTGATGGAGTGAGTGCCCCAGGATGATGGACTTTTTATTGTACAGTTTTGTCTTTGCTACATTTATAAACAATCCTTCAGATCTCAACATAGGCAACCTACAATGTCTTATGCTCAGTGAGCACAGAACTGTTGCTCTTTGGCAACCTACTTGTTGTTCAATTAATTGTGGCTTTAGGCTTGTTAGCTATATGACTGATCATAAGTAGTATCCACAAAATATTAGTAATACAAAAAGCCCACAACATTCAATAGTTTACATTTTAACAAACAAAAGACACATCTGTGCTACCTCTCCATTTTACGCATATATAATTTTTCAGAGTTTCAATAAGACATGTAGGCTAATGGGGCCAGAGTTCTGGCCTACACAACCACCAAGTGCAAAATAACCACATAGAAAAGGCATATAGTCATATATTTAGTGCCATGATTTAGATGATGGGATGGTGTTAGGTAATAGGTTGGACTCGATGATCTCAAAGGTCTTTTCCAACCTTGTTCGTTCATGATTCTGTGATTTGTGAAAGCAATTGGAAGAGCCATACCTATCAGAAAGCGGATCAATTTTTTCTGTGCCATCTCTTAAGAATTTCACATTTGTCTTTTCAGTTTTTAATTTAAGTGTACTCAAGATCAGATCTTATTGTACTGCTAAATTCTATAAAGCCTTTTTGACTTACATTGCAAGACAAAATAAATATTTCATTGGGAAAATTCTGCTTAAAGAAAAAATGACTATGATACGAATTTCCTCATGAATGTTCAACAATATGAGAACTTTATCAGTGCATTTGATACCAACTACATTGAACATAAGTTGATTTTTCATGTAGATGGCTTGAGAAAATAGAATATCATCTAGCATATTATGATTTTCCAAGCTATCCATCTTTTGTGTTCATAGTTTTAAATATTTGTAACTCTCAAGAGTTTTAAGAAGTGGAATTCATTACATATGACCTGTCTTTCAGTGGAACCTGCAGGACTGTCTTAACTATGGAATTCAAAACTAGTTTTTGGTATTGGTCCCACATGTCTAAGATTTTTACCTCTTCTGGTTTAAGTTCATAAACCATAACCTTATGTGTAATTGAGATCAGTGTTTTCTGGAAGTCCATAAATATGTATTTGATGCATGGGATAGGCCAGAACTCAATCCCAAGATACTGTTCGAGCTAAGTGGAATTTCCTTAGGAGCTGCTTCAAAGATCAATTCCTCTTGTCCATAAAAACAAGTTTAAATTGTCTTCTATGAACCTGCTGTTAGCAATTGTACTGTTACATTATGTATGATTCTTTGACTGCTCATTGCTTCAACAAACTGCACAGTGCTCCATTAGTGATTTTCAATTTCATGCTAAGCTTTGCAATTTATTAGTGTTGTTTAGGCTAATGTACTATTATTTTGCATATTTTATATCATTTTTCATTTGCTATTCATATGACCTAACAGTTAAGTATTGGGGATCAATAAGCTATCTGAATTTTTTCATATTTGTATTAAGAAAAAGAGGAAAATCATGCAGGCAGCCCAATAGATAGTTAACACAAAGTTATTTTTTTTAGCAATTTTCAGGTTTCCCTCCAGGTTTTCTGCAGAATTGACTGCAGATTTCCAAACAATGGTGCAATATCCAAATGCATTTTTTCTTGAAAATAATTTGGTTTAGTAATGATCCCCTAATTGTAGATACCTGGACCATGTTCATGTGGATTTTTTGCCAGTGTGCGCTCTCTCTGTATGTAAATACCAAGATTAAATTCAGCTTAAATGCCACCTACTTCCAAGAAGCAGGTGCAGTTCCACATTTATTTTGATTGCTTTTTGTCTTTCCCAGAGCTATGGTCTGCTTCAGAAAATGAAATATTTAGTATTAGTTTGAGGAAAATATACTCCTCCCTCCAAAAGTCTTTAAAACTTACAACTTTTATGTGCTCAGTCAACATAAGTGATAGAAAAGCAAAAAAAAATCAGCCAGCAACAATTCAAATTTTCAAATTAATTTACTTCAAAAGTTTGGGAGTCCCTTTATTTGAAAATGCAAATCAAACACAAAAGGCAGCAGAGCTACAAAAATGGACTTTTGAAAGTATTAATAAAGTCATTTGAAGTGTTTGTGAAAAATATGTATGTAAACATATGTCAGATTTACTAAAATATTAATGCAAGCAAGAAACAAAATGTTAAGTATCTTACTGGTACATTGCAAATAGGGAGTAGGACTTCAGTTTTGAATGCTCCTAAGGATGTGGATCAAGGTACTAATGACTGCTCAGTAAACATTATAGTAGAATCAGCATATACATGAGTCATAAAGTATTGATACTCCTGTTTTCCCTTTGAACATTTGCCTATTGTATAAAATTTAGCATATGTATTTTTTCAATACTGAACCGAAGCTACAAGATTTTTTATTTAAAAGACAAGATAGGTATAGTTGATAAGCAGTAGTTAACTTCACATGATTCTACTATTTTCCATGATTTAGATATTACAACTCAAAGCTAAAAATTCTAGGATTTTTATTCATATTCAGCAAAAAAAAAAAATTATGACTTGGGGTCATCTAGAAACTTTCCATTTCCCCCATAATTTCAGCAGCAGCATAACCTGTAATTAATTTTTGGATAAAATTTCTTGAATCATGAAAATTGACATTCATATTTGTAATGAAAATGAAACATACTTGCCTTCAACCAAAGCAAATAGTTTTCCAAAATCGTGTTATGAGGGAAACCTTCAGTTGGCCTGAAAGCTTAAGATTTGCAGGATGCAGACTTAGTTGCTTTTTGGAATCACCAGGTGCCACATACTCCTCCCTAGGGGTTTAGGGCAACCAACGCAGACAGACAGCCCCAGAAGCAAGATCTGCAGAATCCCAAGGGTCAAACAAATCTCAATGTGGCTGGTAAGAAATAAGACCTTTTCCTCAAAACCCCGTGTATCCACAAAGAGTTTCTGGTTTGGCACTTCATCACAGTCAAGGTAATTTGAATCTAATTGTGTCAGATTAGGCATGTGTACACACACACACACAGAATTATGGATATACAAGCCCAGTATCTTCAAAGCTGTAATTTGAAAGTTCATTATTTGTTAATTTATAGGCATTCTACTTCTAGACTTTCCAAATCCATACATTTCCCATACTAGTATATAGGAATGCAATGGGCACACGTTAACATCAATAGTAAAATCTCTGACTACTTTTATTTATATCCCTGTCTTCCCTAGTCAGCCAGTCAGAGTTTCTTGGCATGTCAATGGTTTTTTTCTCTGTCAACATATGGAGAAGAGAGAGCTCCTTTCTGCATTCCCCTCTGACACCTGCAGGCCTCTTGTATCCATCTGGATTTGCTGTTATTCCTCATAAAAACCTAGCACATTTCTTTCCCAGGGCCGATGGAGGAAAAGTAGTGATGTATTGCCAAGTGCCAAAACGCCCTCATGACAGCTAACAAGAGCAAAAGTTCCATTCGTTAAGGGCCGTTTTTTTCATGGCATTGTCTAAACTGGAGACAGTTGGAAGATGCCAGAACAGCATAAAGAGAGATTAACTTCATACTTATGAAAGGAAATACTTTCTCAAAATCTGCAAGTAACAGCAAGAGCTGCAGCTATATGAGACAACAGAACAGGTTAGAAGTGGCATGGCTATCACAGTAATTGTATTTGCAGTAAATTCTTGGGCTAGACAAGGCATGGCTAAACTTATGTAAATATTTAGAAATTTCTCCAGATCTGCAGTGATTAAAGATCTGCTTTAAAGGATTATTTTGGTTATTTGCTTTCAGTGGTCAAACAGATATAGACCATTAATGAAAAAGTAAAGCAGACATCTGTGTTGAGAGATAAATGGTTGTGGTTCGCAGCACTAACAAACTCTGCTGATGCAGCTGGTCGAGATCGTAAACCCTATGATGAAAATATCTCCATATCCATATAACGATGCTCTGAAGCACTGCAGGCACAGATGGCAGAACTTGTAAGTTCTCTCAGAAACATAGTTATGGTTCACAACATTTTCAGATTCTTCTGAAAGAGCAAATATAGCTTGTAAGCCCTGAGGAGAAGTTGATGGCACTTGCAAACTATGCCAGTTCAGGTGGCAGACCTCGTAGACATTGGGAGAAAAAATAACTGTGATTCACAATGCGTGTCAGAGAAGTGCTAACGTTTGCAAGCTCTGATGACGCAGTCAGCAAAGCAGAGTTTTGGCATTTTTATTTCAGGTTGACATCTGAAAAAGGGTGGGGAAAGAAACCCCACCATGCAGTAAAATGCCTTATATTTCTGGTTATATATCACAGGTTAAGATGAAAATAGCCTCTCTACGACTTCATCTGTCAGTCCTAACCTGTCAGTCTCATTAGTTCTCCTTTTACCTTTAACATACATAACTATACAGAGAAGCTACATTTTGCTATGCAAAATGGCAAGTGACATAAGATGTAAATGAAGGAACGGTGCCCTATAATTAGTGTTCTTATCTAAATAATTTGTTTGGAGATAAATACATGGATATTTGAGTACCTTTGGGGAAAAATGGCCACATCAAAGATAATTTTTTTCTTTGAGAATAATTCAGCAGACTTCTATTGACTTCTTTGTAAATCAAATGGCATCTGTAATGAGATGACCTATAAGTTTAAAAACATTTCATTTTCTTCACTTAGCCATTTCATCTGTAGGAACAGTCCTATAATCATTTCTCTCTTAATTATTGAAGTAAATTTTGATGTGAATAGACACTTAAAGTATGTAATTGTATCACCAGTACTTGATGGCTACTAGAGCAAGTTCAGGAGACTACTGAAGAGAGAAATGAGTAAAAACCATTATAAAAACAGAAGAAAGACTCTAAGATGTGCAGTATTACTCTGCCAGCAGACTTTACTACTTGAGTGTTACCCAAGAGCAGATGCCTACCGGTTGGAAGCACTGAGGCAGGAAGCATTGTGCGTGATATGAGAAGAGTCATTTTGACAATTTGGTGTTCCTGAGTACCTAGAGAGATAAGAAAATTAAGTAGCTGTGACTTAACAAGTGCTACTTGCCATGCTAGACTAAATATATGTGTTTTCATGAAGTTACATAACACATTTTATATGTCCATTTAAAATCTATACAAATGCTTGTGTTATTGAATACTGATCTTCAGCTAATAGGGGTATAGAAGCAGATATTATGAAATTTCTCTGGTTTTCTTCTTTGTTTAGAGAACAGAATCTCAGTAATCCAAAGCCATTCTTATGGCTAAAAATAGATTGAAAGTAAAAGAAATTTAGACAGTAAAAAAAAAAAAAAGTTAAAGCAACTCTTTGTTACCATAATTATTAGACATTTAAAAATAAAAACAAGCAAAGAAAAACAAACACACCCAAAGACAACCCCACAAACCAAAACAATAAATAAATAAAATTAAGAATTACAAAATAAACATATTTCCAACTATGGAGTTGGAAAAATTAAAGCAGGAAACAGTAGGTCTTAAGTACTACTGGCAAGTGTATTCACACTATCAAAAGAAATAATTTTACAGTTCAAAATTTATTTCTAAACCTTAAATCAAATCCTGTTGTCAGGCCAATTGAAAATTTTGAAAGATGAATGTGAAAATCTTAGTAGCATGTGCAAAATAATTTCTTTTCAAATTTCTTAGAGATGTTATTTTCTATCTTAGATGGAAATAACATTTCCCTATTTTTTCAGCATTGGTCCAGCCTCCATTATTATTATAGAGTTTATATGTTTTTAGAACAATATTGGGAAAATTAAGATGCATTTTATCCTTTCATCTTCAGTTTTGATGGCTTATTTACAATAGTTTAAGTGATAATGTGATGGAATGCTTGGCAAATACAATTTTCCATATTTACATTCTGGAGATAAAATTCTGTCCATGTTCAAATATACGAATGTATAGAGCACATACTGTTCTTCATCTGTGTATTTCATAAAGCATGACAGTAGGATAATCTGTTTTCTTCTTCTAGTAGAAATCTATTTTTAGATTCAATCCAAATCTAAAAGCAGTGTCTTTTTGGGCCTGAAAGAAAGGCTTTCAGAGCTACTAGTATTGGATTTTTGTATAACATATCCAAAACCAAGTAGATTTCTTTGTCTTTTCTTGTGTGACTAGAAAATTCAAATACAGAATTGAAGAAACTGAAACAGGAAGTAATTAACTGTGAGTCAGAGTAAATGTAGCAGAGTAAATGCTTTAGTAGTATTTAAGTACACTACTTGTCCTATGCACATACTATAGTTATAGCTGCCAAATAAATACGGCTTTTCTTTACTCACTGAAAGACGCTTTTAAGTTTTAATTTCTGCTCTCAAATAACATTTCTTCATATTTTTTTCCTATAGAAATTTGTAATATCATTAAGAGCTAGAGACAAATAAAAAGATAGTTTAATTTCCTTCTTCCCAGTAAAATATACTCACATACTGTTTTCATATGAAGGCAACATCTTATTGAGGGCCTGTAAAAAAAAAAAAAGGGAATTATTTTCCAGGGCAATATTCAGGATTCCAGAAAAAATTCAGTAGAGATGGTACACAGTACTTCTCAAGTATAGCTCAAATACTAATTAATACATTTCTGCAGAAGTCATGTGAGCGTATGAAGTAAATATTTCCTTTTTTTCATATATGTGGAAATTGAGGTACAGCAAGGTTAAATGGCATATGTAATCCATAATCAAGGCATTTAAGTCAAGTTGTTGCCAAATATTTCCAAACATTCCTCTAATGCTCCTGAGGAAATATTTGTAAATGAAAATACCTCTTGTTACTGAGTCCTCTTTCTATGATAGTCACTACTCTCAACTCCAAAAGATCTCCAGGGGCAAAGATTAATTAGGTTTCAGTTATGCTACAGAAAAATATGCTGTATATGCTTACAATCTGAAGAGCATTGTGGTGTTTCTCTAATTGGCTTAAAAATTCAAAAATATTTTTAAAAGCCACTTAAAAAGTCAAGCCAAACTCAGCCTAATGGAACGTGTCATCCTAGAAAGTGGTATATTCTCTATTCTTCCAGGCCTTTCCCTGTGACCATACACAGATACTGTCTCAATCTTCAATGAATTGTTTTTGACATTTTTCTAGGAGATTACTCAAACCAGCTGATCGACATAGACGATTCTTGCTGCAGCTTTATGTGTCTTTCAAAAGAAACAAACTTCCAAACCAGAAACATGAGGAAAGCACCCTCAATTATTCTTCATACTATATATAAAAGTCCAAATTTTTTACAACATTTTATTAGCACTAGCATTTTCTCATAGATACCTCATATTTCAGTCTTTTTCTCAGGAAAGTATTTGAGGGGTATGGCATTGTGATTACTTCTATGTGGGGATTTATTCTATTTATCACTGAAGAATGCACACAGAGTTTACAAGACTGACTTAGCATCTGTATTTTAGTCTGGTCTTTTTCAAAATTCTGCACCAGGCCTAGCTAATCTTTTGTTCCCCAAACAAACAGCTTTATTTATCTGTTCTTATGGCTTGAAGCTATCTCCTTCAACAAGTTCATGTCTGTGTTATTCACCTTACCCAAGGGCTCACATCAAGCTTTTCCTGTTCATCTGATTATGCCTGACATTATTGGAATCTTAAATTATTGTTCAAGTGAGTGCTGAAGTTCAAAACCTTTCAATCTCTTAGAAGGGTCAACACACTGGTATGTAAAACCAGTGTATAGACATTGAGCGTTTTTGATTTAAGTAGGTCTCTAATCTCTGCAGATAATGAGTGTGCCTTTGCCAGAGAAATTCAGTTCCAGACTAGATCACAAGATGTTAGAGAAGAATTTTGTTCTGTCATAAAGAAGAGAAAGATATTTGTTAAGTCTTTATTAAGCCATAAGCTTGTTGGCTTTAATATTAAGCAGTAAACGTCTTGTTCATTTCCAAGCAGTACAATATCATTGACACAGCAACTTTAACAGAAACAATACATTCCCTATTTCTAAAAAGGCTGCGTCAAATTTTGTTATTAATAATATCATCCCAAAAAGGGGTGGGTAACCCAAAGATCAACTGAAATAAGTAAGTAAAAGATTTATATTCCCAGGAATAGTTGTGTAAAATAAACAGCCCCTGAAAAAGAGGTACGGTATTGTGAACATTTGGGACCTTTTCGTTATGCACGTCCTTACCTGGAGCTCTAGTATAGAGGTCAACCAATTAAAATAGTTTTATGAAGGCTCTCTGAGAGCTTAAATATATGAAGTACACTAAAACTCCTGAAATTAATATCCTGCACTTCACCAGTAGCAGCACTAAAGTCATTTGCAGGAACATTGCAGCTCCTTCAATTTTACAAAAATATGAGGGAATGGAATCCAGTGGAATGGACTAGACTAGACTAGACTAGAGTAGACTAGACTAGGGGAAATAGAATAGAATAGAATAGAATAGAATAGAATAGAATAGAATAGAATAGAATAGAATAGAATAGAATAGAATAGAATAGAATAGAATAGAATAGAATAGAATAGAATAGAATAGAATAGAATATTTCATTTAAATTGGAAGAGATCTACAATTATCACCCTGCCCAACTGCCTGCCCATTTCAGGCTTATGTGAAGTACATTAATTTGTATTTTTTTCAGAAGAATGTCCCCACAAACATCCAGCTAAGAATGGCGCTACTCCTAACTATACTGAACAGCTCCATTTTATTAGCACAGAAAAAAATATATTTTTATTACAGCAATTTGGAAATTTACTGTTAATTGTTAGAAGACCTCACCTTTGTATTCCTTTGAAACTCTGTAATGCTGCTGCCTCCAGATGACCCCTTCTATCCCTGTCAACCTGAGTGTACAATCAATCCCTCCCTGCCAGAATGCCTTCCAAATGTCAAGTCCCCAACTGCATGGAATCTATTTCGTTCTTTTAATTGCTGGAAAATTTTCTGAATCTCCTGTAGAATTTTAACATGTGTGAATCTTGTGCAAAATTAAGATGATAAAAATGCCTTTTTTTTATACAGTTAAATTCCATTACTGGAATACAGATTTCACAGGCTGGCTGCATGTATCCCTGTGAAGTCAGCCTTGGTAGCCAGCATGCAAGCTCTGCCTCCCTGCACCACCTGGGGTACCCACCTACTTCTGCAAAAGCCATGAACTGAGAACTGGTTCCTCCTTTTGTCATCTGGAGACAGGCAGAACAAAATAACACAACTTTTATCTACTTTTGTATAACTTTTTTTATCTTTTATATATTTTTAGACATTGTGTCTACACTTGTTATGCCCTGTCGATTCCAAATTGCCAGTTCCCTTTTCTTATCATTCGGACCCCTTAAGGTACTTGTATGAGTGAGCAAGCAAAATTTGATTGAATTTATGCAGTACAAAAAAGACATGAGAACAAAATAAGATGTATTGTGAGTCTGTTTATATAGAGTTATTGTAAATTTATTATCTGTAACTGCAAGGAATTTAAAAAAATTATTTATACTTTTAAATTTAAATATTTGTTTAAAACCTTGCAATTCTTAAGTAAAATCACACAAAAGTTTTCCTCATTTTAGCCTAAAAACATTTGAGAAAATTGCTTTGTAGTGTCTGTTTATTTTTACATTGCTTTAAGTTCAGAAAAAGCGTTCATTTTTTTGTAATTCAGATTTTATACCAAAGTTTTTGGAAGAGTGAATTGAAATTGAGCCTACAGAATGGTATATATTTTGTGTAAATGGGACAGCTCAGAAACTACATATAAAAGGAATATATTCTTCCTTAAATTATATGTGAACCTGCCATTTCGATACTGAAAATGAAAAAGAGAGAAAGACAGTTCTAGGGGTAGGCTTAGCTGTATCAGGTCAGTGTTACAATCTTTTTAGTATTTTATTCAGGTCAGCAGAATTCTCTCCTATTGCAAAAGAACCTTCCGCAAAGCCAAATATCATAAAAATTCTGTAGAAAACAAAGACAGGTGTTCAGTCCATCTGCTTTAGGTATCTAATTTAAAGTGTATGTGTAAGCTAGTCTCACTAAGCTTTCCATAGTCAGTGGAGAGAGAGAGGCTGCTCTAGGAGTTGATTCTAGTGCCCATGCTCTACACTATACAGTGGCACAGCCTGTCTTTTTCTATGGCTGCCTGTAGAACTTGGTTCCCAGTTTAGAAACCTAAAGTTAAATACATAAATTAGAAGTTGTGAATACTTTATGACTTAGTTCATGTTATAAACTTACATATTTTAGCCTTTTACTTTTGCCCAGCATAAAGGTAACTGTGGCAATGTACAGATCATTTTGTCATTAATATTTATGTATAGAAAATGGCATGTCATTAGAGAATATTTTTCAAATACTAGATGTTTGTAGATGTGGTGTCTTTCTGTTGTGCTAACAAAATAAGAAGCAACCCAAAAATCACTGAGCTATGATTGATATTTAATAACACAGAAAGAGAAAATAGACATAATTTTAATGAGTGTAGTGGAATTAATATGAGTTTCTTTGACAGATTGCTTTACCCAGCAAGAATTTTGTTTCAGAGCATACTGGCAAATTATGATGTACCATCTGATGAGAAAATGTTCATTTAAATGTTCCAATGAAAAAAAAAAAATACTTTTTTCTATGCAAAATTTTTGTCAAAAGTTTATTACAGTCCTGGCTGATATTTATTTGCTTAGAGCATGGTATAGATTATTTTGCTTATGCTTCCTTATGCAGACTATGTATCCTTAGATATACATTTTAAATCAGAGCTTGTACTTCTGTCCCTCAGTTACCTAAGCTGTGTGACATCAGAAATCCTACCTTGATAAGTTATGGATGGTGTAATCATTATGGAAATGGTCATTGACTGAACATCAGTCACAGTTTTTTTCATATTAGTTTCCACAATTTTAAGCATATCAGTTTTAAGCAATTTTAAGCTCTTTTGTATGGCACAGCTCTTCCTAGAAAACAATTTCTGAAGAGTATTACAACCCTGTTGGGCATCATCTGCTGTTCATGAATGGAAATGTTGAAAGGCCACAAGGCCTCAGGCAGTCCACGGTAGTTAGGAGGTCACTGGGCTATCACATCCTCATAGGGAAAATATTGGCAAAACACATCAATTTAAGAACCAACAAATGTGCCAAATGCAAAATCTCTCTGTGGACACAGAGAATCTCTTTTTTTTTTTTTCCCCCGTCCATTTAGTAATAAATGATAGTGTATGAATCTAATTTGCTATTAAATTGAAAGCAAGTTGTTGCTGAATTGTTACATAATGCTCTCAAACAGTTTTTATAACAGGAAATATGATTTGTACATTTTTGTGGAAATTACGTGGATTCATTATTTCTTTCCAACATATTTAGTAATTGTAGTAATTTTAGGTAAGTGAAGCCCAAGTAAATGATTCCCAGTGGTATTATTGCTCACTATTTTTCTAATTTCTAGTTCTTTGCCATTTGCAAAGGATTATCTACATATGAAACAATTATTAAATACCCCATGTAAAGATCTTCTTTTAAATAGGCGTGAGGGGAGTTTAAGGCATCATTTTCTTCTTCCTTGTCAGTTGAATTCAACTGCTGTGAACCCTCTCCATCTGATCTTCAGAATTAGCTTTGGAGAAAAACTTTTTTATCATTTACTTTTTATTATTATTTCCAGGAATAAGATGTTATTTCATTTTACTAGATATCAAAATTCCTTTCACTTCAGCAGTTTGTACTATGAAAAAGGTACAAAAGTCCAGAAGATGTGCAAGAAAGAAAATTACTACTCTTATACATCCTCTTTCTCCACAAAATATTGATATTTTGTCTTTAGTGAAGAATTTTGTTTTCATATGTAACTTCACTTTTGGTCTCTAGCTAACATTTTTAAACAGATGATAGGAAAATTTTTGTTGATCTGTATTAATTTGTCTATTAATTTCCTAAATATAAATGAAATACAAATTTTAATTTAAATATGTAATCTGTAAATCTTCTGAGAGTGTAACTCTTTTCTAAAAAGCCCAGTAAAATATTCCTCTAGTTAGAGAGTTGTAGATTCTATTCTTTGTATATGCTCTCACCTTTTTTTGAACTTTCCTTTGGCTAACCTGCTATCTGACAGTAGCGAAGAAAGGCAGTAAAACAGTTCATTATAGTGTTTAGCAATATAAACGGTGATATCTTGCTCATCATATTTGCTACAGAAAATCTATAATCATCAAAAATTATACATATTCAATTCCAAGTTTTGCCACTTTGGAGATTTCTGAGAACATGTGAGAACAAATCTGAGAACAGAGCATGGAGCGACTTCTTTTTGGTTTGGGTTTCCTTGGGGTTTTTTCTGAAACTTAGTTCATTTTGTATGGAGCTCAAAATACCAGTACACCAGGAAAAACTCAACTGTTAACTACCACAGGTTTAAATCAGGGAAAAGCGATGCTAATCAGAAAAGAAAATGTTTTAAGAGTTGGATAAAAGTCTTATTCATTTCAAGATTTAATTAGACTTTTGCTATAATTTAATAATGAGGTTCATAAGGCGGGCAAAATTATTCTTTTCCCTTCCAACTTGCTAGATAGTGTCTCTCCTGCTTCTGGAGGAAGAACTTGCCATATCTATTGCCCTTGAATTAGATTACTGAAAATCACTCATCAGAAGTTTAATGTATTGTCATGGACAGATACAGAAGATATTTCAGCACTTTCACCATTGCATCTGTGCATATGAAGCCCACGCTTATATCTACTACACACTATCACTAAGATTCCATGCCAGTCTGAGGCTTTGATGTTCAAAATACTCTTCAAAGCAATTAATGAATTAATTCTTAGCTAAATTATGAGAATTAATTTTGATATACATAACCCTTTTGTTGTTGCTCTCCTGCAAAGTAAAAC
The DNA here is from genome assembly GCA_013399895.1 of Serilophus lunatus. Lineage (NCBI taxonomy): Eukaryota > Metazoa > Chordata > Aves > Passeriformes > Eurylaimidae > Serilophus > Serilophus lunatus. The sequence continues at coordinate 177,392 of VXBA01004028.1, forward strand.
AGATTATTAAATCAAATGGAAAAATTAAAGGTCCAAAATCAAGGGGATCTGTCTACAGAAAGAGCAAAAATCTGGGTAACAGAAGATGTGTCTGGAGCTTTATGAACATTTTTTAAGACATTTCCATCATAAACACAGTTGTGATATAGTGACAGCACTTTTCACCTAATAAGTCCCTGTCAAAAAGAAAAGAAAGGAAAATAAGAAGTCTTTAAGGGACTGGAGGAAATGCTGGAGGCTGTTCTCAATCCACTGGAGGGACTTGGTTGTCACAATTTTTTTCATGTAGAAGGAACTCAAATATTTCAGTAAGGGTAGGTGTCTTTAAAAGCAGTGCCTTACCGATTTTATCACTAGTATAGTATCAGTCACAGTAAATATTGACTGAGACTTAAATTATAACTCTTTACTGTTCTATGAAAGGGGATGGTGTTAATTAGATATCATGAAGAGCATGTCCTCTACAAAGTAAGAAGTAACGGGTCTTTCCCACACCAAAAAGCGTGTATAATCTTACCATTGGAGGCATTCCTTTTAATTTGTATATGCCTTTCTGAGAGCCAATAGTGTTATTTACTGTCATTAAAAAAAGAAAGGCCAAAGAAGAAAGAAGGAAAAGAAAGAAATCCTTTATCACAGAACCTTGCAATCTACCTCTAAGACTATCGTAACTCAAAAATAGAGTTTCTGGAAATAAGACTTCACAAAAGTAGGTGATTAACTGCAAGAGCTTTACCTTCCTATTCTGTTCTGTTGATCTCCTAGACAAAGTATAGCCCAATTTTGGTTACTCAAAAATCCTGTCCTCTGACATTGTGTGGTCTGGTGCACACATCTTATAGGACAGTTAAGTGGTAAATGTGCATTTTGTCATGTAATGAAAAATTAATGTAAGATAGTTGTGAAAAACACAATAGCCCTCTCAATGCGTGTAGTTGAAAGACCTCAGGAAGGACGATGACCAAGAATGGGTTGAGGATCAGACTGTTCTAGTGTGTCAGATGGAATATGCAGAAAATATGAGACAGGAACTCCTCTCCTACACAACTTGTTCTAGTGTTTTGAGTGAGCCAAAGAAGTGAGCTAAGAGAAAAATGAACATTTTTGATAATTAAGTATACCAATTTAAGTTTTGCTAGAGACCTTTTTTTGACCTGAATGAAACATGAATCAGGTCTGGAAAAATTAAATTCACCTGAAAGTAACAAGTGCTTTCCTACATTTTGGCCAGTCTCCATCAAGCTGCTGCACTTTAATAGTATGTTCAGTCTTGTATTCTGACTAGACTCAGGAAAAAATTTATTCAGCGATAATGATTCCAAGACTATATAGAGATTTTTTAGGTATAGCATCATAAAGAAGAAAAGTATTATTAATCATGCAAACCAAGAATGCAAAAGCAGTGAAAATTAAAGGAGATCATAATAGAGGCTCTTCTTTGATAGCCTCCATATTACTGCTTTTGTTGATATCAGGATGTATGCTTTTGATGTATACTCTATCTCAAGATCAGTCCCACCCACGGTTCAGGTATGGTTCATATACAGTACCTCTTCAGTATGCTCGAAATTAATTAAAACTAAGCTAGAAGATGTACAAAAATGCACCTGAGGCACGCCTACTGAACTGGATATTCAGTCCATGGAACTAATCTACAGCTAGTTCTGAGAACTGCCTCTTTCATGACATGCCTAATGCGGACATTAGGACCTGAACACCAACAGTTTGACTTTGCAGTTTTTCTTCTGTTAGGCTGTTTAATTGCTGGTGATATACAGAGCCTTTTTCAACAGCTGAAGCAATGCCCTCTTAATACACAATACAGTAGTAGGTTTCCTTGGTGCTATGAAGTGCTTCCTACATCAGTGGGCACAACATCTACTTCCCTGTATCAGATTTCTGCCACGTGGCTTTCATCCATCACACTCCAAAACAAATAACAGGAAAGATGTCTGGAAGACTGTGTGAGTCAAGCAACGCACAGAATATTCAACACGAGTAGGAAATATAATACACTCTATACAGGAGTCATTTTGTAACACTGCTATAGCCTAAAGTATGGCAACATGAAGCAGAATGTCTTTCCTTTCTTTTTTGGTAATCCAGATGTTTTCACCAGTACTGTGGTTCTGCTGCCACCTGTGAATCTGAAGCTATCACTGAAATGAATCATCTGTGCAATGTAACCATGTCTGATGTTTTCACAATGGAAATGAAAACCTGCCATTGACTTTGGAGTCTTTGCAATGTCGCCCACATTGCTCCTCTGACAAAGTAAATAGCAGAACTGAAGAAATATAATAAATTAAATTTTTTTAAAGGATAATTGAAGTGCTGAACATGCACCCAGAAATACAAAAAGTAGTGTGTACTAGTTATAATATATACTACATATCATAGCAATTACCAGTGTCAGTAGCTTAGATATTACATTTTATGCGATAACCATTCATTAGTAATACATATATTTAGATTTTCGGCATAATCGATGTACTATGACTTTCTTATGCAAGTTCTGTGACATCACAATCCAGACACCAACTAAATAAATGATAAGTAGCTGGAGATATAAGTAGATTTGAGAATATTATGGATGTTTATGTACCTTGATATTTGTCAGAGAATTCCATTAGGTAAAATAATAAAGAATTGATGAAATTGAATATATGGTACAGTATACATACCTTAAACTCCATGAGATAATTATCAAATGAAATATGACAGCATGTGTTCATGTATAAAAAAAGGACTTTTTTTACAGAAGTTGTGGCATAACATTCTGTCCTCAAAGGACTTTACATGTTACGTAGGTGTTTTCAGGTACTTGTGTAGATTTACAGTTGATGCAGCTATCTGAATTTCACCTGGTTGCTTATAAGCAATCATTCACAGTCAACCCTGTCACCCATTTAGCTGCATGATTAGTAGCATCAACAACAGCCAGTCTCAAATTTCAGGAGTAATAAACAACAACTCAAACTCCCACACAGAAAATTGAGGAAATTAAAATAGTCTTTCTGTTGCTCAGTCAGCTAATTTTCTCTCTTTGCAAATATAAATCAGATGGCTTAGCCAACAGCATTTTATTGAAAGGAGAAACAAAAAGAACAGCAGGGAAACATACAATATCTAATTACTCCATCCCCACCAAGGAACCATAACTGTTTTCTGTTTGGTTTCTTGGTGAAGCAAGTGCTAGGCCAGCTGGCTGCTTCCTACCTCCAGCAGTAAAACCTCTCTTGCAGTTTGCAATTCTCAAATTTCATGGCTTGGTCCCCTCTCTAGCTGCACTGTTTTAGCTTGCTAACAGATTCTGTTAATTCCTTTTGGCTCTTTAAAAAAAAGACAAAAAGAAAATAAGGATCAACACACATTCACTACCACTCATTCACACGGAACTTCCTGAACAAACTGTTTTATCCATCTTATTCACCATTCTTTTGACCATCCTTTTCATCATATCTTTTGCCTTTCGCCCTTCAAGGTTGCAGGCACACTAGGCTTAGTTGTTGAAGACATTCAGACATTGTTGATAGACACTTGCTTTTATTTTTCTGCCTGAAAAATATGGTGGTTGAAATAATTTATTCAGTTTACATTAAAATAATAAAGCAACTTAAGGCATGTATGTGAAACTTTATGGTTACACTGCTCATCAAAATACATTTCCAGTCTATAGAACCAAAAAATCCCATGTTTACTGCTCCAATATGAATATTAAACCATGTAAGAATCAGACAGAAATCTCAGTAACTCAAAACATATTCCTGATATTTTGAAAGAAAAAGTGTGTCTCAAATTCCAGCAGCCAGTGTTGTCTCTTTTACAAAATTTTCACAGCAAACCTAGCAGCCTATTCAGAGCAAGCAATATTTCCCGCCACTTTATGATGTAGCACAGCCTTTCCTCATTGAATACCATTTCTAAATTGCAGACTCATGCAGCCCTATATTACTTTTAGGAGGGTGAATACATGCATAATTAGCAGTATACTTCACTCAAAATGCAAGATTTGAACAACTGCCTATAGTATATTAAAAGGTCTTTTACACAAGGTGACTTTCCAAAAAAAAATTCTTCATGTGACTTAAAATATAGGCTGCAAGTTTCACCTCACTATTTAAAAGGTAATGTCTGTGATTAGTTTGGGGATGATGCCACAGCTTAATTTACTTTGGCTTGATTTTTTTTCCCCTTCTTCTGTCTGTATGGCAAAAGAAAGTATTTAGAACAGCAGTTATCCCTTTGAAAGAGAAAGATAAACTGAACTCTCAGGAATGCATCCTTAGTCCATTTCAGAAGTGTTGCATGACTATACTGCATTTCTTCAGCCACTGATAATGAGAAATAGACAATTCAATGGTAAATACAACCGAGGGATTTGCAGTAGCAGGAGGTTTATGAAACACATATGATTGTAAATGGACACTGAGATAATGTGGTTTACAGGACGATAAATGTATTCATTTAGTTTGTTAATATTTTAGTATTTTATCGGTTTTTCTAAGGTTTTTAGTATTTTATAATGTTTGCAGATACAAGGGCCCTACAAATTTTCATGTAAAATTCATAATGTGAATAACTGCAGCAATGTCTTCTAGGTCTTTTTATCAGAAAATTTTAGTTAGACTTTTACAAAGGCACCTTTTTGTTTTCATATAATTTTCAGGTTGTCATGCTAGGCATCATGTATGTATGTGTCTTGTTTTTCAGCTGACTTCAGAGCTCTAAATAACATTTGGGAATTCATTTGCCTATGATTTATTCTATAAAATATATACCCTTAGATAAAAACAAAACATATTTTGAACAGTGGCATTAGTATTCACTTGCCCAGAGTTGCATACTTAAAGTTCTTTAAAACTAATAAACATACCATTCAAAAGATTGAGAGATGAAGTATCTACTAAATATATCACAAATATCGTTGTTGCCATTTATGATTGTCAGATTTGAACTCGCCATTGCAAAAAGCACTTGATAATGTACTACATTTTTTCAGGGTATGTTGTAAACAAAGCCTTGCTAATACTATTGTGATCATATATGTCAGATAAAACCTTTTCCACCCTACAAGAATAATAGTTTAATAGTCTTTAGAGCCATATAATTTTGTCCAGAGCTATTAGTGGCACTTTATGTCATACAGTCATCAAATGCATTTCTATGAAAGAGAAAGGAATAAATATTTCATGGCTACAGCTTTTGAAGAACACTCTGTCTTTCAATCTTGGGTTAGTCTTTCAACATATGTGCCAATCAGAAATCTTTAGCAGATGCAAAATGCATCTTGTCTCCTTGTCAGTGAAGAATGTAAAGATCGCAGGATGTATCTGAAATATTCATCACATAGGCAAAAATCTGAGCATTGTAAGGAAGTGCTGAGCCCTGTAAGAACAACTTATCTGTTTGTACTTACTTCCTCATCATTGGCCTTAAAATAGTGGAGTATGGTTAGTCGTGATATTTTGGTTGTGTAATATATCTTGACAATAACTGATAGTACTAACACTGTGATCTGACATCTCTTACCTTATTACTGCCTTCATTTGGGACATGATATTGAGTGAAATCATGCCTACATTATTTTATACTTATAAGCTTTGAAGGTCATTTTCATTCATAATTAATTTTAGCTAAATAACTCTATGCTTGCCGTGTGTTTTTGCAAGAAGAATATTGCTGATGTCTATTCCATTCTAGTCTTCATTCATAAGCTAAAGTAAGATTGCTGTAACCTGTTTAAACTGTTAGAGTAGATCATATATGGTCTCTCCCTGTTACTCCACCTCTCAGCCAAACCCAAGGCTGATATAATCAACCATAACTCCCGTGTAGTTGCATCAAGTCATATCAAATCCACTTTTGGCCTGTTACCATGTGAGAGGGTTTATATGCACCATGCCCTTTAAATGAACCTGTGACCTGCTGCTGCAGTCTGGGCTAGCCACTCCATCACTGGGCGCTGCTGGAAGCTATTAAATCTTGTGTTGCTTTGTCTCAGTTAAATGTGGTTAAGTGAAAGGACATTATTTTAACTGCGTGTTGTGTCAATTGAATTTCGTAAAGCAACAGCTCACAGCATTTCAGGTCTAACACCACCCTGAGAAGTTGGGAAAATTGAAGCTTTAGAAAAGATTAAACCTTTGATTAAATACATTAGTTTTTCAAAGAGGAAAGAAAGGTTGGATGCTCTTCTGCACTCCAAGTTCTACACTTTAAGTGGTGTTTTTATGTCTTCTTTAAGGTCTATTCACATTCTTTAAAATATGAAATTCCTTCATAAAGGTGAAAGTAATGCATTTTTAACAAAAACATCATTCATTCTATTATATTAGTGATTTGTCATTACTAATACATTGATAGAGAAACAAAGATATTTGGAAATAAATGTAGAAAGAATGATGAAACTTGTTTATTTAATGGAAACTAGCCTTGAAAAATTAACCACTGAGGCAATGTCTATGGGAAAAATACGTATGTGTGAAAAATGTGACACATTCAGATTTCTAAATCTACATTTTTTCTAAATGCAGCTAAAGTCAGTAAAGGTTCTCACATTTTTCTAGCACATGAAAGTAAGAAATCACAGAGGTACAAAAGTATTTCATGAGCATGGCAAAGACAGGTCTTAAGCTTGTTTCACAGCATATCTGTTTGTCTGCAGCTAACATGAGAACCTGTACATACTGTGCCTGATTATTCCTGAAATTTCAGAGATCATTCTTATAACTAGTGATTATTTCATGTGAAATACTTAATTCCAAATGCTTATGAAGTGATGCAGGTGGGAAGAAGAAAAGGTATTTCCTTCATGGAAGATAGGAACTCTGCCAGCTGGGAAAGAAGGGACGTGAAAAACAGTAAAGAGAAACAACTGCCTGGAAAGGTGTGATACAGAAAGAGTGAGGTGCAGAGACTAATTATGGGGAGTCTTGGCATGATCAGAAAGGTACCAAAAGCTCTATTAAGTATCTAGACTGCATGTATCAAGCAGATAAAATCCAGGTGTAGAGAAATCTAGGGTCTAAGGAAGATGTATATTTGAAATGGATTTTGCTGATTAAAGAATATATTAATTTAAATTTGAGTTTAAAGAAGCTAACTCTGAAAGAAAGAATGTGTGGCAGGAGCAGTTTTCTGGAAGAAGGTTTTCCTTTGGGGCAAGTGTGTATTTCTATTGTGGCAGGAGAAAGTGAAGGGGCAGAATACTGAGTAAGCAGGGGGTAAACGTCACTCTGAGACAAGGAGTTGAAGCGTATCTGTAATTCATTACATATTCTGCATCAATATCCTCAGTTAGTCCCCTCTCCCTGCACAAGCCTTCCCCCTTGCTGCATTCAAAAGCCTCTCATAAATCCCTCAGCTGCCAGCACATATCACAGGCAGTAGATTTCCATGCCATTCAGTCTCATTGGGCATAATGCCCAATCTGCCAAAGCAACTCTGTGCTAACTTCTAGCAATTTATGGCTTTACTGCTTTCCTGCTATGATAATTTCCCTTCATGATATTTGAAAACCCAGAACAGCCATTTGTGACTGTAACCCTAATATGCCGTCAAAGANAAACCCTGTGCTCAGTTAACAGAAGCTACATGGTGTAACTCATTTATTGGAAATGCATTAATATCTGTATTAAATTTAAATAAGGTGAATAGCTTTGCTAGTATCTGGTCCTTCAATGTCTAGAACTTTTTTTGAACTCTGCTTCTGTTGAACCTAGTGAATACAAGATTACAGTTTGTTTGCTAGGAAGCAAAAACTAGTTCTTCTGAGGCTGTCTTCCTTTGCGAGAAAAAGGAAAGACACTGAGCTTTGGTAACTGTATGTATGTTATGTTTTGTAGACTCAGACAACCCCTTTAGTGCTCAATTTCTAGTTCACGAATGCCTGAGTGCACAGTTTTCTAATACAAGTGAACAATATTAAAGTGATTCAATATTTTCTTTACAGACTTAACAAGGAGTGACACTAATCAGTGTTTCGTTAAATCTTTCAGCACCAAAATAAGTAATTATTTTCTTTCTGTTTTGATTTAGGAGAAGTAGTTCCTGATCCCTGCATATTGCCCTTAATCTCCGGCAACTCTGGAATCTAGTCACTGTATTTTCTTTCCAGTTGATTTTAGCTTGACTGTCTAACAAAATTAGATTCGTCTGTATGAAGTCTGTTCATCCATCCACCTGTCAATCTAAACTCAAAGCAGAGAATGGTCCCTTGCACTTGGCAGCGTTAACATCGGTGAGCCTAATGCACCAAAAACTTGCACTTTACCTTAGTAAAAGTAAGTTCCCCCATGGCCAGTCCTGGTATCTGTTCTGGCTCTGGGATCACTGAAGGTCTCAAACGTAGAACTGACTGACTGACTTCTAGAGAAGTTAGCTTGTATAAATCCTGTAAGCCTATATAAGCCTTTTGATTTCAGAATAGTAAGAACTAATCCTTTTTTTTTTTTTTTTTTTGCAAATGAAATGTTCTGAGAAAAGTAAAAAAATGTAACAAATAGTGCAGGCAGCCTAAAATACTATTTTAGTAATTTCACTTAATGTGAAAGTTTGTTGTTACTTGTTTAAAAAATTGACATTTCTTTAGACCAGACAACATAAAAGCCTACTATTAAGTCTGCACAGACTGAATTTTTATTCTTCCAAATTCCTACTCACGTCAGCTATTCTGTCCACATTGAATTAGACCCAATGGTACTGTCCGAGTAAAATCACCTTTTCTTCAGCTACAATAAGAGTATTGGAACATCTTATATGTGTACTATAATTACTGGGAAATATATTTTGAAGTATTTTCTTTATATGTTTATTGGAAGAACAAAAGCTGAACAGACTTGATTGGACTCTATGAATGGAAAAACTTAAAAATATCAAAGTGTTTTAGCAATTTTCTAATTCTTTAAAAATCACAGTATTTCCCTGTAAATTACACAAACCATATTCTGTATCTTTTTTTATTAATCACAGAAAGGTAAAGTTAAAAGATACCTTAGCAGGTCAACTAGTCCGTTCTTGTTGTCCAAAACAGAATCTGTTCTATCCTTGCCATTCTTGACTTAGGGCTTCATAGTTGACCTCCAATAGCACAATCTCCAAAATTTTCCTATACAGTTAGTCCCTAATCCTTTCTTTTTTCTTAATGCTGGAACAAAGCTTTTCTTGCTACAGTTTAACTGCATTACCTCTGTTTGAATTCATCATATAAAATCAAGAATAGGGTTTCTTTTCTCATGTTTATAATATCCTTCTCTATTTATAAAACCCCTCTTCTATCCTTCTCCCTTTTTTATTTTTGGAGGGGGGAAGGGGTAAATGATCTCAATTTTTTTAGTCTTTTCGCATAGATCACATTTTCTAGACCAGTCTCTGTATTCTGAAATCTTTCCAAACAGATCCCTTGCTTCATGTATGGCACTCAAATCTGAACACATAGTCTTGCTTGAGTCGTCATTGATTCTGAAAAGAACATAAGGAAAACGCTTCCTTATCTTGTCGGTTGTACTGTTCATATATCCCACATCTCTCATTTGCCTTTTTTACTGTGTAAGATTGTTGGCATATTCAATTGCTAACTCATCACTTTCCACTTTAGCCCTGAGATCTTTCTCTGAATAATTACTACCTAATTAATTGATTGCCTTCCATGCTTGTGCATTTGGGTATATCTGCCTATCTATACCTTTGACCTGGCCCTATTGCAAAGTCGTCCTTTCTTTTCCAGACTACTCTTCAATCTATAAAACACATAACTGAACTTTAATCCCGTTCCTCGAGATATTTAGTCTCTCCAAGTTTGTGGCATCTGCAAATTGAATAATACTCCTCCTTTTTATTTTTGGGCAGTGTTGGACTTAGATAGAAAGAGTGAAACTAAGTAGACTAGACTATACTTTTTTTGCCTTTTAAAAATAGCAATCCATTTGCTCTTTTTAGTCCTCCAACATCTCATCTGTCCTCCATAATTTTTCAAAGACCATTAAGCCTTCTGATTCTGTTTTAATCAGTTAAGTCCCTTAAGATGAATGAAGTTTATCAGCATGGATGATCTGAGAATATCTATGTTATTTAAGCACTCTATAACCTTTCCTTTTCCTTTTACGCAATGAGATCTTATCGGGTTTTGCTGGTGTTAATTGAGTCTGCTTGCAGTTGATATTTTCATAAAGAAATGCAAAAGAGGTATTACATTGGTTTTACTATATTACAAATCTATAGATTACCCTCTTGAGCATCAAACAAACATTTTCCTTGGGTTTGCTTTGCATAAATGTAAATTTGTAATAAGCAAGAGCTGTCAAACTATATGCAAACACAGAACAGAAAGAGATCTTCTGAGTTACCAATTCCAGGCAGCCACAGTCAATAGCATCTTATAGTCATTTCATGTAGGCTTCCATGTGGTATCTGAATTTCATTAGATTACTTGCTCCCACTCTTCTTTTGAAAGATTGTTTCAATGCCAGATGATGCTGATATTCAGAACCTTCTGAGTTTCAGTCAAAAATTTGCTCCAAAATTACATCATACTGGTGGATGATAATTGTACTATGCTTGATCCATTCGTCCAAAATTTGTTTTTCTGAGTAATCTGTCAGATTATGGCAGAAATTTTTTGTTCTACCGCCTAAGTAAATTTATCCCAGGATTTTGGTTTTAAAGGCACTCTTGTCTGCAGTTTTAAAAGTATTTGCTAGCCATTGGAGGGAAATTTTAACTTTTATCAGAAGATCAATATCACAAGTTTTAGAACTAACATGATTATTTTTCATATGGATTTCAGAAATACAGATCTCTTTTATACAGCCTTTTGGGTGCCAAAATTTGAGCTGCTTTTTTAAATCATACTTTACACTGATTTTTAATCTAACCGTAGGAGCTTGTTGGCAAAATTACAGGATTTCATGCTCTGGAGTGACACTGAACATCAAGTTGAGCAATAAGAGAAGCCTACTACTGATAACAGAGCACTTTGTGATTGTATCAAAAGATTCATATCTTCACAAATTAGTAGACTTGAACATCTCACTAAAGAACAGAAGAGAACACTTTTACAAAAGCATTTGAAAAAGTATATTTCAGTCATGAAAATGAGGTTTCAACTGACATGCAGGGTTTCATAGCAAAGAAATGGTTAATTGATACTATTATCTGCAGTAAAATTAAATTGACCTATGTTACCAGTTTGTTTGCTGTTGCGGTGAAACAGCATTATTTGTTCTAATATTTTCTTTTAACAGCTAAGAAGACATTTACAAAATAGTATTCTTTCCCAGGATATGGGTTGCTATAAATTGGAGTGCAGGAACACATGTGCGAGGATAGAAATAACAAGGCTCCCAAAGGATTTATTTTTTTTCAGAGATACTGTGAGAACTTGGCAATTAAACTAAAAGTTTGTTTACTTGCATGTTCACATCTACCCTGTGACTCTGCTGTGGATTAGGAAGGTGTCCTTCCAGCATCCTTCCCCTGTTCTGTTCGGGCACACTAGTCTGCAGTGGAGGGGCAGACTGCTGCCTTGAACTGGAGACAGATGCTTGCTTGCCATGAGGATAGCAAAGAGCTTCCAGGCTTTTTAAGAGGCCCCGGGGAGCTCCAGGAGATGCGTTCAGTGACTTTTTTCCCTGTTCCAGAGCTGGCAATTATGTTGCCTTCTGAGGGCCAAAGACATGCTTTTGCTTTTCTGTTTAGGCAGCAGAAAAGCAAAAGAAATGAAATTGCAGCTGACTCTTAAAATTGCGGGGAAGCCTCCTTTACTATATTTTAGGTCATTATATCTGCAAGTGGAACCATAAATCTAACTGAAATAATTGCAGATAGAAGCAAAATTAATACATTAATTTGAAAATCTAGGGACTTTTCTAATTTTTTTAGTCAGATGGTCTAGAGTTCCACTCAGCTTCAGTTCAGTGCATGTGCATAGTGCCAATGAAACTTCAAGTGATAATTTGTAAAAGTCACTTGCTGTAAAAGAAGTACTGTGTACAAATGAACAACATTTAAGAAAACGTAGTAACTCAGCCAAGTCAAAACAGATTTACAATACAGAAGGTAAGGAACATTTATAAATATCCACCAAATTATAGATTTATTTCTTTTTGGTTTTCACTCTTACTGAGTGAAAATTGAGAACTACCTAAATACTGACTCCAAGTTTCTAGGCATAGCAAATGCATTTCTCCCCTCAGTCGTGTGTCCTTAAAAAGATTCCAATTTAATAAGACAATACCGCTTTATGACAGAAAAAAAAAAATGCTTCGTCACAAATGTTTTGAATTTCCTAAAGAACTTTTCTTTGACACAACAAAATGTACAAAATTAGTTGTTCAAAACCATCTCAAACATAAACATTGTAACTCGCTTCATTTTCAAAAGGTAGGACATAATTTGAATTTTTAAGATCTGGCAATCTTATGGATTTTTTCCTGACATTTTAGGAAGTGGTTTTCTCACATAAACAGGGTTGCAGAGAAAGACAAAGGTTAGAAGCTTGACTGCAATGTGCTTCTCACCTTAGTCTGAAAACAGACTGCACTGACAAAAAAGGAGATGCGACAATTAACTAATGCTTATATTGATGACAAATGGGCTACCTACAATTCTGTCTATCCAATAACATTAGTTGCAAATGACTCTTTAAAATTTCTCTTAGTGTGAAAGTGTTTTTTTTCTTAAAGCTGCTGTTTTAACAAGCAGCCATTTAATTTTTAGTTTAGTTTTTTTATTTGCCAAATGGGTTCCAAGATACTTCTCAATTCTGAGCACTATTTGACAATAAAACTGAAGAGAAATATGAAGGGTATTTTATTTTTAATAAGTCATTAATATCTTCCTTTTTTGCATTTTTAATTTGCTCATTATTATGATGCCCAAAATATTTTGCAAGAAACTTTAAATAATTTTAAAATTATTTATCAAAAAGTACATTTATATTTGCAGAAGTACAGATCTAAGCAAGTATTTCAAGGAAATGTTTACTTAGGTTGCAGATTCCAAGTTTAATTATAAGCAAATATGTTGACCTTTTGTCCTTTGTTTCTCAGTTACAGACATTTGGTAAATAAATATTTCATGTGATAAATAAACATAAACATTTAAGACTGACTTACTAGTCAGAGCTGTGTAGGTTACTGGGAGAAGGTGATTTCTGATCAGGTATTTCTGATGCGGTCTTTTACTTCCAAGCACTGAATACAGATCAGAATACAATGGATTAAGCTAAATAAGATGCTTCTTCTTTCCCAGCTCCAAGGCTTTTTCAACCATTCTTCAACTCAAAAATCTTTTTCTGTATTTTTCTAAAAATTCCTCTGTACTTCTACCCATTGCAGACACCAAGATAGTTAAAGTACCCCATGAGGGACTTTCATAAGTGTCTGTGAATCTGAGGCTTCTTCCAGTTCTTCGAAGAAGTTCTTGCTCTTCCTGATCAGAAGGTCTATAGCAGATACATGAGCAGATACACAAGAGCAGACTATATTGGTCTGCCCACTAATCTTCATTCACCAGTTCTCTTCTGACTCCTGACTCATCCCAAGGCAGAGCTCCATGCATTCCAGCAGCTCTCCGCCATATGAAGGGCAACTCTCCCTCTTTGCTTTCCTATACTCCCCTGCCTGATGAGCCTTCCCAAGATTTCTCCACTGTAGCACTCTAGTTATATGAGCCATCCCATGTCTTCATGATCCCAGCAAGGTCATTACCCTGTAGCTGCACACTGACTTCTGATTCTGGTTTACTTCCCCAGAACAAACGTAAGAGGTTTCCCAATACAACTGCTATACAGGCATTTCTTTCTCTACTCATTGTTCATTGCTGGTCCAAGCAGATATAAAAACTTAAATGAAGGCTGGCAATTATCCTTAATTTATAGTTCTACTGCAAGGTGTCTCTGTCTTTACCTTTCTTTTTTCCAAGATGCATATTTGAGAGTAAGCATCTAAATTCATCCTGAAGATTTCCATCTGAAGGCCTTGTTTATTTCTGATTAGGCCAAAATTACACCCAGACATAGTTCTTTCTCACCACAGCTTAAGTCTGCTAATTCATGCTGTATTAAAATTCAGGAAATTAGTGACAGTAAAACTCCTGCTGAGTGTAAGAGGGAGCTAAGTGTACATCCAAGCTGAAAATTCACACTACACTAATAACAATTTTCCAAGTGTGGGGTATAGTGTCAATAATACATGTAAAGAAGAACTTGTACCACACCAGGAGGAGATTCTTTATATTCCACAGCTCTTGCCTAGCAGGTGCTACTTTAATGTGGAAACTCCCAAGTGTTCCAGGAGAGCACACTCCTGGCACCAGTATGCCACCCTGACCTTCTTTCTTCTGCTCTTATGGAATTGAAGGTTTCTACTGCTAATATCCTTTACAGTCCAACACTGACTATCCTCTTGTTCAACTTTCTGAAATCTAGTTCCAGAGAAAAGAAGTATCCACTACCCATGCTCTGGTTTTGAATTCTAAATTAGTTAGAAAATCGTAAAGGCTTGTGCTAGGAAGGTTACATTTGATTTTTTTTTTTTTGTTTTGATTATAATTGGAACAAGATCTAACCAGCATTAATTTCTCTTGGATGACAGCAAGATATTGATGGGAGAACACATCTAGTTTAGTATTTGGTATGAAAAGCAATCTGATCAGGTAGAGATTAGTCAGCAAAAGGCTGCGGCCCAAGTATGGCAGAACATGAGCTGCAGAGGTGGATGTGGCTTCAGGAATAAACAAACGGCAAAAGACTAAAGTATTTAAGTCTGAGAAAACTTCTTCATTTTTGAGTTAGTAAGCACTAAACTATTTTTCAAACTTTGAATGTAATAAACCGCATCTTAAATGCTTCTTTTATTCTGCTCCGGCAACCCAGGTAAAGCGACAAGTGCTTCATGAAAATTTTAGTTATCTTTGTCCTTTCAAATCCCAGTTCATGATTACTTGGTTATAATGTTGTTAATACAAGAACTGAGGGGCTCATCAGGAAGAATCTGCTTCCTGTAACCCCCCAAAAAAACAAGATATTATCTGAAGAAATGTCCTTGGACAATTTCTGAATTAAAAAAAAAAAAAAAAAAAAAAAAAAAAAAAAAAAAAAAAAAAAAAAAACCACAAAAAAAAAAAAAAAAAAAAGAAAGCCACAAAAACACAATCCGTCAGCATGAAAACTTTAGTTGACATAACATCTGTTTTCAAGGACTTCCTCAGTCATGCTGTTTCCCTTGCAAGGTAAGCTGGTGTATTCTGACTCCCTAGGTGGTGTTACTGTAACATTAGGAAAACCCTTTGTGGTGGGCATCTGTTCAGTTGTAATTCATACACATGCAATATATCCTAAACTCCAGATATGAACAAATCAGCTAATTATTCCTTTACAATTTTACAGAGAATATATTAATTTAATGTAATTGACACTAATTTTTTTTTTATTGTAACTTGCTCCCAGTGATTCTTACCATGAGATGTGTAACATTTATATTGATAAGTAAGAATTATTTAATCTTTGGAAAATAGTGAAGTTGGATTTATTCGGGTTTACTGCAAGAAGTTAAAACCAGTATGTCTTTTGAACTGTAATGATTACCATAGTTTGTTCACCAAGTGTAAAGTGCTTATGATTGAATGTAAGCACAAAACATTATTAATTCCTAAGCACAAGATTTAAAAATTCCAGGGAAATTGTGGTGATTTTAAAAGGTTAAGGGTATAAACACAACTGAAGAGGGAGGAATTTTGCTACAAAATATGGAATTAAAATGCAGTCCCATTGCCTGCTACAATATGCTGCAGGAGTTCCCTGCAGCTGTTCCCAGAAAGAGCTGAGGCTTAAAATAAAAAGAAAAATTAATTCCCTGCTTTTAATTGGTAAACTTACGTCAACACAACATGAAAAGGAATTAGTAACTAGTCAAAAGTGCCCATGCTACTTACATTATTCACTTACATATTTTTCATAGCTGGTGTCTTTTGTTATGTTAGGCTTGTATGTACCAGATTATTTAACCCTATTATGGTTCATACATTATCCGTACCAGTTTCACAAACTGAGTTTCACAGGTTTAAAATTAACTTATGTTCTTTCTACACAGTGTATTGTAATGCACACATTGTACTGTGACAATCCATTTGCAGCCTCTATGTCAAAAAAAATACACAATAAACCAAATTAGCATTCTTCCTGTAGTAATTTTATTATTTTCAATTCTTGCTTCATGCACCAAGACACTCCTGCTCTATTGCATTGCAAGGGCCTTTTTGTTCTGTTTTTTGGTTTCATATTTGACATTCCCCTCAGGAACTGACTTATGCTGAATGTGTTTTTCAGTGATAGAGAGATTGCTCCCTTGAGCCAGCACAAACAAAAGCTAGAAATATGTGGAACTATCCAAAAGTACTTTTGACTAGTCAGCATGCTGAGTATTCTTCTAATACCTTACTGCACATTCTCTTTCAGTCTGCTGCAATAAACAGGGCTTGAGTGGTTTATGTTCAGTTGGTAGTTTTTCTGCTGCCAATCAGTAGCACTGGATGAAGTTCTATATTATGTCATGTTGTAGGCATAATGTAACATGACACATCCTAATGATAAAGGCATGCAGTAATAAGCTACTGCAATACAGACCGGGAAACCGCCTACATGGATATAATCTGACAGGTGCAAGCTTACTTTGCCCAGCCTTAAACCACCAGGACGTGAGGCAGCTATAGTAAGGAAACCCCATAAATGTGTTAGTAGGGTGATTTCAGCAGCAGTTTTAAAAATCAGAACAAGCTTTTGTCCACAAGTACTGGGGTGAGGCAAATCAAACTTAGTTCTGTAAACATGTTGCTGTCATTTCTGTGTCTTTGGGTAGTTACTTTAATTTCTTGTAAAAAATCCACTCTTTTCATTACTTCCATTTCTTGTATAAAATCCACTTTTTTCATGTCTATCTATTTCCTTATTCTGTGATACCTGGATGAAAATGACACCCACAACTTTCTATTGATTTCACTGTAAATTTGTATTTTAAAGTCTATGAAGCCTTGTAAATTGCTTTCTGTAAAATGAGTGCAAAACAGTGAACTTCTTTCCAATATCATCACATTAGCTTCCTTTTTGCATCATCTCTAGCACAGTAAGAAATCAAAAAAATTAAGATGCCAAGATGCCAAGTGGCATTCTCCATAAATACCTTCCTAAATTTTCACAGTAAGAAATACCCTTTTCTAGTTAAGCTAAAGTTACGAACAAAAATTTCCTAGTTAAAGTTTGAAGAAAATTATAACCACTTTTCCATGCATATTTTTCTTCTATTTTTTATATGTCATACTATAGTAACAACATAAATAAGACAATTGTTTGCCCCGCTCTGTTTTACTGCCAGAGATTCACAAATTTTATTCTTCCACTCATTTAACTTTGGCTACTTCTGCATTTTCCTGCCCTATTTTTCTATCACCCTTAAATTGGTAACATCCAACTCCTCCTTTGATGCAGTCATTCATTCTCTGCCTCCAAAAATGTAAACACCACTCTAATATATTCTCCACTCACTCAGATTTATAATCTGGCTCTCACCAGTAACTCTTCCCTCACTTTGTAATAAGAGTTCTGAACACATTCCAGTCCTTCTGAGACAAAGTCTTCCTTTAATGGATAGATGATAAATGAGCAACCATTACATATCACCAATTGGCAGGTGATAAACCCATCAAAAATATAGCAAACAAGATTTGCTAAGGCAGCTCATTCCAGTTCCCAGATGCTGTTTAGTTCCTTACTCAGTGGTAGTTCTTCACCCTCCCTGACTGCTGAGACATTGTCTCCATGAGTGACGAATTCCTTTAAAAAAACTCAGTCCATCCCTTTTTCCTCATTTTAACCACACGCTGTAAGCTGACCAAAAATAGCTCCTATATTTTTTTTCCTCCTTCTCTGTAAAATTATGTCAGAAATTATAGTTTCTGATACTCTTCCACTCATTTCACAGAAAATCTAGAAGGCAATTTTTGGTACCAAGTTCACTGCTGTATAAATAAATTAATTGAGTTAGCACAAATTGAATTTAAGTGCAGCAAAGAGCAAGCATAGAGAACTATGCCAGCAGAGTCCCTATTTGCAGAATTGGAGATTCTGCAACCAAAACTCTTAGCGGAAAATTCTTTGTAGAATTTTGTTGCAGACAGTGACCAGTTGGATTCAGCAGAATCTGAAGTGTATAGCAAGAAGAAGTGTATATAAGAAGTGTATATAGCATGCTTTAATCTAGAAATTCTTTAATCCTGAATACTCATTTTGAACCTGCTCAGCTGTTTTAGAGTAGCTTTTTAAACAAAGTTCTTCTTTCTTTTCTTACTGTACTGTTACATATGTCTAGGTATGTATTCTGAGATTGTCATAGGTAATCAAGTCAGTTGAAATAAAATACTAATTATGGTGGGACACAGCTGCACTATATGTATAATAGACAGATAATTGAATTTTTATTTCATCTATAGGAAATTCCCAGTGCAATCAAATATCTGTAGACAAAATATATTTATTAGAAATCAAAAGGAAAATAAAAATCAATTCCATCCATTCCAGCAGTGACTTAGAGAGATGATTTTGCAAAATTCTAAAAGCTTCTTTGAACACCAGGGCAACTCCTTATTGTGTTTTTTTTTTTAGATTCCTCATAATCATGCTCTCATTTACAGGCCTGACATGACAGACAAGTTATCCATTATTGAATGATAGGAGATAAACCCATCAAAAGATGTAACAAACAAATAAGAACTATTTGAAGATTGGCATTGTCCTATTTCTGTCAAGAAGTGTGAGCAGATAACCAAGAGTATATCACATCTAGGAAGAGGAAGACTTTTTTTTATCTTCTCTTAAAGTCGTCTCTTTAATCTGGAGCTGCAGCAGTGGATTTGACTTTTTTATAAATGGTAGCTTTTATCAGGAATATGGTAAAGCATTTTACTAAGTTATCTTCCTCACATCATGACATGAAACTAGAAGACTGGAAATCCTTTTCCTCTCATTTTCAATAACATGTCAGTATTTGCAGTCACAAATAGCTGGTGGCTTCACTCTTCTTGCTCCTCCCCTTCAAGACAACAAGTATATAAGCATATGTGTATAAGCACGTATAAAGTATGCATGTACATAAAATGAGCTACATCATTTGTCTTCTTTTTTCACTGTATGTTTTATTTTATGTTCTAAGCATTTTTGCCTATACACTATAGGAGTTGATCACTTTAATGTATAGAATAATATTACATCTAGTAAAAGCAAAGTTTCAGAAGTAACAGCCAAATAAAATTTTTAAGATTTTCGTTTCCTACATTCACTTTTAAAAACTCTGATACCTTTTTATGCAGATACTTGTGAAAAAAATATTTAATTACATATTCAATATTTCCCCAGAGATTTCTTTGTAAGTAAAATGGGCTAAACATCCTCCATCCCAGCCACTCCCAAGGACCAAAGCAAGTCCTTTTTACCATGAACTAGATTGTGCTTTTCATGGAACAATTTTCTCATTCTATTTTTGGGTTTCATGTATCTTGCCTTGTTCCTAGTGGCAAGCTTCTCAATATATTTTGTTGCCAAGCCATTATGGTCCTGATGCTTATTTTGGAACACCTTCTCATGTTCCTCCTACATTGGCTTTAAATGAGATTGTCTCAGGAGGGCAATCAGGATTTTCTGTGCCTATTTCTGGCTGAAGAACCAGATCAAACACAGGAATTGGGGTTTTAAAGTACTCCCACTGTATAAGTAGCATCCCTATAGTTTTCTTCAAACTGAACATTGACTTTGTTTTGGTAGTCTCTGATACATAAACCATTCTCTGTAGGCAAGCTATATGACTGATTTGCTGTAAGATTAAGAACACAGTTTTAGAAATTGTTTCTGCTTCTGCTATATATCCTTTGCAGGATTTTCATCATTTTTTTGTTGATCATTGCAACAAAATTCCTGGGGGGCGAAGGAGTTAACATGAAGTTATAGTTATATAAAAATTATATATACAAATTATATCTGTGGGCCCTTCTAAGATCTACCAGGTGAGACAGGCAAAGTAAAAGGAGTAACCAATGAAAGTATCTGTGTAAAACTTGGTACAGAACAAGACTTCTAGGTTCTCTGTTATCAAAGTTATATTGATAGAATCTCACATGTTTCTTACAAAACCAATTCCGAAGTCTCTGCTGGAGAGGTATGAATTAGGGTGCGTTATATTTGAGCAATCAACAGGAAGACATACAGATGTGGGTCAACCTCTGCTACCGGTTCACGTGCTGGTTTCAGTGTAAGCTGTGTTTGGTTTGTGCTTGGGAGTTGCTAGCTGTTGGATCTCAGTTTGAGATGTAGCCTTGCTGAGTATTGATCACTGTGCAGAAAGGAATATTGCAGCTTGCAGAAAAATTGCAAATAATGTGAATACAGAGTATCTGCTCTATCTGAATATCTCCGTTCTCAACTTATGATATTTTTCTATATGAGTATACTATCAGTATCTGACATAAAAGAATAGGAATTTCTGAGGACATTCTACTTCTGGGTGGAGTTGGTTCTTCAATATCCACAGTATTGTGATTTAATTGCTATCTCGGTTATCTGCTACAGACTATTGAAACTAGTGAAAAAGGATTATATTTTCTCTCCCCTTCTCTTTCTGGCTCATTCACAAAAAGATAAAATTTTCAGTGTTTGCATCTTTATACATTCTGTAAGAATTTGAGTGTAATAAAATTGTAATTAATGAAGCATTCACATAAGAATACTGCATACTACATGTAAGAATAATGTTCATAAGAAACATATTTCAGAAGCTGAAGGCAGGGCTGCTTAAGGAAACCAAGTGCAATTTATTGTAAAGGGCCTGGATTTGATGCCTTCATTCTACTTCTTTAGAAGTAACACTTCTGTCTGAAATGCCTTGAAGTAATTATACTGCTTGATACATACCTGTAATGCAGTTATCTTACAGAACCAACAAAGATACTAAGTTACGAAGCAGTGAATACTAGAAGAGATTGGTTTAGTAAATCATCTCATTCCAAAGAAATTGTATTTCTCATTGCCTTCTGGAAGATAGTAGATTATGCTTCCATATAACGTTTATATGCTGTAAGTACATATTTATATAGTACATATTATGTTATATACTGTGTTTTTTATATATATACAACATTATATACATATAGTGTTATATTACTCTACATACTACAGAAAAAGTAATTATAGCTGGGAGGGACAGTCTGATCAAATTCTGAGGCCCTAAAATCTTGCATGGAAAGATAATGTTTATTCAGAAATCAAACATTGTTAAGGCTGAAGTTCTGATGTTCTTCATGGTAACTGTAATGTGGATGAAAAAAATACAGTTAAAGAAGTTACAAAACAAGAGAGGAAAACTTCCCTGCAAAATAGGGATCTTTCTTTCAAGTTGCTTGTGTAGGAGGGATCTGGATGGCAACATGAAGTGCTTAATGACGTGTACTTGAACATCAAAAGCTTAAAAGAGTAATTGGGGTCTTTATGCAAAGTTTTTAAGATCCTTTTGCTTTTCTGTCTCCAGTCTTTCTACAGTACTTATATCTCTCAGTGATCTTAGATTTACTCCACTCTTTGTTACATTATGTGCCACAAGGACTTCAGATGATTCTTTACGCGCTTTAAGTTTCAAACAGTATTTTATTTTACAGACAGAGAGAAAAGAGTGGAAAAATATAAACAAGCACACATAAATGCCATCATTATATTTTTCTGTTTGTTCTGTTCTCTTTATCTATGTAACAAGTAGAATACATATCAAAGTAGATCTGAGTCTTATCTTCTAAATAGTATCTTCTACATTATTTTGGAAAAAACCCTAATTATTCCCCCAGAAATAACTATTGACTGATTTCACTATCTCTATATGCAGTTCTTAATAGGAAGGCAGAGGGTTTTCAAGATGGATATGATTTTTTTTGTGCTACTCAATATTAACAGACATAGATAAACACACATATAATATCTTTTCACAAAAGAAAGAAGGGTCAAATTTTTAAAAGTACATAGTTAGCCTTAAGTTCTATTACTGTTTGCATAATGTCTGACCAGAGGACACAGCAACTATCTATTTGATATTAAAAGTGAAGAAATGATGGACCCAACCTTGTCAGTTATCTGAAGATGAATGAATTGAGAGACTGAGAATCCCTTCCTACAGACAGCACCATTCAATTCATAGTAATGGCAGGTTTCACTGAAACTATAACAGGTTGTAGAAAGTCCACAGAAGTGTGACTCTGTTGGCATCCTTTTATATTCAATGAGGAATATTCATGTCTGAAGTTATGCATCACTGATTATTTTATGAATGTGGATGTCTGTCTCAGATATGTTCAGAAACCAGACAGTAATCCCAAGGAAATAACATTGGTTTTATTTAATTAACAACTTTTATTAAGTCTTGTAACTGTCTTGCAACCAAAATTGTCCCCATAAGAACTTTCTGTCTTCTCAAAGAAAAATAATTTTCCATTATTTATATTTGTGAATGAAGCCTCTGGCCCTGAAGTCCTTTGTATGCGAAGGGATTTTGCTCAGATTTATCCTACGGCTGCTGGGTTCTGGCCAGAAATATTCTCCATTCATGAAGTAGAAAAAGATACTTTTTAATAGTGCATGTCAAAGATTTGGCATCATTTCTAATTTAGTATTCTGTAATTTCCAGTATAAAGCTTGTGATAAATGTATACATGCAGACATGCATACAGAGACATAAAGGCACTTCACACTGTATCCAGATCTTGTGAACCACACAGACTATAAATTAAATAATTTAATACTTGAATTTCAGACTGGCCAATATTTTCTTTGGTTAGGACAGCAGTTTTTCTGATTAATGCTTTTAATTTTAAGCAATGTCTAATACACACAATAATAAAAGTGACAGTTCAGCTTATAATGAGTTAAGGATGTTTCTGAGAATACACAAGAGGTTTTTAAGAGACTTCCAGGATTGTTAACCATACAATTGCATAGAAGCTAATAACAAAAAATAATATTCACTGAAAGAATGTAAGGATCCCATACATACACACCAGTGTTTTTTTCTAATTCACACATCTTTGATGGAGGACACTGATGCTGCCTGTCATACACAGAAGCCATGTACGAAGTCTGGTTTACCCCTTTCTCTATTGATCCACTTTTTCTGGTGCTGGAGGAGCCAAGCTCCGTCTCACTCTCTATGTTAGCCCTTAACTGATGTGGAGGACCTCTGTTCTTTGAGGTGGAGCATGACATGGTTCTCCAGTTTCCATCCCGGCCTCTCTTTGTCCAATTCCAAGCAGATGAAATTAATCCTCAGCAATAAAAATAAATGTTTTAAAACAAGTTGTCCAATAAAATTGTTTCGTACTGTTAGGTTTACAAAACCAGTTTTTCAGATTTAGTCCTTTTCAGCAGAGTTCACAGAAAATGTCAGCAAACAATAGCCTATGTTAGTGGAGATTGTATTGTGTGGATGTAAAAGTATTAAATGTGGATGGGTGGCAGCCTTGATCCCCCTGAACAGATAAACATAAATAAATACTGACTGTGTTTTTTGTTTTTGCCCTGGCTGACCTCCACTGATGTAGCTGAGCTTTCCTCTTGTGATATTTGCCAGGTTATATAAAAAAAAAAAAAAAAAGATTTTTTTTGTTTCAGCCTTCTGGCTGAAATGACGAGACATAAAGCCTGTTCTCAGGCTGCAGAAGCCTGATGGATGTGGAACAGCTGGTGGGCTGTGGATGGGCTCTGAAACTAAGTCTGAGATGCAGTTGGTGTTATGGTTAAAACTGAAAGATGAATAAATTTTTCTGCTTTACACTGATGTATAGAAATCCACACAATGTAAATTTGCTGATTGAAATATTTTTGAGAACATATACAGAGATTATTTAATGGAATGGAACATTAGAACTGGTATTTCATGGTAAATAAAACTGGCATTTAACATACAAAGAGAGCAATATGTTAAGAGAACTATATTTTCACTTTTTAAATATCTGGTATCTGAGATAGTCTGTGCTGTAAATAACTGAGGCGTGGAGCTCTTATCAGAAAAAAGAAAATAGAAAGAAAGTTACTGGGAAGTGAAGGGAGAATGAAGAGTGAAGGAGCTGATATGGACAGAAAGTGGAAGCCTGTGATGCAGCCAAGGAGTGGGAAAAGAAAATGAGGAGAAGCCGCAAAATAAAGAAGAGAAGTGCTGTCACTGACAATGGACATCAGGCACAAAACTCAAGAAAAGACAGCATTTAAATGGCCTAGATACAAATAACACATTACTAGTTGTTGGTTTCTGTAACAAGAAATAAACACTTTTCCTATGAGGCTGATTTCATAGAGAAAGTGAGAGTGTGTTATGGGGGAATGCACTAGAAATGAAAAGCTCAGACAGCTTTAAAAGCAACAAACATGATTCACAAAGCAAGTGGGGCAGAGGTTAGACTTCTTTTTCTAAGGAGGAAAAGTTGATCAGACAACAAAGAGGGGAAAAACTTCTTGGGGAATCACGAATCATGAAAGAAATAAGGATAAAACGAAATAATGTTAGATTTATTATGAAAATACTTTGGAATATTCAACAGGGAGCAAGCAGGTTAGAAATGTTGAATTCTTGACAAAAATATTTACTATACTGGACAGAGAAGACTATAAAAACACAGATTAGATGAAGTCAGTGCTGAAGTCAATGTCCAAAATCTTCAATGAAGACAGCATTTCAAGAGGACATAAAAGCATGCAGAAGAATATATTAGAAATCAGCAGATAGCATCCTAATAAGCTAATAAAAATGAGGAAATAGTTCAGAAGTGTAGAGAGACAGAACAGAAAAAACTTGAAGTAGAAACTGATAGTATTGATCACAAAGCTCAGAAAAGTTACCCACTTTCCTGGTGTTACAAAATTGTGATTTAACATCAATTGATGTTAAAATTGATAAATGGAGATTTACAACTATTTTTATTTAATGTATATACAAAGCAGGAATGTGTATTCAGTATATTCAGACAGATGGGTTCTGCATGTGTGTGTACATTTAACAAATTCAAGTCAAGACTGATATTTAAGTAGACATTACAATAGACCTCTGTTAAAATCACTCATGCTTAAAAGCTTACAGAAGTCACAAATTTAAGCATAGTTGCAGAAATAATATTTTTCAGAATATTCTAAAAATACTATCTCTACTACAAAAAGTTAAATATCCTTTAAATATATTGTATTTGGATTTTTTTGTTTTGTTTGTTTAGACAGCTTAAAATGGCAGGTAAATTGTCATATTTGTTTAATCATATTCATAGCAAAAAACTTTCATCCTGTGGGGCATTTTTTGGAGCACATTTATGTAATTTCTGTTTTCTCAATGGAAAAAATCTGACTGAATGTCAACTGCAGCTTGAACCCTGTCTGTCCTGTGCATGTTGTGTTTACAGCCAGTATCTCACAATTCTTACATTTCATTTTAAAAAGAAGCTCTAATGAGATGTATTCACAGCTTTCTAGCTCCATAGGTGTTGTGTAGCTGAAATAATACTTTAACTATTATTTTTTTCAAGAGTTATCTAAAGTGTGGTTTATATAGGAAATTAAAATCAAAATAAGGTAAAGTTTATCTGTGTGTAAAAATTATGGTCGCTACAGAAAATCATTGTTATGTTTCCTTTGCATATTTCTAAACTGACCTTACTAGTAATATTGTTGGAGTTAATGCTCATATTCATATTGCAGATATTTCCCTTTTAAATTAGAGAGAATATATATCTTTTTTCCATCATGTTGATATATAACACTGAGCAGTTTGGACTTGGTTTTAAATATTATTTAAACTTAGTTCGAATGATCCACTAGGACAAAAACGGTGCTCAAAGGTGGATGTGGTACGATTAACGTGTTCATTCCAAAAGAGGCAGCGTCTTGTTTTCTCCCCGCGCTGGAGAAGGGGCAGCGACGGGTCCTGAGGGAGATTTCCTCCATCTCTCTGTGGAGTGCGGTCCCGGGTGTCACAGCCGCCTCGCAGCCACACCCCTGGGAAGAAAAGGGGAGATTCCGGCCTGACCACTCACTCGTGGTAGGGCTTCAGACATTCCTCTGTCTGTTAAAGTCCAGATGTTTTACCAGTAGACAAGGGGAGAACGGTGCGCGCCCACAGCTGGGATCCCTTCGGTGCAGCAGCACCTCGATCCCTCCCGTCCCCACAGCCGTGTGTCACTCCTGCCTCGGCCCCCAGCCCTGGGTCCGAAGTTCTTTGTAGACGTTGCTGTCGTTCTGGGGCGTATTTGCCTCCTTGCATTGTTCTGAAACCATAGATGCTTGCTCGCACCTTGAAATAGCAGGTTACATGGGCGTTTGTGGAAAGGATTCCTCGAATTTCTACAAAAACTTTGACCTCTGGTGATTACATTACTCAGCCCCACGTTTCTCCCCGGGGTTACTGACAATGCAGAAGAGACAGGTGCAGGGAATATTCAATTATTGCAGTAGAGAGCTTGGCATGTTAAGTTAAGTTAAATAACAGAGGAGACCATGCTCTGCTACAGGAGGGTACTAACTGGAGGGTCTGAAACATTCCTTTCAGTTGTAGGTTCCTCTCATCAGTTCATCATACAGAATGAGACACTGCAGAGACATGAGGTAATCAGTTAAGGGAGTTTATGTCCTGAAATGTCTCAGGAAGACTAAAGTGAGGACAATCCTCAAAGCCCTTTGAGCATTTCCGGAGATATGCAAAAATATATAAAATGAAGTAGAGCTAAAAGTATGTTTTATCAGAAGAGTCATAGTAATGATTTGTGTGTGTATAACTTGCAGCCAGTTTAAACACAGGCGAACAGATTGAGCTTTGATTGTTGTGAATACTGAACACATTCTCATTTATATTCTTTGATTGAAAGTCATTATTACTATGCCTATAATTGCCATAATTTATCACATTGTTGAAATTTGCTAGTAATATTGTACTATTTGTCTACAGTTTTCCTCTAATTGCGCAAAATTAATTATTCACTTTGCTCGATTGCTAATTGCCTTTCAACATACACTTGAATATAAACATTAAGATACCACTTGAAAGATAATAGAAAAATAATTTGTTAAACTTTTTATATCCGTTATAATTGTGGCTTCTTAGAGTGAGGGATTGGTAAAAAATGTTAAAACAGAAGGTCATGACTTAGTAAATTATGAGGGAGGAGTTGGACAAGGAAAATCTCCATCCCTTATTGGACTTGAAGGAGAACAGTGTCACCCATGGTGACAAAAAAGCTAAGGTGCTTAGTGCTTTCTTTGCCTCGGTCTTTAACATAAAGGCATGTTATCCAGAGGTGAGTCAGCCCCCTGATCTGGTAGATGGGGCGGGGAGCAGAATAGATCCTGTGCAATCCAGGGGGAAGTAGTTAGTGACTTGTGCCAATTAGACACTCACAGGTTTATGGGTCTGGATGGGATTCACCTGAGGGTACTTACGGAGCTGGTAGAAGAGCTTGCCAAGCCACTCTCCACCATTTATCCTCAGTCCTGGCTAACTGGAGTGGTCCCAGATGGCTGGAGCTTGTCCAATGTGCCACCCATCCACAATAAGGGTCAGCAGGAGGATTCAGGGACCTACAGGCCTGTCAACCTGACCTCAGCGCCAAGGGAAGGCTATGGAACAAAGTGCAATATCACAGCATGTACTGGGTAACCAGAGGATCAGGCCCAGCCAGCATGCATTCAGGAAAGGCAGGTCCTGCCTGACCAATCTGATCTTCTTTTATGACCAGGTGACCTGTTCAGTGGATAAGGCAAAGGCTATGGGTGTTGTCTACCTGGACTTCAGTAAAGGCTTTGATACTGTCTCCTGCAGCATTCTCCTGGAAACGCTGGCAGCTCACAGCTTGGAGAGCTGTACAGTTCACTGAGTTAAAAACTCTCTGGACAGCCAGGCCCAGAGAGTGGTTGTGACAGGAGTTGCATCCATCTGGTGATATTGGAGTTCCCCAGCATTCACTATTGGAGCCAGTCTTGTTTAATGTCTTTATCCATGATCTGAGCAAAGGGATTGAGTCCACCCTTAGCAAGTTCACTCATGAGACTAAGTTGAGTGGGAATGTTGATCTTCCAGAGAGCAGGATGGCTCTGCAGAGGGATCTGGATAGTCTGGATCAGTTGACCCAGGCTGATTATATGAGATTCAGTAAGGCAAAGCGTGCTACACTTCGGTCACAACAAACCCGTGCAGTGCTACAGGCTGAAGAAAGAGTGCCTAGAAAGTACGAGGTGCTGGTTGATAGCTGGCTGAACATGAGGCAGAAGCGTTTCCAGGTGTCCAAGAAGCTAAATGGCATCCTGACTTGTATCAGAAATAGTGTGGCCAGCAGAACTGAGGAAATTACTATCCCTGTGTACTCAGCACTGGTGGGTTCTGGGTCCCTCATTACAAATCAGACATGGAGGTGCTGGAGCATGTCTAGAAATGGACAATTAGGCTGGTGAAGGGTCTAGAGCACAAGTCTTAAGGGAAGCAGATTAGAGAGCTGGGGTTGTTTAAATTGTTTAGCCTTGAGAAAAGGAGGCTCGTGGGGTACCTTATCCCCCTCTACAACTACCTGAAAGGAGGTTGTAGCCAGGTGGTGGAAAGCATCTTCTCCCAGGCAACAAATGACAGGAAAGAGGAGATGGCCTCCAGCTGTGCCAGGCGAGGTTCAGGTTTGACATCAGGAAGAATTTCTTCACTGAAATGGTGGTTAAGCATTGAAACAGGCTTCCAAGAGAGGTGGTGAAGTCACCGTCCCTGGATGTGTTCGAGAAATGACTGGACGTGACAGTGCTAATAATGAGTGTTATTCAGTCAAAGGTTGGGCTCAATGATCTTAGAGGTCTTTTCTCACCTTCTTTTGTGGTATAGATTCCCATGCTCACTTTGTATAAACCTGAGTGTCCTTCAGAGCTATGTAACCACATAAATTGTAGGGTATAAGGTGACATCTTATATGAGGAATAAACAAATAATCTGGTTTAAAATATCAATAATCTAATTCTTATGTCTTTGCAAATAGAGTCTTTAATGTCCTGAGGCAGAAGAAGAAAGGCCCCAAACTTGACAGAACTGCACTTGATAATAAAAAGTTGCTTATAGTCAGATCCCTGGTTTTTCCCTTTCTGGTGAAGGAGTCTTGTATTACCATGGAGAAAGCAAAATAATTAATTTTGCAGTATATCAATGAGTAAAAATAAAATTTCATATGATATAGTTCAAAATGTAGCTTATAACACTATGCTTAGAAAGAAGCAAGTAACAGTCTAAGCAGAAGAAAATCATCCAAAAAAAGCATCAAAATGGAAATAATTTTCCTGAGTTCAACTGTCTCTAGAACTTAGAAGTGCCTCATAATTAAGTAATTATTGCAATCCAACATATACCTGTTAGTCCTGGTGCTTATGTATAGACATATAATTATATGCATGTATGTATATGCATGAATGTGTACTTTTCTAGGCCTGAATTTTGGATAGATTTGAGAGTCTACCCGATCTAGATTTTATATTCTGTGTGTCATTAATTAGTTTGCATTACTAGTGTATCTCAGATAGTAAAAAGAAGAGCTGTTGCAAGAGAGCTACTTCACAAATTGAAGGGGTTAAGTAGTATAAAAATACAAAAAACATGTATATGTATTTTATCATAATTATTTTGAGAAGAATGCTAATTAGAAAAAATAGTTTAATGGACTTATAAATGGACAAGAACAAACTGTACCTCAAAGATGATTGCAGCTCACTTAGGATTCAGAATGCCATCCCATTTTCATTCTCAGTATGAATTGAGTTTGTATTGTACAGTACATAAATGATTTTCCTCGACTTTTTAAAAGGCAATATGTATTAATATTTTAAACTGAAGTAATTGCTTCTTGTTCGGCAATGGGTTTCATTTATGAGTGTTTGTCCCTAGCAAATGGAAAGTATGGTTAATCTAAGTTAAAAATGGATTCTTTAAATAGCTCTAATTATGTCCTCTTTATATTTGTATGTTTTAGACTCTTAAGATTTAATCAGTAGCAGTTCTAACAAACCATAATGTTTATTAGGTGGTTTTAAATTATTCTTATGGATGATAGTTTAATGAGAAAATAAATGATGATTTGCCTACTGTAATGCATGGTAAATAAAAGATGGACCAGCACAGAAAAGAGAAATTGCATATTCTATCATTTTATTTTTATATTAGAAACATAGACAGAATGGAAGAGAACTTAAAACAGAAAAGGGGACAGCTGTCATTTTTAATTTCATTTATGCAGATTCTCTGTAATTTTGCGTGTTTCCTTGGCTGAATCAAAATTTTGGAGTGGTATTTTTCTTTTAACCTTATTTTGCATCAGTCATAAAAAATTTTTAACTAGATACTGGCACTCTTTTATATGCTATTAAGTGTACACTTTCAAATCATGAGGATCAGGTACAAAATTCTTACTGAAACCTCTGTTTTATTGTCTTGCATAAACACTGTGCAAAGGACATGAGTTTTTAGATAACCAGAAAGTTATTTTGCAATTAAGGGTTCACATGAATAGAAAGACATGATGCAAAGTGTATAATAGAATAAAGTGATAACCTGAAATCCTTTAGCTTTGCTTGTCTAGTTAATACATAAAGACCAACTGAAAACTAATTATAATGTTATATTTAATGAGATCACTTTTTACAAATAAACTATCAAAATATTTTACATCAAATGCTTTTTAGAGCAGTACTAAAATATATTGAAAGGTAGAAAAAAGTCTCAGTTCTTTTAACTAAAAAGTAAGTAATCCAAAATGAAAATGTGTCTGGATTATATTAGTATTATATATCTCTAGGCATTCAGGGTAGAGATCTGCTGTTCAGGGTAACCAAAACCTGGTTACTTAAACACACAGAGCTGAACTCCATGGCTGAATTTGGAATGTCTTTGTGATTTCTGGAAACAGGTTGGAAACAGGTTATTTTAGAACACATTTTTCTGGAAGTGCTCTAAAAGGTTGGGCTGGAATACCCTGCCAAGAAGTGCCTGATGTACTGTGTGTGGTCCCAGAAAGATGAGTGTGAGTGGGCAGGGTGTGCCAGCTCCAGATCATCTGAATTCTTTTTCCATAAGGAGAGTTTTCAGCAGTCAGAGTTATATTTGCCTTTTTTAAAATATTATTTTATTGATACATCTGAATTAGATCAATCAAAAAATGGACAGTGGTACTATATATTTGTTTAATGTTTTCAATTTGATTTTGTGTGGACATCAAGTCTTAGTCACATTATGTGCTTCAGCATTTCTCCCTGCTTCTCTCCCACCTCCTCCATAACTTTGATACATAAGTGCTTCAACTAAATTTGACAGGGGCTAGAGGTCTAAAAAATAATTATGTTCTGACAAGCTCCAGGAAGAGAGAACACGTATAACCTCTGAGTGGCCTGTTAGAGAGAAAATAAGCAACAGGAGATCATTCCCAGTTAGACACTGGACAATCCATGTTGGGGGGGAAAAAAGCATTGCAAACCTCCTAACTGTGAGAAAACCTTGAGAGTTTCCACTGCCCTGAACAGCTAAATCAACCACAGGTCTGGTAGTTCAGAGTTAGTGTGTTAGGAATATTTGGAGGAAAAGAATACCTTTGAATTGCTTAAAAAAATTTAATCATTAATTTTAACCTTTTCACTGGTGATATTGAAAGTATTCCTTGAAGTGCAGAATTTATCAATCTGTAGACTATTCTGCTTCTGTAAATACAGTGCGTATTTGCAGTCATTAAATGGAATAGCACTTTTGTCCTTATTAAGCTTATTTGATCTGAAAAAAAAAACAACAACACAAGGTTTAATAAAATCTAATTTTGAATTAGTTGATTAAAGCCGAGTCTCTTAAAATACATGACTTCCCTCTGTGGTTCAGATAATATTTTTTATCTGATCTAGAGTTGTTCAAGGCCTTATGAAGATTTCCAGGTTACCAGTACAATATAAAATTAATTTGCACAAATCTATTTTACTTGAATTTCTCCTAATAAAATGGTAGTGCTCTTCCATTGTAGTGACTGTAAACTAGGGATTTGCCTTTGTGTATGTGAATATTTTTGGGCTTCTTACTGGAAGTTAACTGTGGCAGTGAATTCACTGCTTTTAAAAGGAGTGCTGTCAGAAGGTTAAATAATGAATTTTCAGATATTGAGGTCTTACTTGTTCTCTATCACAGAGAAGATTAATAAAAGGCAGTAATACGAAAATAATTAGACTGTGTTCTTGTCCTGTAGGGAGAGATTTTTACTTAAAATCAAGAGGAAGATTCAGACAGGATTGTTTTACAAAGAAGGTAGTGGTTATAGAGCTGGAAGAGCTCAGTTTTGCTCCTGTAAATAAATATTCATGGAAGATTAGAGCATTGTATATGCTTCTTTAACTTAGCTTTGAATCTGGTTGCTGGCTGTGTTGATGTCAAAATCTCCCAAATGTGAAAGCTTCAATCTTGCCTAAACATGATTTTAGTAATTTGTTTCTCCTTTAGACCTCAGATTTTTTTCCATTTTAATGAAAGTAAAAACTTTCCAACTTTACAGACATACATGGAAAGTGAAATGTTTGGCCTGTGGAAAACAACATCTCCTGCTCAGGGAGGTCCTGGCCAATAAATTGCTAGAAGCTAACCCTGAGAGTCTTACCTGAGGAAACAAATATTATCTCATTGTCTGCACTGTTGGTTACCCCATTTATGTGTTCAGTCGTGTTTTCAGGTGTGAACCTGTGGTGGTTTGAACCACCAAGGGGCGCTACAGTGACAAAAGACTGAATAGAGATGCAACAGCAAACGCAGGTTTATTTTCTATGGGGCACAAAAACTGCAGACCCCCCTAAGCACTAGCCAAATACACACAACAGACTTGCCAATGTTCTGCAATAAAATTAAAATAAAACAAATTGCTCCTCCAAGCAGACTGGTGGGCTGAGGATCAGAGGGAAGGAATGGAAAAGCCTCCTTGAGGATGGTATCTCCCGGGTTTGGAGCCTCCAAAAGATAAAAACAGTGAGAAGCACCCTCCCCCCAGGAACCCAAGGGGAAGACATACCCACACTGTTGCAGCTGGGTTGTCCCTGGTGCTACTGTTGGAGCTCTGATGGTGCTGCATGGTAAGGAGAGCTGGGAGGGACCAGGAAGAATGGCACTTGATGTTATCTGGACCAGGATGAGTTGGCCAAAAGGGACAGGACTTCCGGGGTTCTGGAAAAGTATTTCATTACAACTGCCCTAATTTTATACTCTTTCAAAAGTGTCTATTAATGTTCAGTACTAGAGGCAGAATGTTGAGCTGGGCCAAGCATTGGTCTAACACATTGCATCTGATTTTTATATTGTGTTTTATGGTTGGTAACAAAGTCTATTGCTTTTCATTTTGCTTTCTGAGTAACTCTAGTAAGATATATTCCAAATCTCATTACAAAAATGAAATCAGGAATCTAAACCTATTGGGAATGCCTTAAACAGCTGTCCTTCATTATTTGGATGATATTCTTTCTCACCCTATTCATGTTGGAACTGCTCTACTTTCTATAAATAGTTAATACCATGATAAACAAGAAAGAGTGATTGCCTCAATGGGTGTGATGCTCAGTTGAGGTGTTCTATCTTATTTAAGGAGAGAGAGAGGACTTTAAGTCTTTGACATATGGTTTCCTCAGTCATTGTCCTCTTCTGTGGTTTTGACAATAAATTACATTCCCTAGAAATTTTCAAGTTGGCACTAGGTCAGGTTTCCTGGTAGAGGTGGTAGGGGTTTTCCCAACACAGGCAAGGTACAGTTTTCAAAGCCTTAGAGGAAACTTAAAAATCACTTCAAATCTACTCTTATTTACTCAGAAAAAAAATAAATTACAAAGGATTGATTAAGATTAAAGCTTTTTGCTTTGGAGAAACATGTTTGGAGAGGAGGAGACTTCTTGAATCCTCTGCAAATATTGTAGAGGAGTGGCACTGCTTGTATATTTAGGGAGGCATGATAAGTGGCCACATGAAAAAAGGAGAGGTAGCAAAGAATTTGCAGCAATCATATATGCCACTTATTTCGGATTTTTTACAAAAATTAAAGTATGTAAAGCAAGCAAGACAATATTCTCTTTTCTATGTACTTTTATTTAGTGCACATTAAATCTTATCTAGACAGGGATATTTTTTTAAATTGTGATTGCATTGTTCCCCTTTATATTTAAATTTTTTAAATAAATTCTGTGTACCAAAGGTCATATTTTTAAGTCTGTCCTCAGCGCAGTTGTCCCTAATGACCAGTGCTCATGGATTCTGTATTGACACACATGATGACGCTTTACCATACTGCTGTTTCTTCAACTCACCTTGGAATATTAGCTCACTATAGATTTTGCACAGAAGATCAAATAGATTTAAATTTATTCATATGCCCTATGATTCTGGTGATGTTTTCCTCTTTTGTTTTGCAAACATGACATTTGCTTTCCAGTCCCCTAGCTTGAATAGATTTTGCAGTTTGAGAAAAGCTGAGGCAAACTCGACAGTACCCCTTAGCAATTCTTTCCGATGGTTCTTTCATCTGTACTTTTTGTTTGCCCTATATTATAGAATCAAGTCTTTCATTACTGAGATTGGAAATAACTAAAACCTCTTCATTTGGACTGAACAGACTCTGCTATGCCAAAGTTATTTGCCTTTTAAAATAGTTAATTGCATTCCGTTGGTATTCCTTGTCATATTTGCCTGCATTCATCAAATTCTGAATGAAAAATGTTACAAGACAAAGACTTATTTTCAGCATTTTAGAAAGCTGTTTGAATAGTACATTGATAACATCTCAGCAGGTGGAGGTCCCATATGATTCCACCATTCAAGAGAACTTCTTTTATATGCGATTAATTCCAAGATCCATTTAATCCACCACATTATGGTGGTCAATTTGGGGCATCTGTGCTGATGAAAATGACTTTTGATTGTACCAAAATGGCTTTTACTTGCAGTACTCCATGCCAGTTTACTCTCCAGTTCAAAGTGAGATAAAATAGAGTCTATTTTCTGGATAGAGCTTTTTTTCCCCTACCTAGGTAATCAGCATTTATGTTTTATATCAGATTAGCTGGTTTGTAATCTTCAATCCAAAAATATTCCTAGATACTTCTTTTCAATTTTTAAAAATATAGAAGTAGTTTTAAAAATTTAAAAGTATCTAGAAAGTACTCTAAAAAGAATTTTTTCTTTTAAAAATTAGACCAGTGGCATTTTGATTTTATTTATTGTCACTATTTCGATGGTACATGTTAACATTAATCTCTGCATTACTAAACAAATTATCCAATATACACATGTCGGCTCAAATGAACATGTACATGTGCAGAAAAACAGATGCTCTGGCCAGAGGATTTAGTGGGCTTTGTATTAGAAATGGACTGCATGAAAAAAGCATTCTTTAAAGAAAGTGTGCTAGAGAGTTTACCTTATTACTCACTTCCTTAACTCTGAAATTCACCTTTCAACAGATTTTCAGTGTGCTGGCCATCTGGATGTGAACTGAATTGCTATCTCACCCGAGAGCTAGATTGTAAAATGATACTGTAAGGTTAAGCCCTGGGTGAAAGCCCTGGATGACTACCTGATAGGATGATGCAGTCTGTCTTAACTGATAGATTCAGCTGATATCACTCAAAAATAAAAATCTAAACAGAGAGCGTGGGAGGAGGCATATTTAAACTTTGTTTCCAGCTTTACTTATCTAGTAGCAATTGACACACTTTTCCTCCAGAAGATTCTTACTTAGAAGTCTCTAAGTTTTCTAAACAAGTCATAATTATGGCTGTTATTCTGTGTAAGGACTGGAAAAGGGAGAAAGGAGAGTCTTATGTTATCTTTTTAAAATTTGGTGAAGGAATTAGTAGTGTTATGTTTTCCTTAATTTGATATTTTAGGCATAACAAAATAAGTATTGCGACTTGATACAAATGTATTGCTATGTTTAATTTTTCCAGAATCTCTAAGCTGAATTTAAAGACTAATATTTTATGTGGTAATGGCATCTGGAAAATGTGAAGAGAATCATGGAAATATGAACATTAAATCTATTAGGATTTTTTCAGCTGCTATTAGTGTGTTGACATTCTATGATGAAAAGTTAAGATTCCATGTCAAGAAAAGTTATAATAATATATTGAGAATATTCATTGTGCACCCTTTCATTGTCCTATAATAATTTGAAACATATTATGAGTCATCACCATATCTTGATTGCAATAATGAATATCTCTTAATTTTATTGTGATTTCCATTTAAACATAGATAATATCGGGAATATCGCTGTACTTCTAATTTTTGGTCTGCAGCAGCAGCTCCTTCGTTTTGCTGTTCTTTTGTTTCTTACTCCTTTCACCTGCTCTGGCATGAACTCTCACATGACTTGCAGACCTTTGGGGTCCATGTTCCTGCTCCAGTAGGTTTCCTCCACAGGACATAAATCCTCTTAGAGGTGCATCTTCCAGGTCATTCTTCCATGTGTCTTTCACTGCTTTGGTGTTTCCTGCCCCTAAATGTTACCATACTTCCTTAAACATGTTTTCACAGAGGCACCATATCCTCTTTTGACAGGGTCCAGCTTTGGCATGCAGTAGGTTGATTTTGTCCGTGACAGATCTGGCAGGAGCCAGCAGTGCCTGGTGCAGAGTATCCCTGGCCTTCCTTACACACATGATATTCTGCATACCTCCACCAGCAAAACTCTTCCCGTTATGCCAAAACCAACGTTTTAGTGGATCTATAAAAGGTACAGTTAATATCTTGGAACAGCTTTGAGGAAAAGACAAAGAGAAAATCGGGTCATTCTTCAATGAAATGTGTCACACATCATACCTTGACTTACTGGTCTTGTGATTGTGCCAGTTCTACCCAACTAGCATAAGAAGCAATACTTGGTTTTTCACTCCAAGGGAAATTAATATGAAAAGTGAAAATCAGTTAATTCCAAGATGAATAGGTGAAGATTGTGAGTGAGCTTTGGCTTCTTACCCTATATTTTAAGATACAAAATTTAGTGATTAAACTTCAATTAAAGTAGATTTCAAAATTTTAAGTTTACTTTGCATTGCCAATGACTTTTTATTAAATTGTCTCCCTGTGTGGGAATCTTTGAGCCAAGTACAAGTTTGATTAGAAGGGTGGGATGTGAAGAACAATTTCATTTGTATTATGTGAGAAAATTGAATATTGCAGTCTTACAAAGGAATTATTTTTTTAACCCTTTTATTTGTCAGCATTTGTATTATTATACTGCTTTGGTTTTCTGGTTTAAATGAATTGTAAATGTTATAAAAAATGAAAAGTGCAGGACTACAACTTTGCCCCATGTACCTCAAAATTCACAGTGTAAGGTGGGAGTCACGGTCTCAGGGGGAATAATGTGGCAGAAATTTGGGGGATAGAAAACTGATGTCATAGTTAAGCAGAAAGGAGAGTTGTGTCAGCCATTAAACAGTTTAAGAACACAGGTTGAGCCTGACACATCATCACCAAGTAATTATCGAATCTGATGCTACGTTCACCTCTCCTTTCAGTTCTGGAGATACTATGGTCCCAGGCTGAAGTGTTATCTCACCACTGCTTGTTTTAAGCATCTGTTTTTCTGGAGGAAAGTTTATGTTGTCTGTCTCTTACCAGACATAGAAATTGTTGCTTTTCATATTCTCTCTTCCACAAGAGGGTTTAGCCTTCCCCTTTTAGAAGGAGAAATATTGATGAAATCTATGAATGATAGTAGGGGATGATTTGTGTCTTTATCTTTCTAGTGCACTCTAATATATATGCTGTACTATGGTGGTTCTACTGGATATCCTGAAGTGTACAATTCCTTTTCCAGAAAACATGAAGTTTTTGAAGGTGGGAAACTTAAAGGTGTAAAGAAAGCAAGCCAGGCAACACAGTCAGTGTAACGAAAAATGCTTGAGAGGCAGCAATAAAATAATGAGGAAAAATGCCAGCTGCTAAAGAAAGAAATACTTTTCCTGCCATCCTCCACAGATGAGGTAGTGAACCATTTCTTGCTACCTGCAAAGATGAATTCTGAGTATTTGGGATATGAGGAATGAACAGCTATGTCAACAAAAGTACTACACATTAAGTGGAAAAATTGTAGGTGTCACATATGATTCTGCAATCTTTACTTTGTTAAGGTCAACAAAATCCTGCAAAAAGAAAATTAATAACTCTAGAGGAGAGCAAGGTAGTTCACTTTATTAATTGAATAATGTATCATACACAATTATTAGGCATGATGGGGCAAGCCTTTCCACTTGACAGGGTAAACAAGAGTCACTGTAATAAGAAACGCATGGGGTGGAGCCATAAATTTTCGCCCATTTTCCTTTCTTCCCTAGAATACTGAGGGCAACTATCTGTATTGTGATGATCAGAAAAGAGCATTGTCAAGGCATATGGGCTTGAAGCCATTCAGAGGCTGTCCAGAACACAGCTTGCTGAGAAACTGAACCACTGAAGGCAGGTCCTGATGAAGGGATTAGAATCTTGTTCTCCTGATGTGCTTCTGTTCTGCAGTAATTTCTAGAACAGAAAACCTACTTAACTCTTTCTGTGAGAAAATGCAGTAAGCTTATTCTTCTTTGTCATTTTATTATTATTCTAAAGCTAACTCTGACTGACTAGTCCTGTCTGTAACTTCTTTTAGAGAGCAGTTAATTTGATTAGATTGTACTCTTCATCTGGAGTAGGTGTTCTTCACATTTGTTGAATGACATTCATAACTCCAGACACCTCAGTCAGGTTTAGGATTCCCCAGGAAGCCATGGATCAGTTACACAGCAGGGAGCAGGCAGCAAGATGATAGCATGTGATTCCAGCTGAAGAAAACCAAACATCACTTACTCCAAACCTATCATGCCACATTATGGAAAGGTAGTAACATTTTTAGCTCCCGGGAAGTCTATGGGTTTGTTGGAGAACTACTTGTCTTAGCAGGGTCGTTTAGAGACCAGTCCTGACTGAACTTCCAAGAAAGTTAAGACTCACTGAGGAATGTCGAGTGATACCACTGAAAATAGCTACTGTCTCGTCCTCTGCTATAGTGGAGTTAATCACTCTCTGAGAAAACCAGTTTAATGGAAATTCTGATAAGTGAAACATTTGAGGAGGATTTTGGTTGGGTTTGTTTTTTGCGGGGGGAGGGGGGGGGATTTTTTTTGATCCTGCTTCCATCTTCGTCTTGGAAACTGTTCTTATATTTAAGAATAATTACAATGAAAGTGTATCAGGAATGGACACTGAAGAATGGTAGCAACTTCTTTCTAAACTCTTATTTTACTCCTTTCCAAAGAAGCATCTCAGGAGATTCAATTAGAGTAAAAATTATGCCACCTTGTACAACTTCTGTGAAAAATTAAAAAAAAAATTAAAAACTCATTTTTAATCTGGTAGATTTAGACAATCAAACTGAAGGAAGACATGGGGCATTCTATGACAGCTGTTTTCTCTGATGACCATCAGTTGCTTTATCTCTTGTGCTAGGGATTGATTCTTTTCTCTGTTAGTGGGGAAATATCTCATTTCTAAATATGCACAGGAAAGCCTATAGGTATAATTAGATGTATACTTGATAGCATCTTAGGATGAAAATACAAATTCTATCCCTTCCTACCATTTTGTATATGTAATATTGACATTTCTGGAAAAGGTTTTCCAACAAGTAGAACAAATTAGCAGAAGATAGCAGCTTCCAAAACTACCAGCATTCCTCTATATGGTTATTGTTCAGGAAAACAACTCTTGTAGAACATCAGTTGATAACTTTTTTAAAACTGTGTTGATTGATTTGAATTTTATAGCCCCCACAGGTGTGTTATACTCCGATTTCTATTTCTACTGAAGATTGTTGTGCAGAATACCACCTGTTGTTTCCAGTTCTTTGAAAGGTTTTCAAGCTTCTTGTTAGTTGTAACACCTTTCCTGTGAATATCATTCCAACAGAGTAATTCAGCCAAAGAGATACAGAGGTCTCACCAGGAGAAA
Source organism: Serilophus lunatus (assembly GCA_013399895.1). Taxonomy (NCBI): domain Eukaryota; kingdom Metazoa; phylum Chordata; class Aves; order Passeriformes; family Eurylaimidae; genus Serilophus; species Serilophus lunatus. The sequence continues at coordinate 217,450 of VXBA01004028.1, forward strand.
TTCATGACAGAGTACTAAGTTCTAAATATGTGTATATAAGCAATTATCTGTAGCTACTCACTATTTCATAATAATTGGATCAACAGCGTGTTTTCTTTCAGAATATAATAACTCTTATTGCTAGTTTTTTGGCCACATATTTGTTCCTGTTGTAAGCAAGGCTTAAGTCTCATATATAATGAAAGTTCATTACATGGTGTTTGTTTATCTAGTATGATATTTGTTCTTATAATAGATTGCTTCAAATGTATCCTACTATGGCTTTGGTATACTGGATCTTAAAAATACAAAAGAATTTAAAATTTGTTCTTCAGCAATGAAATAGGATTATACTGTTTAGTGTTACTGATTTCAGAGCAAAAACTTCTGTGCTTCCATTTTAATGTATAAAGGTTCTGAACTCTCCCTCCAAACTGAAAGCTGAATTGAAGAAAAATTAAAAATTTAATAGCTTCAAGAAAATTCCGGTGATATGCTGCATGCTTTCAACTAACTGAGGTAACAAGAATGGTGATTCACATTTAAAACTTGGATTTTTAATACAACAATTAGCCTGCATAACTGTTTGAGAGACTATATACCTGTTTAAAAAAAAAGAATAATTTGTTCTCTTTGCATAAGAAGAATTAATATTATTAGGATTATTGCTCTTTGTATTTGTGACATCATTTTTAATGCTTATTAATAGTAATCATTTGTAGGTTTAGAGAACAGTTTGTGACACAGTGTGCAACAACTATATGCTAAAATGTTCCCTTTGCCACTGCCTTATTTTATCATCACAAGAGGATAGAGAGGATCTGGGATCTAAAAACACTGAATTCTTTTTTTCCATTGTCTTCATATGATACTGTTCATTTCAGAAAGATTTGATTCCTTTTTTTCCTTTGCCTTCATATTAATACACTGTAGCAGGACATACTGCCTACATATAATGAGAAATATTGATGAGGCTTAAAAAAACTTTTTTCTTCCAAGTTTCCCTAGTTCTTGGAATAATTTTCAACCTCTTTGTAGTGATATGTTAGAAAAACGGGTTTTAAACAATATTATGAATTATGAAATTCATATTGCTATCACTGTTGTTTAAAATAAAGAATGCTTTTGATCAGAATTTCAATAGTTAGTTTGATTCCTGCAATGTACATTCTCTATTTTGGTAACTGTCGGTAGTATTATTGCTGGTTGGTATCTGTGGTATTTTGCCAGGAACTGATATAGACCCAAAGACTTTTGTCTCCAAGCTTCAGAGAGATTAGGAGTAAAAACTTGTTTTTGCAACACAGCCATAAAAATTATGCCATATTGAGTCTAGCTGGAGGAGCTTTTTCAGGGGAGGTTTAGGTTGGATATCAGGAGGAACTTTTTCACAGTGAGAGTGATCCCCCACTGGAATGGGCTTCCCAGGGAGGTGGTGGAGTCACTGTCCCTGGATGTGTTTAAGGATAGGTTAGATGATGAACTTAGTGGTATAGTTTAGATGGCTTAAATGGTTTAGATGATGGTACAGATGTTAGACTGATGTTGGGTAGGTTGTTAACCTAGGTGAAGGTTGGACTTGACGATCTCCATGGTCTTTTCCAACCTTATTAATTACCTTAATGTAATGCTTGGGTGTACATTACTTCATATTGCCTTCTCTTTTATCTTAAAAGAAGAATTATCTGTTCCAAAATAAATTCAAAGCACAGAGCTGAGCCCACATAAAGTACCAATGATGATCTTGACCTGTGCATTGCTGAAGTTTTGCCAAGCATGTCTCATCTGTCATTCAGATGTCAGTCCTCTAATCCCAGGCACCTTCCTGTTTCACAGACCAGAAGAACACCGTGTGTGAAGCAATACACTGAAAATCCAAATACTTCAGATGTGACCTTTATAAAATTATCTGACTATTCTTTTTATAGTTATTATTTTTTCTGAAGAGTTAAGTTTTGATCAGCCAACTTTCTGATTACTTTTGCAAATCTCATTCCGATAGACTCTGAAGACAACAGAAACTGTCCATTCACAGTATGCTTATGATGTGTTATCTTGATCTTTATTAAGGTATTTTTGAAAAATAGCTTTTCTATTTACAGCATTCTATTGCCATAATAAGGTAAAAATACAACTGAGAATTTCCTTTTTTTTTTGGCTCCAATAGTCTCATCCCGTGATTAAAGTGATTCTCTTTTTTTCCCGTATACTATTTTAAGAATTACATGTAAATGATAACTTATTCAAGCTTAAAAAAAAACCCAAATCAACCAACCATATGAAAGATATGAAGCATTAATATTTCTCTGTAATGCATGTGCATTAATTTAAAAAGTAGTAATCTCTTCAATATCAATATGAATGAAAGTGTAGCTTTCTATCCATGGCAGGTTCAATATTTTTGATGATTAGATGATTTTTTGTGGTTTTGCTCATTTGTGAGCTTAGTGGAAGTGAAGGTGAATAGACAAAACACCGCACCAAGATTCCTATATAAAACCTTTCCCAAGGAGTGTAGTCAACAGAACAGGTTCCTAGGGTATCTCGTGTCCTGCTATTTGAATCAGAGCAGAGTATGCACAAAATGCTGAAAACAGTACAAGGGACTACTAGAACTGCTAGGCTTTTGTATTTATTTTAATAGATGTAATGAAACAATGCGCAGCACGGAAGAGAATTGAGTCCAGTAACCTTAACAGCAAAATTAGTTTATGCTGCAGTAACTATTTTTAAGAAATACAAGAATAATGGAAACTATATGAGGAAATATGGTGAAGTTCCAATTTCTCTTGAATAGTCTTTAGGAAATTGTTATAAGTATAAAGGATTTGGCAGAAAAAATAATTGCAAGTTAATGGAACTTAGATTTGATAAATCATGCAATTAGGAAGCAGAGGCCTTAAAAGAACATAACTGCAGTGTTTGTAAGGAAAATGTAATCCGCCTTTGTCACCCTCTTCATGATAAAAAAGTTTCTTAGTAGTAAGGCTTGTACTGAGTAGAGCACTAAGATTTTAGGTCACAAGCTCCTGTTGTAGATAACCATGTCAGGAACTTTGAGAAGATCTATTGAAGTCTGAAGGCTGATTTTGCTTTTTGCTATGCCTATTTCTTCAGCCAGTCAGCCATGACTTACATTTAGTTCTGAGCTTCATCCCTTCATTTGTTTGTTTTGGATCCCATGACTGTCTAAAATTCTTTGACACCTATTTAGTCTGAGGAAATTGCTTGTTGATGCTTTCTCTTTTGTCACTAATGTGTCTATGAGGAACAACTTCATTTGTTTTTTTTACCATTGAAATCTAGGTAAAGAATCTGAGATAAAACCATGAATGCCAATGCATATTTCCCTCCTTATCTGTATGAATTTATTAGAATACTGTATGCACTGTTGAATGCTCTCAACATATGACAAGTACCAGCAGAAGCTTAGCTGGCTTTTGGCTAGAAAACATGCATTAGCTACAGGTCACAGAATAAACATAGATATAGAAAAAACATTCAGAAGGAAAACATTAAAATAAAAATTTGTTGTGCTTGAATATGTTAATGAAGTACACATTAACTCTCTCGGTACCACCTTATAGTCTGTATTCATAAGTGACACAAGGGCTTGGGGCAATTTCAAGTCCTAAGTGATCTTAGAATATAACTTATACACAACAGTGCTTCTATATGTTGGAATTCTGCAGTGATGGCTGTTGTCCTAAACCTGGTACTAGATTTAGAGAAGTTACAGCAAGAAAAGGGAATATGAAGTCCTGCTGGAACTCATTAACTCTTCCAGAATGCATATGCATGGCATATCTTTTCTTCAGCATATACTTCCCTGGGAAGAACATTAAGCTAACAAAGCTGTAGGACTGGCACGATTATCTTCCACAGACCTGCTCATGTGCTGCTTATAGCTGATATCCTGAAATGCCTGGGCATTAAGTTTTAGCAGTGGTCACAAGGAAACCTTCATCAAAAGCTGAAACTGAATCCAGACCTTCCTGTGCCTTAGATTCCTTAGTGCTTTCTTCCCCTGGGATTACTACTGCTTTTATATTAGCACTGTCTTGTTTAAATGTGATGAATAGAAGGTCAGGTAACAAGTTAAGAAAATAATTTAGCTCAGTCTGGCTTGCAGGTTTTCTTGAAACGTCACGCAAGAGCAAAGGAGCAGCAGAGAAATACTTAGTACAAAACCCATGTTAAATTCCATTGTATTTATAAGAACCATTGTAAGAACTTGATTTTTTTGTTTGTTTGTTTTTAAAATGTTCAGCATTTCTCTGAGAATGTGAACAATTTATTCCTCACTAGAAGGTGAGATAAAAAGTCCTTTTTGCAGAATTTGGGTAGGGTTCATACATGGCTATAATTGTAGTGTCTTCAAGCAATACCTGTTCTTTTTACAGATTTATTTTTCAGTTGTTAGAAAGAGTGTCTATTAGAGTTACTTATACATCTGAACTTCCAAGATTCATGGTATGAGTGGATGCAGGATATATCATGATTCATGGAGAAAGCTGTGAGGGGAAAAAAGAGAAATCTCAAGGAGAGTTTTAAAATTGTTTGATGTTAAAACATTTTATCATATCTGAGGTTAAGCCCTAGGGAGCTTAGGTTTTAATTTGGTATCCAAAAGTTTTGTTTTCTTTTTACCGTGACTGTTGAGTGTGTATATAACAATTTTCTTCAGAGAAAAAACTGACATTACATGTGAGTAAAATAAAATTTGTTGGGTTAAAGATTAAAGTTATACCATGATACAGGCTCTTAGGGAGATAAGAGAGGAATCATAGTGCTGAAACACATACACTGGGTCACTGAAGGTCTTATCTGCATATTGTTTATGACACTCAGTATATACTGATATTTCAACAGATAGAAATCCAGAAGGATGTACAGTTGGCTGTTTTGCAGGACCCATGTGCATTGTTTCTCTCAGAAACAGTTTTTTCTTCTAATTGACCACAGATGGTTAGATCTCTTTCTTTTAGAACAGTAAAAGCCAAAAAGCCATAACTGACAGCAAGCTGACTGCCTTTCCCTTTCACAACAACTTGAATAGATTACAGGTTCTCTGAAAAATGTCTCTGGAGTTCAGAAATTTCTGATACACAGTAATACCAGAATTAGCAAGCATTTCTGTGTGGCAATTTTTTTATGCATCCGTGTAGCAAAATGGAAATCATCTGCAAGGGTGATTCCAAACTATTGTTTATTTAGGCTTTTTAGACTTAAAAAAATCTAAGACAAAGAGTAATCAATTTCATCCCTTTTTTTTTGTTTTGAATCTTCAATTAAAAAATTAATCACCGTATTCCTAGTAATTTCCCTTCATTATCAGGGAAATATCATCTTTGCGAAGTGGAGTGCTAGTGCTGAAGTTCAAAAACTTTCAAAACTATTGTCTGTATATCTCTCAGGAATATTATAGAGAGAAGTTTCAGCAATATTGAAAAGAATAAACATAATTTTTAAAAAAATAAGAAAGAAATCCAATGACCCTTAAGGAACCAAAGACAGAAATACAGTAATAAGGACACTAGAGACTTGACTCAAAACCTACCTCTTCTAATGTTTTCCTGTGTAGTTGTAGGCAAATCTCTTTGTATTTCCATTAACCTTCGAAAAACAGCATTACTGACTGCTTCTTTGTTTTTGTTGTTTACTTAAACATGCTTACCACAGGCACTGGAGAAAAAAATATTAGCCATTTTTCTATAATTTCCTATTTTGTTATTCCTACTCCAGCTTTTCTTTGCTTTCCAATTGTACAAGTCAAATATAGATCCTGCAGATCTACCAACTGCAGGAAAAGTTAGGCTCCCTCTTTCCAGGAGGCCAGTTTGACAACAATTTTAATCACTTTATAACCCACAGTGTGCCATTAGTCGGGAAATGGAACATAGATCTGAATTAAATAAAATGCCACTCATATTCAGGAGTCCTTTGGAGCTGTTACCATTACAATAAGTTATTTTTATTACTGCATGAAAGTATTGATTTATGAGCGTGCAATAAATCCAACGAATAGGCACATTTATAACACAGAAGAAAGAAATACGAAGAAAAGGAGAAATGTAAATTTCTCCACACTGTGTTTCTTAGAGTAGCCAATGTTTTTAATGAATAAAAGAAAATACATATCGTAAACTGAAATGATAGGTGTAGTAACTAGCAGTAGGATAATAGCATCATTTAAAAATTTCTTGGAAAACAATAGCATTTACGTTCATAACTACCCGATCTCATTTAAATCAGACCAAATATTCTTTGTCTTTCATACAGCTTATTGGAATTCCCGGAGTGGTTCCCATGTAGTTCCACTCTTACACCTTGGTGCAATGTCAGCACAGAATTTTGTCCAAACCATACAGTGGGGTGCCTCCTGATTGACATTCTTGACCCCATTCTTCTAACAGTGTTCTCAATGGATTTTTGATTTCATAGACCATAGAATTTAAGAAGACCATATATCTGATACCAACAGATCACCAGATACCAACCAATAAACAGCATGCAGATTGCTTTTTATATGTATGTAGCAAGCCCTTCATTAAGGATGCATAGGCACTGGAAATCAGAAAACTGAAACAAAGACAATGTAAATTATTAAAAAATTTGCTGGCAGAACACAGCTGTTCTTGGTTACTCGTTAGCTGAGCATGCTACTTGACTTCCCCCAGATTTCCTGGTAATAACTGTAGTCTAAAAGGCTGGCCTAACACATAACGTAGATAATTTATCACGTGAAGGTGGAGATATAGACTTTTTTCCTCTCCCATTGTTTTCCAACATTCTCCCTATATACACATCGCTAAGGTGTTCCAGATTGTTCCATTTTTGGATGTAAAACAGGTCAACTTCCAAATACTCTTTCATTGTCTGTTAACAGCTCAGGAAAAAAAAAAAAAAAGTATGCTGACTTTCATTGTACATTCATGACACTGAAATGAAAACTTTGAAAGGTCTTCTATTATCAATAAAATTAAAAGCAGTTATTTACCATAACACATGTAATTTTGAATAAATAAAGCCATCTTAAATTTTTTCCTTTCTGACGTTCACTGCTTTTAGAAGAAATAATTTTGTTCCAGTGCTGCACTTTTTTAGCCTATTTCTTCTTCCCCAAGATGGTAAAAGTCTCTGCCAAATACTACAAGGTCTTAAGTGTTGCTTAAGCCTTTGAAGGTTTTAGTGGGTCTTAACTAATGCCATAGTAGTTACGCTGGAACGCAGCCCAGGATGAGTTTTACTTTTGATGGCAACAGCTGTATATCTATCAGGTTTCTGAATATGTGAGGAGGACAGAGTAGGGTACTGCAGTCCCCAAGCAGCTGCCAAAAGACGGGAAAAGAATCGCTGTGTTGGGATCACAGCTACCAAGTAACAGACACCAGCTGACATTTTTTGTCCTTTGGCATGTGACCCTCTTCGTTTTTCTCCAAACCTTCTAGGAGTTAGGTGTTTCAGAATGCACATTTCTATATTGTGGACCACCTCTGTTACAGGTGTCAGTCTTAGAAGTAGGAACTCTTTTTCTCCTCTCAGTACTCCCTCTGTTAGCAGCAATTTTTCGTGTAAATGTGACAACTAGTTGGTTGCATTCACAAGTCTTGAAAGTAAGAAGAATATGGGTGAAAAACTTTGCAAATAAAAAGTTATAAATATTGAAATGCTTTGAATATTGCAAAATTAAGAAATGACATCTGTAAAGCAATAAACAAGCATTTAAATCATGTACTAAACTTTTATGCTTCAAAGAAGATACATGATGGCTTGTTTTTTTTATTACCATTATTCTAGATGTTTATCTTAATATTTTTTAAGATTCAGCTCTATTCTTCGACAGGCTGTTCAAGAATGGATAAAGGACAAATCTGAGATTTTTTTTCTGCTGCCTGGAAAGTTTAGACACAAGAAAGAGGAAACGTAATGGGTTTTCTTCTAATTTTAATTTTTATTGCCTATTATTGAATAATTTTGATTATTTTGTCATCTGGAGACTTAAAAGACTTAATGACTGTTTAGTTAACAATATGCATAGTAAAATATATCTTTTCAGAACTATCAAGATTTGGGCTCGCTTACTGAAAGACTGCTGATCAGCACACCTTCAGGATTTTTCTGTGATTCATATCCCTCCACACTGGCAATATAGTCTGACACTACCTCAGAGCTGTCAAGAAGGGGGAGCCGGCAGCACTGCTCTATGTCCATCTCTCTCACTGCGCTATAAGCAGAATCTGCAGCATCTCCTACCTGTTGTTCCCAACACCTTTTCTTCGAGTGCATGTAAACTGGGGGGGACCCCCAGTTCTGGTACCTGTGAGGTCTGCAGTAGGTAACTGGAGAGCACAGGGAGGGAAGTGGGACCACATTTCGCATCATGCAGTTGCAACTAGTCTGTCTGCAAAATGGCACAAGTGCTTTAATGGAGCAATCTCTAGGTCAAATAAGAGTCAAATCTTTCTTGGCAATTAATTAAATTAAAAAATGGGTATAAAGGGAGCAATTATAATTTCAATCAGATATTTAAATGAATTTAGATAGTTCCCTTTCAATGTACCTTTTCTTATCTATTAGTCAACATCCACTGGGATCAAAATGCCTTTCCAAAAATCTGCTCCATTTCCTTTTCCATCTGAAAAATAAAGACATAGCTGTGTTGCAATGAATATCCCCATATAAGAAACTTGCCTACGCATTCCACTGTTTCACCCTGTATATCCTGGAAATCAAAAACTCAGTGAAGTGTTTTAAGAATTGAATAGTCCCTCACTGCTTTAAGGCAAATTAAATATAGACTTGGTCATTCCTGAGCTCCTCTTTCTTCCCTGTTAAAGTGTTTTAGGCAGACCTTTAAGATAACTGACACACATTTTTATATTTAGTTCCTTTTCTGTCATGTTTTATTGTTTTATCATGGGTACGTTTGTACTGTCAGTACAATACCACTTATGGCCACTCTACATCTCCTCACTCTCAACCCAGTTGTTTCTGTGATCCTCACAAAGTTCTTTTGGTTAATATAAATCCTGGATATATTATGAAAACTTTTAAATCGTGGGGATAGCATGTATTCATTTTGTTGACATTTTCTGTTGGTAGATATGAGAAGAGAAAGTGAACTCTTAATCAAAACTGAACAGTTGATCAAAACCTAATTAATTAATTTAGACTGCAAAAGGAAATTCATCTATCATCTTCATATGCATCTTGTTTCTTTCTCATAATTCCGACCACATTTGTCCTACATAGAAACTGAAAGTAAAAAATTTAAAACCTCAAATACCTTAAAATGTAAAGAATTTTCCCCAGTGTATGTGATAGGAGTAACTTTGTACTGTGTTTGGATTTGTATTTTCCCAAGACAAAAACTTCATGCTTATTAACATAGATTATATTTCATGTTTCATTTTATGTCTATAATATGTAATTAAATCAAATTTTTTAGAAATACGTTTTTTAATTCTAGCATCTGAACCAATCATGACATAAGTGCAGACAAGAAAAATTATATAACTTGTTAGACTCTATGTAGACTTCAGCTCTGATAATTTATAGGATAATACTGTAGTTTCTGCAATTTATAATAGAAAAATGTTTACTCAGAAAAGCATTCACTTCAGTATTACCTAAGAGACCTAATAGGCTCTTATCTGAAAGGCTGCTTGATAGAAAAAGAGATGGTTCATAAAAATACTTGATAAATAGTAAATAAATGTACAGGTATGAAATAAAAAATGTGCTAGTAGAAATGCAACAGAGAGGGTTTGAGAAAAAAAAAAGAAAAGAGAATGGAGGCTGAAAATGGAATAGAGAAGAGATGATGGAAATGTTGTTAGAGATGAGGAAGAAAGAGAAGAGGCTTAGTAATAGGCAGTCTGATCCATTTCTGGCAAATTTGGTTAATGTTGTTTTGAGAAAGCAGACTTTGTTTCAATAGAACCTCCGCTCAAATAATGTAAAAACATTTGAAACACACTGAAATCTGTTATTTAATGTCTGTTTCTTACATATTACAAAAACACAGTCTTTACTAACATGAGGACAACTACCATAATACTAATAAAGCAACTGAGAAATGGGAAAACTGTAGTGACCTGCGGGCGTCTTTCTTCCTATAAGCTGTCCTCAGATAAAAATGTATTTGTGTATGAACAAAAAAGCAAAACTAACTGGTGTCCTGGATAAATTGGGAATGAAACACTTTAAATGTAAGTAGAACTCTTGAATTATTCAATAACTCATAAAGAAATAAAAATTCTTACTGAAAAGTAGAAATAGTCCTTTTCTGTTAGAGTCATCTTAAAATGCAGTATTCCTAGAACTGAGTTTTTTACATCATCCAGCATTCTGGTTTCATGCAAATCTTAGAGCCTATCTGCCTGAAGTGTTGTTATAGCTATCAGGTGCACGTATTGTGTAGAAAGATATACCCATAAAGCATTCAACCAAATGTAGAATATTTGTCATATCTAAAAAGTATTGCTTTCAAGTTATCTGTTGCTAATATTGTAATAAGCTTTAAAATATTTTTAGTTTTAAAATAATATTAATTTCATCTGGATTTTGTATTAAAACATTAGACATTTACATGGGTTTAGCTTTCAAATTTTTGAACATATTCTGGTTAATTGTGCTCTGGTGGCTTTTTTTTTCTTAAACAAAAACAACACATGTCCGTCCCTTAGTTGCTTAAAAATTAACTGTGACAACTTAACATAATTTTGCAACAAGGACCAAATTACAAAGGCAGTAACCTCACCTTCATAGCTGCTAAATCCTAGTTTTAACACTTCAGACTTGATTTACATCATTCAGAGGTAGCAAAGTGAAAGTGATGATGGATAGCCAGCAGCTGTATTTGACTATGCTATATCTTTGGAACTAACACACAAAATTCTCAGCCCACACTTACTTAAAAGCCTCTGTTGCAAGATTTATTAGTGGGCATCGCCTTAACTGCTATGGCCTCTGATAGCTGAGTCAAAAAAAAAAAAAAAA
>VXBA01004028.1:228471-252919 GCA_013399895.1 Serilophus lunatus
AAAGAAGAGGTCTATTTTGCCTAATTTTACTGTTTGTTTGGGTTTTTTTCGGTTTTGGTTGCCTGTTCTATTAAGTAAGCCTTGCACAGTTCTGACAGCAGGCAAGGATTTCCAAAGATCCTGGGAGTTCTTTGAGGTACATTCCTACCCATTCAATTTTATTTTTTTTTGTGTATATAATGCTTCTATAATTTAAATAGGCATGAAAACAGACAGAAATGCAATAATAGATATATTGTTCCATTAGTGTGACTGGGGTAATTACTAATTCACAAATACTGAAACTTGTATTGTTAGAGATAAAATAATTTCTCATTATTTAATAATGCTAACCATAGTAGCACTGGAGACCTAAAATTATTGGCAGTGGAGCAATATGAATTTTAGTACAAAAATGTATATTCATGTATTTCACAGAATATTCTGAGAATCATCGAGTCCGGCTTCTAAGTGAATGGCCCCTACAGGGATCAAACTCACTACTTTGGTGTTATTAGCACCATGCTTTAACCAACTCAGCTAAGCTCAGGATCAATAATATTTTTCTTTGCGTTACACAGAATTATCCTTTTAATACTTCTTTGGTTATTCTGTATTATTTTCCATTTCTTCTCCTATTTTATCTATTCGCAGATCTTCAGGTCAAGGTCTTCCAGCAGACAACCCTATTCAGTTAGTTGTGAGTGGTTTTGTAGTTGAATGACAGAGATTTCATGGTTTCCTTTTAACCACTCTGTATTTCCAAATGGCAAAATATTAATGTGAGTTGGTGTCATCTAGTGATTCATCAACTTGTCTTAATTCAATTCCCTAGGAAAACAGAGAGTTTGCTTCATATTGGAAAATTGTGGAGTAGAAGTTTCTTATAATAATATTTAGTAAATTCTGATGCATTTAAAAAATAAGGCAGAAATTGCTTTTCTAGTCATCCATAAAAGGCTAATGAAAACTAACAAATTTTGAGAAGGTAAAAAGCAGTGTCTTTGTAACTTGCACTTCTCTAGCTAATAAGATGCCTTATTTTGAGCCTAGTGTAAGTGACCGTCTAAGTCCAACCTTCTACTAAGAAGTTTCATTAAAGTACATAAAGTACTACAACTGTCAGAGATGGCATTAAGTATTCAATAAAAGTAGACTTAACACAATTAATAGCAATTAAAATTATACTTTTATGATGTCAGCCATGAACACTGTAAAGACATAATTGCCTGTAAGGACTTCTGTGCCATATTTATCCTCTAAAACTGTCCAATTTATATGAAAAATGCCAAAAACATATCCCAAATGGGTACCATTATCTTCTTGGATTTTTAAAAGTGATCTGTCTTTATCCAGCCTGTGCACATTAAGCTAATTTACTTTAATTAGTTTTTTTTCTCATTGTCTTAATAGGCATGTTGATAAGGTTTTACTGGGGAAGGAGTAGGGGGAATATTGGTTGGGTTTTTTCTTTTTTTTTTTTTTTCCCTGATCATAGATATTAAACTTTATTCATTAAATATTTTTTAAGAGTATACTATCTGGAATCCTGTACTTAGATTTTCCCTGTTCATATTCTCTCTCTTCTGTTCAGTTGTCAGATACAAACTTATTGAATGATAAAACATTTGAGTTTTTTTTCAAAATGTAAAGCAATTGTACTTTGTTTAATTAACCCGTAATTAAATAAGAGAGAATGACATTTTAGGCTGTGCTGTGAAAAGGAAATTTGTTTTGGACATAACAAATTAATTAATTCCTAGAACAGTTACTTACGTCTCTAAAATCCAAACAATAGAATATCCATGAAAAAATGCTAGAGACTTCAAACAGTATTAAGAACAAAATATAATCGTGCCATCAACAGGTTGGTGTCTGACTTTAAGATCTAGGCTCAGCCTTCTAATTTAAATGCAAAGTTAAGTGGTTACACCTCCTGATGTAGTTGGGCGACCTGTGTAATGGATAGCAAGAGGGACACTCCTAATCTAGGTCTTTGGAACTGCACACGGAGGCATATAAATCATATTAATTTATTGCATATGCAGTTGAGTTTCTGATGTCCCATCCCTGAGCTGTCTGTAATCTAGATTTGTGAAGTTTAACAGAAAGTCTTCTCGACCATATCATCTTCAGAACTACTTGCTGTTGATCCAATAAAGTGTGCAAAGCTAAGTCCAGTATTTTGACAGCTTTCCTAAATAGGTATTTTTTCATTCTGTAAATTCCTCTTATACAAAATGTGAGAAGCCAAACCGTTAGCATGGTTTTGTCAGATTAGACTGTGATTTTCTCCTCGCTTTTCCAAATACATTTAGTGCTCAATATGAATGTTTTGCAACATGCAAAAGAAAAATCACTATCTGATTTATGTTACTGGATGGATAGTTCAGTTTTAACCAGCATTGCCACAAAATCTACAAATCAATAAACTATAAAGAATCCTCAGAATAGGATTGCATATAAATTTATGACAGTGAAAATAGCATGCATGTGTATTAAAGCCATACAAATATGGAGAGTTTTAAAAGTGTTTGGGATACTTTAGAAATTAAACTTTGCTTTTGATAGAAATTCCTCAGAAAAGCACAGAATTTAATGATGAATAAATATTAAACACTGCAGAATCAACCCCTAATTCAGCTGATTCATTTGAGAATAAGAAACTTCAATTTCACTTTGGATACTGTCAAAATAACTTGAACTTACTTCTCATTCTAAAGCATTTGCATGAATTTGAAGAACGCCATGCTCATGGAATGAAATTATGTTCAAAATGATAATAAAGAATTCTTGGTAGCTAAAGTATTTGAATGAAGGAAATCTCTGAGGGTCTTTGATGGTTTATGTTCTGTGTAAGACACAATAGCTGTCTCTTATGTCAACACAGTTGAGTCAGTTATGGCCCATCAGAAGGAATGGACTCTCTGGACCTTTCCTGCAGGTAAGGAAGGGGTTTATAACTGAGCCAGTTTGTATAAGGGAGAACTCTCTGAAGGGTTTGCTTCTTATCTGGCTTTTAGCCTCCAGTGATGGATATTCACCTAATCTGTTTTATGCAGACCAGAGACTTGCCACGATACACTGAAAACCTCACCTCCTCCCCCTTCATGGGGCACAACCTTGGCATCAGCAAAGCAACCTGCCACCTCCACAAATGGGCAATTAACCATTAATGTTTTAGTCTCTCACAATAATAATGTATAAATTTTTGAAAATCTAGCTATAGGATATTTTTCACTGTAACTATTTGTAGTTAGCATGAGGCAAGAAAAAAAATAGCAAAACAACCCAAAAACTCTACACATAAGAGTAACACAGTTCAACTTGAAAAGTTCAGTTAAAGTCTGGGATAATTCCTAGGGTGCTGTGAACAAATATATGATTCTTTCCTGTAAAGGGTAATATAAAGGCTTTAATTTGTCTTTTCTTATTCTAAGTTATAATAAGCCAAAGAAAGAAAGTAGGTGTTTGAATTCTTTTGGACAAATGTTTGGAACTTTATTAAATCTTTACTTTTAAGGTAACTTTTAAAGGAGAACTGCCTCATAGGAACACTCAGTGTTGCTTATAACAAAGTTTCTTGAATATTTAATGCATTACAGCCTGAGAACTAGAAACTTATACTTTGTTCCTGTTTTTTTCATAGCGTCCAGGGCTTAATCATTTTGTGGTCCAAAACTAAACTACAGACACAACACTATCAGAGGAAGGAGCTTAGTAAATTTAGGTGTTGTTTAGTTACAACTTTTGATATGAATTTGGTATTTGATTTTATAGGATCATCTCTCCAAAGCTATAATCAGTAGAAGTTACATAAGTAAGAATATGAGAACAGAGCAAATGTACATAGTGAAATAAATCAGATTACTAGAGTAGCACCTGAGCCCTGTGTAGAAGTTATCACAAAGAGTTTTGTCAGAGCCTTTGCAAGTTGTAAGTAATATGCAAATTACATAGCAATTTTATGCCGTCTTCCTCTCAGTGATGTGATTTGTAATTCATTTAGACTTCTTCTGTATCTAGTATTTGTCTAATAAAATCACTTGTCAAAATGGAATTGACAACTGAAAGTGATGACATTGAAAAATATATTAGCAATAGAAAATAAGAAAATAAGGCTTGGGATTTCCTTATGAAAGCAAAAGCTACTGGGTTATTGGTGATATTGGCGATGGTGATTTTGCACTTTAATATTAGGAAATCTGAATAAATCAAACTATGGAAGAAGATTCAGAGTAAAACAGAGAACTGAAAGCACAAGTCAAAAAGATTGATAATTTATTAGCCTTTACGGTTTTATTAGCTTTTACAGTGTAATATTAAGGTGTATAGTTGTCTTCAAAATTAGTACAATTGATTCTTCAGTGTTTTCCAGATATTAAGCTTACACTTCCTAACAGAAATAAGATTTATAGATAATCTCAAATTACCTTTTGTTAAACTTAACCTCATTTCCATTACACCAACCTTCAAGGTCATCCACTGTTTCCTATATGATATCAGTCATCTTCTGTATTGGAGCAACTCCACTTACATTGTGTCATCCATAAATGTCACCAGCGTGTTTCTACTATTTTTTTTAGCAAGGGCACTAAAGAAAATATTAAATCACATAACTGAATAATCAGACTCTGAGAAACTCATCTATATCTAACTTTCACCACTTCCAGCAGGTACCTTGCCTTCAGACAATTTATTACCTACCTAACTTCGATTACTGTGAGCTAACTTAGTGTGGCATTCTATCAGTTTACTAATGGTGATGGATGAGAGGTATTATATGTCCTATTTCCACAAATAAACCAGGTATTTTTATTAAAGAGAGGAATCAGGTTAGTCTAGAATAGTTTACTTACGAGGCATAAAATACAATCACATTAAGTCGAACTTCTAAATAAAGAGTACAGCATGTACATCTGGGCAATTCTTCCCTGTGTATACCCTCCCACCACTTGGCAGGCAGAGGCTTGAAGTCTTGTTATGTCAGAGATCAGATTCGTGTCATTGCGTTAAACAGGTATTAACAAGTCCACAGGGTCTTTTGAATTATTCCATCGTTTTGGAGTTCATCATCTCGAGATGATCACTTGCACAATTAAAATTTGATTTTGTTTAGGAAACCGTTGTGTTTGTTTGTTAGAACTTCTCTTGTGGTAGTTGAATTCAGAGATGCCTATTATAATGTCATAGTTCTGAGAACTCTATATGTACCTTTATATAGGCCTTTATCATACCTTTCTTCAATTACCTCTTTTTCAAGCTGATAAACTCTGGTCCACTCCAACGTCTTCTAGTATGAAATGAATTCAAAATCCCCTGTATTCTTCCTGCCTTTTTTTCCTCTTACATAGAGGAAAAATTTACATTTTTTTGAGATGCAGTGATCAGAAATTCAGCATTCAACGTGACTATACAGTGGGTGGATTTATTGTATTAAAAAAGGTTTCCTGGTATGTTTTTCTTTTTCTCTTAATCATATCTAATGTTCTAATGCTGCTTTTTTGACTGAGATTGGAAGTTGGTGCTTTTAGAGAACTAGTCACAGTGACTCCCATCTTTTTTGAAGCAGAGTTTAGAATCCACTGTTTTGAATGTCTGGAAAGAGGTATTTGTTCCCACATACTCTGAGTTATATTTATTGACACCATTTCACTCATTTCCCTTCTGTGTACCATTCATATCTGCTGTCTCAAAGAAATAGTTCTATCTCATGATACAGCTCATCAGGGAGGACACTTGAGTTATGCGTTCCTAGAGAAACACCCAAAACTCTCTCTAATAAAGGAGGTTACAGTACAGTAATGATGTACCTTTCAAAGTACCCTCAATTAGTAATGTCGAGTTGAGAAATGGTAAATTACAGTGATGTAGAATTGCTACCCTGACATTGAAATGCTATGTGATTTCATGAAATAAGTAATCTTTATTTTCTTACTCTTTATGAGAGAAAGAGAAAGAATATATTTAAAAAGTCAGCATGATAAGGAAGGGTATGTTTAAGGCCAAGTTGGATTGGGCCCTGAGCAACCTGATCTAGTGAATGTCATACCTTCCCATGGCAAGGGGTTTGGAACTAGGTTATCTTTGAGATCCCTTCTAAAAGTGGAGTTATGGCATTTTCAGGACTTGTCTGCTTGTCCCACATATTATTATATAGATAGTATCTAAGCAGCTAGTTCTGATTCATAGAAAAACTTCCATTGATATCAATGGAGAATCAAATTGATAATATTATATATATAAGACTCCTTTATCTTTCAGCATGAAAAAATGAAATGATATGCCATGCAATTTATGCCATGGCACAATAGTTTTGTTGTCTTTTGAAGATACCACAGATCCAAATAAGCATAAAAGAATCATCCAGAAATTGAGCTCCATTTCTTCAAAAGCCTTTGCTTATTTTTTATAAGACTGAAAAATAAAGATCAGAAAATCTACAAAATTAAATTATCTATCTTTAGTTACAGCAATCTCTGCTTTATCTGTAGGAAGAGAAACATAATACGTGAAAGATCTTCTGGTGGGACTTCACCTTAACCACCATGATTAGTCCACTGATGATGAAAGAGTTGAATCTCACAGACTCACAGAATATGCCGAGTTGGAAGGGATCCACAAGAGTCGTTGAGTCCAACTCTGAGCTGTGCATCCATTCCCAAGAATCACACCCAGTGCTTGAAAGTATTGTCCAAATGCTTCTTGAACTCTGTCAGGCTTGGTGCTGTGACTACTTCCTTGGGGAGCCTGTTCCAGCATCCAACCACCATCATTTGACTTATTAGAGGTTGCCTCACTGACTGCAATTGCTTTGTTGCCAATGTTTGTTCTGTACGTTGGTGCACAGCCACCTGTATTAGGTTTCAAATTCTGTATGTACACATAACAAGAGACCGTATAATTGATTTCCCACATTCCAGCTAATCTTGTTCATTCTTGCCTGTATTAGTTGAGTTTGGAAAAACTCCACTTTTTTTGGAAAAAAAGGTAATCAAATTTTGCTTTCTTTTACAGGAAACATGAATTTCTAACAATTTTAGACCAATAAAAAGACATAAATTAGACATAGCCCATAAGAAATTTTTTTCAGAAAAGATATATTTTGCACTGAGACAAACACTATACTTTTGCTTTCTTTTCTATTGGTATTTTATTCATGATAATGTGTACATCTTTAGGGTAAAACAAAGTGTATATTCTCTAGAAGAATAGAAACTGCCAGTAAAAATCATAATTCTTAAGCAGAAACATTAGTACTTTCATGTAAACAATGAGAGTTAGTCTTCGGTGTTCCTGTCACTGCAGACTGCAGGAGGACAGTGAAGACTCCAGCCTGCCTAATGTGGCAGTGAATGTTGATTCTTGCATGTAATGTTGTTTTCTGTGGAATAACACACGTGAATAACTTGCTGTCAGTTTGCTCTAATTATCGTAGATCATCTTCATGATCTGCCACTTGCAACGTAATGTATTATGATAGTTGAAGTAATATGTTCTAGTTATAATTGGTTGCCCACTATTGATATGTGTAATGGATCTCTCCTGTGAAATACAAACAGTAACTAGATGCACAGCATGCAGGTGAGTTAAGTACCTACACTACCCAGAAATCAGCAGGTATTCTTCATGACTTAGTCTCTAGACACATTTTTTCTGGAAGCTCAGCATATCTCTAATTGCAATTATATTTTGTGTCCATCTTGTTTCATATCTTAGAAAAGGGGTTTCTGTATATAAATATTTAAGTATGAAAGTAAAAGGCAATACCAAGCACTTTTCTGCAGACTTGGAGTAGTATAACATAGATCTTTTCACAGAATTCCAATTCATATTAGTAGAGCTGGTCTCAAGGATAAAGAAAAGAAAGATAAAGAACAAAATCACATCTTTAAACAGGAAACTGTGAGCTACATTTTGATATGGCCGGTCTTCATATTACATATTTGGTTCAGTGTAATCAATAGCATTAATAAGTCAGTGCATTGTCTGTATTCTGAAAGGATTGTATCTCTCACACAATTAATTGATTTTTATGTTCTCCATGTGAACACAGAAACACCATAGTTAAGTGCACAGTTAGTGCAATATTGACTTTTTTTTCCCTGACATTTAGTCACTAAGTGTTCAAGGTTGACAAGGGCAGTTATACCCCATTGTCTAGAGCAGGGGTCCTCAAACTACGGCCCGCGGGCCGNGGGTGCGGGTCTGACCCCGGGCTGCCCCGCGCTGCGACTGGCGGGGACAAGCACGGAACCGAACATTGGCCACCGCATTAGCCGAAAGCAGGCCCGTAGTTCACGTTGAAATATTATTTGTTTTCGTTGATTGCAATTGTTCTTCATTTTAAATATTGCATTCTTTTTCCCGTTTTTTGTGCACTACTACAAATAAAATATGCGCAGTGTGCATAGGAATTCGTTCATTTTTTTCCAAACTACAGTCCGGCCCCTGACAGTGTCTGAGGGACAGTGAACCGGCCCCCTGTTCAAAACGTTTGAGGACCCCTTGTCTAGAGCACTGGTTTTCATCAAAGCACTACTTGAATTTAAAGGCCTATGTTCTTTTACATGTTGTATTCAAAACTTACAAAATAATCCGGAGACAAAGTTTACATCCTTGCAAATACTATTAGAAAGTTTGATTAAAAAAAATGTATGCTTGAGGCAAATGTTTGTGGTTCAGCGTAAGCTTTTTAAATATTTCACTTCGTTTCTTTCAGTAAATCTGGTTTTAGGTGTTGAAGAGCAAACCATCAAAACCTTTAGAGGCTTACCACTTCTTTTCTCATCCTCACTAATTTACACCTTTCTAAAAAGATTTCAAAAATAAAAAGAAGTGTAAAGGACATTGCATCCAAAACCACACACATGTTTAGCCTAGGGTGGTTATTTTTAGTGAACAAGGTCTCCTTTGACTTTGCGTATTTCAAAACTAACTCAGACTTGAATATTATTTTTTTGAGATCTGTTGCAAGAAATCTTCGAAAAGAATGAATTACATTCTATTCTATTAATTTTTATTTCTTTGATGCTTTTATGTTACTTCTAAAACATATGACAGCAGTTTTTACTGAATTTTCTGCTTTAATTACAATTTTCTAATACTAACCTGATCACCTACCAAACAGTGTTGGAAATATATGACAAAATACAAATTAAACAATTTGAAGGAAATTTGTAGTTCTTTACAATTTGTCAGTTCAATAGAAACATTTTGTAGCTATCAGACATATTATACATAGATATGAGAAATGGTACAACTTGTGAATGTGGAGGGAAAGGAGAGGGTTTGAAATTTTTTAATAGCATATAAGAGTATGAATTAACTACTGTATGTTTACATGTCTGGTTTAAACATAGGAACTGGTGAAATCTATGTACCATTTTCATTGATATTGGCAGCTAGAATGAGGGGGCAAAAACCACTTAAAAATGTTGCATACTTGGACTGCAATCAGCATTGCAGCCTGATAGAGGTTCTGGTATTGAAAGCATTCATTTTCAGCATCTTGTCTCTTCTTAGAAACACTACTTTTGCTGGGCTAATCTCAAAATTAGTGATTCATTAGCAAGGAAATAGAGTTCCTTTAAAAGGCAAACTCCATTTAATTAACAGTAATTTGAGATTTTGGACAGTACAGTTCTGAATACCAAGATTCTCTCAGCTTTCAAATATGTTCAGAAATGTTGAAATTTCATTCAGTGGCAATCTATAGTCATATGTGCTTGCTATATCATTCCATGCACATTGCCCATTCTTGGTTTTGTGTGATTGTTCACCATAATCTAAACATACAGAATCAAAGAAAGGGCAGAAAATGTCTATACATACAATAATAATAATTATATTAATGATAATAATCTAAAGTAAATGTAGGTATGTGATCTTTATATTCCTAAAATTGCCTTCATATATGCAGTCATCTTTTGACTTTTTAAGAATAAGCATTGATGCTTTCATTTCTACAACCTTACTATATAGGATAAATTTTTCATGATGATGTCACCAGCAAAACTAACTGTATTCCATGTAAATAAAACAAAGATCTTCTCTTTAAGAAATAAATCCATGTTGAAAAGATAAGGCAAATTGTCGGTTTATGCTCACTCAAAGCTTTGTTAAAAAGTTAATAAAAGTATAAAAACTAATGTAGTCCTTGTTCACAATAATTTAAGGCATTAAATATCCCAGTTGCTCTTAAACTCTTTAATCTTTACCTGTCCCTTTTTTCATGCTTTAGTCTTTCTTTCTCTTAGGAAAAATCCAGTAGATATTTCACAGCAAAAGTGTAGTTTAGTTTCCTGTTTGATTTGAATATTGGACTTTGTGTAGGATAACGTGAATTTGAAAATTCACATGATATGGGTGAACATGTGAATAAAGAAAGAGGCGTTTTGTTCAACAGAGACAATAGTCGTAGCATGAACTTCATACTTACAAATAGTTTAAGCAGTGCCAGATTTGAAATGGAAAGAGGCGCACAGTGCTCTAATTATTACACATATTTTTAACATATGTTCTGCATTACATCACAGAGAGACCTGCTCTGTAATGCTGCTTCTTCTTGTGTTACTTTTCCTGTGATACCAATTATTTTAAGCATGTATGACAGGTAACTGGCATCTTTATAATATCTCAGCGGGTTTTACCAGTAACACTGTGAACATGAAAATAATATGCTGAGGATCTGCTCTATAGAAAAGGATATCACATAAATAGAAAATGCACTAAACAACTTTTGACAAAAAAAAATCATTCATGAGCTGAAGTACATGGTTTCTAAGTCTTAATTTTAAGATTAAAATGTTGCATATTCCAAGGCTGTCCTTCAAAACTGTTCAAATGTAGTGTCATGAACTCTAGTGAATGCACATCACTGTTAATAAACAAATTAATTAACAGCATGTTGAGGTTCCCTAGAGACCATATAGATACCCTTCTGTTGCAATTAAATAAAAAATGTGTGTTCGTTTAGAAGGAGGTAAATCTTAATTACTGATATACAGTTATGTTATTGGGGTTTACTGTGACAAGGTTATAAAATATGTCTATAGAGTTTGCTTCTTTTTTCACATAAGCAACAATGTAACAATTTTGTACAAAACAATTATCTATTTAGTTATATATAATTAAAGATTTATAAAAACAGATTCATACAAACATATAAATAACTAGTTATACATAACTATCATATTTTATATATATTTTTCCATGCAGGTTTGATCTATATAAACTATATGTATGATTATAGTTTTATACATAAAGGAAAAGAATTATATACATACAGATACATATATCACAGTGTCACAGAATGGGCAAGATTGGAAAAGGCCACAGTGGGTCATCTGGTCCTACCTCCATGTGCTCAAACAGGATCCTCCTAGAGCACATTGCACAGAATATCTATCTATATTTTTTAATTTTCATTGCATTTTTATGTGAATTTTACCTGGAGGGATTTTCCTGAACCTGAGGTTCTCACTGTGCCTTTCAGTTTAATATAGTTGTTTACATCAGAGCTTCTATTCTTAGTACAATCACCTTGGTCCCTGTTTCCTGGCATTTCTGGGATTATGACAGCAGACTGTTGCTTACCACAGTAGGCTGTAAGAGCCATCCATTCATATTGAATGAGGTTCGTTGCTGAGAACCTGGTCTTATTTATTCTCTACAGAACTACAGTTTTTGGCTGTTTCTGCTTTCTTTGTTACTAAGACCTTTGTATCAATTATGCCAATTACTCAATAAACTAAAATAAAAATAAAAACTAAACTAAATAAAAATTATGATCTTTGCCTCAGGACTTTTTCCAGCTATATCTAGGAACATGGCTTAAATATAATTTATAAAAATTGACTATTCACAGAAGTGGCCAGATTGGGTTTTTTGTATTGATGATCAATGTCTAGTGCTATTCATTTTGTTCCTTATAACTTGTTTTGAAATCCTCTGTGGAGGGTCTCATTTTGTGAGAAGGTACTTACCTGCTTAGTTTCTATGCCATAGATTGTTGTTCGTTAGATAGCAACATGAACTCTACCGTATGCTAGCTCCTCGATTTACAAACACGAGTCATTGTTCTTAGGATTTTCAAAAGTGGAGAAAGAATGTTTGTATGGGAAAACTCACTACACATTTTGACATTTTAACTGGGCAAAATAGGATGAAGTTGCAGTTAAGTGCCCTGAAACTGAAAACTATTTTTCTGGTGTGCAAGGTAGCCTTCTCCAGTTCAAATCAATGTATGCTTTCTCATAGATGCTAACATAGCAATATAATCACTCAAGTTCCAACTTGGTAGACCTTTAAAGTTGATAGTCAGGCAGATAGGATGTGCTGGATCATTTCAGCAGACAGGCAGCAGGCAGTAAATTTTTATAAGCTTCTTGAAGTAATTTTTTAACATAAAATAGCATTGGTGTTTTACTATCTTTTCTATTTTGCACTTTCTCCATGGAACAAAAGGTTCCATCTCAGAATGTATAATAAACATTCCATTGACTTTGTGTGGGTGATAAGGAACAATACTATCTCTAGTTGACTGCTAGAAACTGATGCCACTCTCTACCCTATGTATCTTGTTCTACAGGGATTAAGACCTGCTGCCTCCTGGAACAGCAGCTGAGGCAAGGAAGCCATATTGCTGTCCTGTTGTGAGGACTAGGGTACCATATATGACTTTCTGTTGTGTTCTTCCAGAAGCTAGTGAGGAACAATTGGATGTAATTTTAATTTTCTTGTTGAAGATTGGCCATTTACATATTCTGGTAACAATAGCTTTCTCTTCCTTTTCTTACATGTGCCAACCAAAAAGCTGGGATATTTGTTCCAGGTCTTTGTGAGAGCTTGTGCATGAGAGCAGCTACTATGGATTAAAAGTCAATTTTTTAATTTTAAAATTCGTGATCACAACCACTCTGCCAAAGAGTACATTTCCCTTAAAACCAAAAGGCTGATTAATTGGACTGAACCAGGCGAAACTAAAGAATTCCACATCTGAGCACCTCAGAAGGAGCTGATGAGGAATGAGCCTCTGTTGCTATTTGTTGGACTTTGGCTGCTATTTTCAGTTTTCCTTCCCATATTTCTGAGGACAGCACTCTTTGATCGTGCTCCAGTACATGAAGATCAGAGCATCAAAAGGAGTTAAATATGTTGGCAGTGAGTGTCACCAAGCCTGACTTTCAAGTGTTCAGTGCTAGGAATATGTTTAGAAATGCTCATTAAGTGAATCAGGACAGTTAGGCACCTAAGAAATGAAATCGTGAAGGGAAGAAATTTGAGCACAGGATCACCTAAATCTAGAAATGGGAAAAACTGAAGAGATCTTTATATTAAAAGTTATAAAGTTTCCTGATTTTTCTTGAATTTAAATATCCGTTACTGACAGTTGTTTCCTGCAAGAAATAACACATATAGAAAATACAAGAATGAATATTTCAGGTTTGCCTTCAAGCTCTTTTCTGCCTGGGGTTGTGAGGCAGGCTGTGTTAAGATCTATGGTATGGATACACTGATGACACAGATTAGAATGCTTAGACCCTCACTGCGGAAATTAGGTCCCTGTCTGTTTACTTAGTAGTTGTGTTCCAGTAACATAGTGTGAATCAGCAATGTGGTAACTGGTCATCATGCACTAAAACATTTTTCATATTGAGCATTTAGAGTTCAGTACCTTACCCTCATATTGCTACAATTATATTTTAGTATTTATCTTCTTTCATGTTTATATTATCTCTATAGTCAAGCTATGTATTAATTTTTATATATGTCTGCACATACATTAAAGTTTTCATTTGCAATCCAGGACTTAAGCTTAGGGAGATATATGTTGTGTCTCAATAACAGGTGGGAGGGTTTTTACTGACCGTTTAATCGAGTTTTGCATTTAGAGATACCATAGGAAATTATTTTCGTGGTTCAAGTAGAACTTGGATGCACACAGCCAGTATCTGCCCACTTTTTCAGGCTGTGGAGCCAATCAGCCTTATTATCTAATGTAGTATTTAACCTAGTCTCCCTAGAAGTTAAAAATAGGATGCTTATCCCCTTAATCTCTGCCTGTCAGAAATTTGGAAATAATACTAGGAATTACTTTCCTGCTTGTGGATTAACCTATGTAGGCAGCCAAGCCCCATGCATTGGCCACTCATTGTCTCCAATTGAGGGGGGAAAGGGTAAAAGTGAGATGACTCATGAGATAAAGACATTTTAATAGGTGAAGAGAAATTGTGAGCACAAAGCTGAATAAGGGATTAATTTATTACTTATCAGCAGGTACATATTTAGACATTTTCAGGAAATCAGGGCTTCATCATGAGTAACAGTTATCTAGAAAGACAATACCATAACTTTGATCATCCTGTCCTCCTCCTTCCCCAGATATTTCTGGTGAGCACAACCTCACATGGTGTGGAATATCCTTTTGGTCAACTATCATATCCCCACTCCTTGTACACAGCCAACTAATTTGCTGATGGGGCAGTGTGAGAAGCACAGAAGTCCTCAACACTATGTAAGCCATGCTCAGCACTTACAGCCCTGAAAACAGCTGTGTGTCATCAGTACTGGTTTAGTCATGAATTCATAATGCAGACACATTCTAGCTACTACGAAGAAAATTAACTCTCCCAGCCAAAACAAGTACATTACCATTATTTGGATCATATTGATACCCCTTCATCTAATTCTTTGATCACTCAGTCTAACACATACCTTTAAAAAGGAAAAATACTGGAAAATGCCGACCTTTTACATTTAAACTATTTTGCTTGAAGTAAAAAATAAATAATTTTTTAAAAAAATATTAAAAAATATCACTGGAGAAATACCATTTTTTTTAAATGCTGAAAGCACAGTGAAATGAAAACATTCTGTCATGGTAAAAAGTCTTTGCACGAATATAAGAAGTGCGCATTTTTTTTCATATTCCATTCATCATCATAAGTTATTGTTACCACTTGCTCAATCACAGCTGCAGGAAGAGCTCAGAGAAAAACTGTGTAAGCTGTTTGGATTCTTGTTTGAAGAGGAGTTCTAGAAACAAAAAATTGTGGTTGTTCATATTGTACTTTTTCTTCTTCCCATTTTGGCAGACAGTACAATGTGAACATAATTGTGATGTAAGAAAGACAAGAACAAAAAAAGGGTTTCTGATGCTTTTGTCATTGGCAAGGGCTTTATTCCATATATCCATTTTATTTATTAAGTCTCAGTCTTTCTATGTGAAATACTCCCAAATTCCTGTTTATTAAAACAAAGAATCATTATATAGTTTACTTCAGAACACTGTAAGCTTGCAATACATATGAAAAATACTGTCTGAAAATAGCTCTTTGTATGTATTCTAAGTGCCATTAGGGTTTTTCTTTTAAAAATAATCATTATCTTTTCCATATGTTTTATATTTATTGCTGTTGAATATGTTGGCTTTGCAAAGCTATTGCAGGGGGATTTATATTTTTACTGGTACATACATCAACAAAATTGCTAACTTGCAATTGAAAATTCATGTCAGCTGGAGTTAGGAAGACCTTTCTCTTAATATTTATATTAAATTCTCAGGACACATGATCCATTTTCCACAGTGGCAGAAAGGAAAGAATATTTTCATGTGTGACCTGAAGGA
Organism: Serilophus lunatus; assembly: GCA_013399895.1. NCBI lineage: Eukaryota > Metazoa > Chordata > Aves > Passeriformes > Eurylaimidae > Serilophus > Serilophus lunatus. The sequence goes on from VXBA01004028.1 coordinate 244,082, forward strand.
ATCATATGTGAAACTAAATGAGGTACAATGGACATAGATCTCCAAATGCCATTTTAACATTTATTCAACGTACAATCGACGCTTCCATATGGTTCAGAGAAATAAAATTGCATTTTACAGCATAGTAACATGTCCATCCAGAAGTAGCTATAATAAATATTTTATTACAGATAATCTGCAACTCATTTAGACTTCAAGAAAGACACACAGTTTATGAACACATCGTATATCACAATGCAAAGAAGAAAATAATGGTGAAGAAAAAAATTATCATTTATCACATCCTGTTTTGATTTTTGAAGCTACTGTGATATTCTGTAACAATAATAAAACAATTACAAAATAAAAATGCTTGATGACCAAATTCTTCAAAATCTATTCTCATTGCAGATTCCTGCCTCTTCAGAGACTCACTCTCATAACACCCCATAGAAAGTTAAAGGTAAGATGAAACAACCTACAGCCTCAAGCTCTGGTCGGACCTTTGTATTCTATTGGTGTTTTTAAAAGGACAGACAGGTGTTTTTAAAAATTGCAGTACGTCAGTATGTGCTCTGTATACAATTTTCTACTGTATTGTCCATTATCAATAATTTGTATTGTTGTAGCTAATTTATTGTTGTTGCAATAACAGTGCATGCCAAAATATAAAATTTACAAGGCACAAACCTTAACAGATATAAATGTTTTGCTCAAGAAGGAATATCCAAGGTGTTAAATTATCTGGCCTGGTATCAGACTCATCAAGAATATTACATAATGGAATAAATAATAAATTTCTCAGGTTTACACAAGAAACTACTTTTTCCTCTATATGCCATACTGTGATGCTTTTTAGTGATTAAAGCTCTTCAGAGTCATAATTTGCAAATGTTACTTGTAGCCATGACCTCAACTCAGCTGAAAGCCTATAAGGTACCAGAGCTCTGAATTGGTGTCCACTCAGAAATGTTTGAATCTTGCTGTGAGAAAACCTTAATCTATATGATCGGTACTTACGTAGCAACTGTACTAAGTTGAACAAGCACAGGAAATTTGGATTTTCTTCCTTTGGTTTTCAGCTCAGTAATTTTTCTCAATGGTAGCCAAAGTCAAGTAATTTACAGCTTTTGAACCTCACAAAAGAGTCCATTTACAGCCATATCCTGCATCTTGTGACACCAAATGGAGAGTGTGTTCTTCTATATGACTGCAGAAGATTTTAGAACAGTGATCAGAAACATGTTCTGCTTGTTAATGTTTGTACAGTAGCTGCCTTAAAAGAGCTACAGTTTCCTAGAGCAAGTAATTCAGAATTCAACTACGCTCTTCAAATTTAATAGGTTGAGCTCTTTGAGTTCCCCTACCTCCTCCTGACTGATGGTTTGTTTCTTCTTTTAATACAAAATTCAGTAAAATTTCCCACAGTGAAAAGGGTCTTTTAATTATAAAACACCAGCGTGTGGGAATGATTCAATTTACACATCAGAAAAGTTCAGTTACTTGACCATAATTTATTTTTTGTGCTGATCATTTACAGACCACAGATTCTTCTTCCCCTGGCCCCCTCCCCTTCCCACTTGCTCTCTTTCTATGTAAAAGAATAAAAATCTCAATAACCTGGAAAAGGCTTTAGATATTGTATCGCTTAGTCATCAGAACTAGAGTCTTCATTATCAGGGTTGGTTTTTTTACCAGCTTTTATCCCTTTCTCATTTCCTAGTTATGTTGCCATATTTAATTTAAATGTGTTCTGTAATTGCTGAGTAATACAGTTTTTTCTTGCATCTGACAAAAGTACAGTGTAAGGAGGGAACTGTACTCGTGGAACTGTGAACATAAGAGATATTCCCAAAGGAAGATATTTGCAGTTCTGGTGTTGCGTATGACACAACTAACTAGCTCTGTTGGGTTTTTTTTAAGTGTTAACTAATTTACTAAAGTAATGGTCTGGAAGGGATGGAAATTTTTGTATTCCCATATACCCCTTCTCTGCAATATTAGTTGTCTTTCTTGATTTATTTTCAGAATTTAGTTTAGGACTTGCTTTTGTAGATAAAGCAGCTTTTAATGACAAAGATTTGTAGATTCTGAGTATGACTTTCCTAGATCAGAAAATTTAATCTTACTTTGTGCTTATAGTGGACATAAGAGAAATAAACTGGAAAAATGTCCAGAATATTATTTATACAAATAGTTTTAAATATGTCTACAGATGTGTTCTTAAATTTATTTTGGTTTTAATCAAATGTAGTTTGTGACTAAGAACTATTAAATTAGTTTATGGTCATTTCAGAACGAAAAAGCACCTGTATGGAATTGTAGGTATACATAATTTATTCTAGATTGTACATATAATTTTTGCTCAGCTGAATACATAAGACTATTGATTGGCTCTTTGTTGCCACACACATATGATCACAATATAATGAAATACATTATTGTTACATCCTTGATTTCTTAGCATTTAACTTAGTCTGTTTTCCACTTTGAAAGGGGTGTACTGAATGTTGCTCTTGTAAAATATGTCAAATCTGAAAGCAGAGGTCATTTCTTCTTAATCATTTCAGATATTTGAAAGACATTCCTCCTTTACCTTGGACCAAGTACTTAAACTAAAATACAACATGAATGTGTGTTTTGTAATGTGCTTATGAGAAAGAAAGGCTATTTTTATAATATCTGTACCTGCTGCTCTTTGTACGCTCTTATGTAGAAACACAAATGTATCCCTGGATAAGACCTGAGAGCTGAATCTAACATGTTCTTCTTTAACAAATCAGTGTAAGATGTTCTCTTCCACTTCCCATTTCTCCTTCTCTTCCATTGCCCATTTCGCCATCACAGGTGTATCAGAGTTTCTGTGGCCAGGTTTTGGTAGTGGGGAGCGTTATAGGGGAGGTTTCTTCGAGAAGCTGCTGGAAGCTCCCTCTGTGTCCAGCAGAGCCAATGCCAGTCAGCTCCAGGATGGCCCCATGGCTGGCCAAGGCCAGGCCAATCAGGAGTGATAACAACAGCTCTTTTTAAGAAGACAGAAAAAAAAAAACAGTGAAGTGTTAGATGATGATGGGAGCCAGAGAAGAGCAGAGTGAGAACATGTGAACAACAATGCAGACATCGAAGTCAGTGGAGAAGGAGAGGGAGGAGGTGTGCCAGACACCAGAGCTGAGGTTTTCCTGCAGCCTGTTGTGAAGAACATGGTGAAGCAGCTGTGCCCCTGCAGCCCGTGGATGAACACAGGAGTAGAGAGATTCATCTGCATCCCATGGAGGAACCCACACCGGAGCAGGTGGATGCTGGAAGGAGGCTGTGACACCCTGAGAGGCCCATGTTGGAGCAAGGTCCTGGCAGAGATCTGCTGACCCGTGGGGAGAGGGGCCCAAACAACAGCAGGAGTTCCTTGTGGCCTGTGGGGGACCCACACTGGATCCTTTGCCTGAAGGAATGTACCCTGTGGAAAGGTGACCCATGTGGCAGCAGTGTCACCTGTGGGATGGACACGCACTAGAGCAGTTCAATAAGGACTGTTTCCCATGGGAGTGACTCATGCAGGAGAAGTTTGTGAATGACTATCTCCCGTGGGAGGGACCCCACAGGAAGCAGGGAAAGAACTCCTCTCTCTGAGCAGCAGCAGAAAACTACACACAGAATTACACGCAGAATTAATAAGGTTGGAAAAGACCATGGAGATCATCAAGTCCAACCTTCACCTAGGTTAACAACCTATCCAACATCAGTCTAACATCTATAACATCTAAACCATTTAAACCATCTAAACTATACCACTAAGTTCATCATCCAACCTATCCTTAAACACATCCAGGGATGGTGACTCCACCACCTCCCTGGGAAGCCCATTCCAGTGGGGGATCACTCTCACTGTGAAAAAGTTTCTCCTGATATCCAACCTAAACCTCCCCTGATGCAGCCTAAGACTGTGTCCTCTCATCCTGTCATTGGGAGCCTGAGAGAAGAGACCGACCCCCGCCTGACTACAGCCTCCTTTCAGGTAGTTATAGACAGGGATAAGGTCACCCCTGAGCCTCCTCTTCTCCAGGCTGAACAATCCCAGCACCCTCAGCCGTTCCTCATAGGGCTTGTGCTCCAGCCCCTTCACCATCTTCGTTGCCCTTCTCTGGACACATTCCAGCAACTCAATATCCTTCTTAAACTGAGGGGCCCAGAACTGGACACAGTACTCGAGCTGTGGCCTAACCAGTGCCAAATACAAGGGAAGAATAACTTCCCTGGTCCTACTGGCAACACTGTTCTTGATGCAGGCCAGGATGCAGGCCACAACTGGCCATAACCCCCATTCCCCATCTTCCTGCACCACTGGCAGTGGAGGAGATAGAACTTGGAAGGAGGAGGGGGAGATGGCATGCAGCCAGAGTCAAAACACTACAATGGGGTAAAGGAAGCCAGTAATTCAAGCAGTTTGATTTTTTCAAATTTAAATTTCCACTTCTGCAGCTTTTTCTGGTTCACCTGTGCTTTACTGTATCCTGCTTCATAAAGGGAACAATTTTGATCATATGAGGACAGCAATAATCAAGATCAATGAATACAGTAACAGGTCTCTCCAGTCTTATTCAAGTTCATATAGGCAGGCATCTTAATACTAAGTACACTCAGTATTTATTTCCAAAAGATAATTTCTAAAATTCTTTATGATTCCTGAATGAGTAATGAACCTCTATATCTTAGTATACCCTGCTAAGTAGATGCTCACATACATGATCTCAAAAATATTCACATGGCAGCTGGATTGTACTTTTCTTACACAAAGCTAGCATCAGATATATACAGTTATTCTGTATATAGTTCATTCGGTTTTTGTTTTAATGCAGTTGGATTCCTCTCCTCTTCTACATCAGTATACCTGAGCCATGAATAGGCAGTGGTTTCAAATCCCTTCCAAGGTTGGTACAGTATTCAAACATTGTGTGTCCCAAAAGATGTGACCAGCCACTCAGTATACCTGCTGGTGGTGCAGCAGGTGTTCTATAATGATGCACCTAATTCTTCTTGGGGTTCTTTCAGTGTTCCCCATAATTACTTCTATGTCTGTTTCATTTGCCAAGTAAGCTGTGTAGGGTTATTCTCAATAGGTCTGTGTTCCTGCAGTTAGCTGCAGTTTGCAACAGTGTAAGTCCTCAGTAGAGACCTGAACTATAAGGATTTAAAAAAAAAAAAAAAAAGGTAGGGTCTCTATTGGAAACAATATTTTAATGCTTTTAAATCCCTATTTTTCCAGACCATTATGTTATGACTATATACTAATGTAAACAGTAAGCTAAAATCAATAATCCTGTACAAAACTTGCTAATTTTGGTGAAAGTCTTTGCTCACAATTTTTATCATTACATTTTTTGTGATCATTTATTTCCAACTTCTCTGGATTAAATACTAGCATTTTGTATAAATTGTATTTATGAGAATGAAATGGTGTTGAACACTGTGTTAAAGGTTTATATTTTAGTAGAGGTTTCTATACTTAATAGAAGTCCTGGTGATACAGTTTTATGGAAGAAGTTATTATTGTGATAACTTTTGTTCTTGTTTGTTTTCCTTTCATGACAACATGTGTTGAGTGTTCATAAGACTGCATTATTCTCACCTCAGTATAAAGAGCTTATGGTTTTCACTGTGTTGTATATATTTTTGGACATCTATGGAATTTTTCATTTAGTAGGCATGGAGTACAGTGACTTAATCTCTTTTGTTTAATTTGACTCTCTCGATGCACTAAATGTTACAGCATCTGAAGTTCTTGCATTGTGGATAGGAGAATCAGGATCCCAACTGATAGTCGACTCATCTACCTGGTACTACATATTTTATACTTTTATGTTTCATTTTGAATTTTTTACAGTTAACCATCTCTATGTTTACTGTTTAAGTGCGGGCATGATTCTTCCACATTGCTATCAAGGTTTTGTCAGGCTATCTATTTTTATGAACTCTAGAGAGGCATGCCAGTAGAAATATTTTTTTTAAATTGATCTCAGTAGAATAAACAGGTATCATGCTCAGTCTTTTGAACGGTTGTCCACTCACAGCTGTCTGTCAGTCACTGTGCCATTGGATGGATGTTCTTCTATTTTCAGACACTTCCAGCATCCTTATACAAAATTGCACTGTTTGGCATATTAGTTGGAATTCTGAGAAATGGTTTCTCAGAAAAAGGAAAAAATCTTAGCCACCAACAGGCAGTGGTCGAAGATGAGTTTGAAATTTTCTCTGCATCAAAGTTGAGGTCCACTTCTGAAGTCTTGAGCTGCAAAAAAAATTAACTAGGAGTCTCAGAGGCCTGAATTCCCAGGCATAATTACCTTTTTTTTTGCAGAGAACTTCTCACTATTTCCATTTAAATTCCAATGGAGTTAGTGATGGTGCTGATTTCTATGTTTAGAAAATTACTTCCTTGTCAGTGGAAAAACTTCAAAGTCCTTCTTACAATCCCATATCTCCCTTCTGAGCAGAGGAGCAAGCATAATGATTTAGCCCAGTGTTTTATGTAAATAGTCCTGGAAATATGGATTAGAGCCAGGATTCTCCTCTTCTGATCAAATTTGCCTTTTCAAGGGAAATTTTCAAGCAGAAGTTTTCCATCTCTAACATTCTTAGTCATCAGAAATTTGGTGTATCTCCAGTGTACAGCACCTGTTGAAAACCTCTTCTTGAGATGTATTAATTTACTAATTCAATCTCTCAAGCCAAGAAAGAACTAAAGCTATTGAATTTAGTCTATTATTATCATAATCAACATCATACATCTAATCAGTAATGGCCAGAGTAATTTGGTCAGTAATTAGCTCAATTTTGTTTGGCTATTAAACAGTTCCTGGCCATATCTAACTTAGCATATTTAATAGCAGACTAAAGTAAAGAGATGCTTCCTTTGTAAAGCTCAGATGGCCTCAGGTGGAAAGCAACTGCTGAAGCACATTCTTGTTTTGCCACATAAGCAGGATCTTGAACCTCTAGGGATTCCAGCAGAAAGTGGAAATTAGCCCTTATTCTTGAGCCTCAGCACAACCTGTGGCATAGCCACAAGCAAGAAACAGTAGCTATAGAGTTAATGCTGTTTCACCAAGGCAGAGCTGACCTAATGTATACAGGTCACTATGAAATGTTCTGGGAAATATATCCTCTGTAGGTGTGGCACTTAGAGATATGATTTAGTGGTAGACTTGGCAGTACTGGGTTAACAGTTGGACTTGACGATCTTAAAGGTCTTCTGCAGCATAAATGATTCTGCAGTTCTTTTTTTTTCCCCTGAAATCATGAAAACATGCCTTTGTCCTTAGGAACCATTTCTATCTTTATCAGTAGGATTTTTCTGTGGAACATCAGCAGAGATAACAGGCAAAGCTGTGGGTTCCTTTTCAAAGTACAGAGCAATGGGTAAAAATATTGTGACTAGGGAGGTGCTACAATCTAGCTAGGTACAATCAAGGATTTTCACTACTGTCTTTTAGGACCCTTTACTGTTTGGCAAAACTTGCGTTTAATTCTTGTTGATATTAACAGAGGTGTTGTTCAGTCCGGTATCAGAGAGTAAATATCCCAGGTGATAAAATTTAGAAGATACTATCATTGCTGGTCTCTAAAAAATTTAGTCTAACTGAATAGTAGAATAGTAACATTTTACTTTCTATACAGAAGATGTGGTTTCAGGAAAAATGTTTGCAATTAAGTAGAAGTTGCGTTTTGTCACATATTCTGAATACAGTTGTATGAATTAGGGTGTGGGGGTTTGAGTAGTATATTAGATATAAAGAAGCAGGGAATTTTCATTTAATAAATTTCCCTTCTTTTTTTCTTTCCAATTTTTTTTTTCTTCTTTTTCTTCTTTTTTTCTTCCTTTTTCTTCTTTTTTTTTTCATTTTCATACCATTTATTACTTGCATGCCAAAAAAGAAGGTAATGAAATTAAGTGTTTTTTTCATTTCTTAAGCAAAATGTTAAATAAGGTTGACAGTTTCACTTTTGCAGCATAGCAGTAATGTCTAACATAGCCTAGCTGATGCTATGAGTTGCCACAAGTATTGGAGCCCCATTATTAGAAGAGGCTCAGTTATTTTTAAGCCATTGAAATATTGTTTCAAAAAGCATTTTTGTTATTTCTCTTCAAGAGACTAAAATCCCTTTTTGGTGGTTTGTTAGGGTTCCTTGAACTACCTATTAAGGCTAATTTTGTACTGTGATGATTTTTTTTTAATTTAGTCTACTGAATCCAGCTAACCTGAATAGCCTGAGGCAGCTAAATCAGGAAGCATACAAATCAAGAAAACCTGAAATTGGTACTTTAAGCTGAACCACAAGCTAGTACAACTCAATTTGTCAACGAGTATTTTTGTTGAAGGAACAAAGAACTTGATTTTTTTTTCACAGCATTCTCCTTTTGTGTCAAAAAATTGTGATTTCTGTATCTTTTGTTTAAAACAAGGAACAATATTTGATTTTTTGCTGGTTCAATGTAGTTTAACAATCTCTATAAAAAGGGATAAAATTTCCTGATACTGAGATCTGACCTCCTGATTACTCTGAAGGTTTGAGAATTTTTTAGTTAAAAGCAATAGAAAAAGACATTTTCATGCATGCTACTCTTCTAAGTTGATGGCAAACTGGTCTCAGGTTCAGTCATCACCCATGTCCTTTTCTTCGGCATCTGACAGATGCTGGGGCTGTGCGCTGGCTCAGTATGCTTGAGGCTACTTGGCAAATTATGTTGTTCACAAAACTCATTTTAACATTGTAGTAAGACAAACAGAGAGGTGAACGGAAGCTTTGAGGTTGTCAATAAGATGGTCATTGACCTGATTTTCTTTTAGTAGAAAAAAAAAAAAAAAA
>VXBA01004028.1:252950-277964 GCA_013399895.1 Serilophus lunatus
AAAACAAACAGAAAAGGACAGATCATTTGAATGACACAAGTCAACGAACCAGGCGGAACTTACTAGAAAATAGGGAACTGGTTGGTTAGACAGGGAATACAGAGACTTCCCAGGAATTGTTCAGCAGTATATAAATTAATAGCAAGTACCAAAATCTGGATGTACAAAACATGAATAAGATACAGGTTCCATGTTAAATTTTAATATGCTTCATAATAGCTGTGTCAGACACTATAAAGCAGAGTAAAATGTATGCCTCAATTAACGGTTTGTTATCAGCCATCCACAAGGCAATGCTGTTTATATAAAAGTAGGGATCTTCAACAGAGTCCTACTGAGTTTTCGGAAAGTCTCCAAAAATTGCATCTCTAGCATGTCTGAAGCTCAACATGAATGCCCAGTCTGATTACAATTTGGCTTTTTCAAGTGAAACTTCAATACATACTATTTCACTTGTGAGCAACAGCACTTGTGAGCAACAGTATTAAGTATGCTGGGTTTAAAAGAAAAAAAAAAACAAGTTTAAAAAGTGAAGGATTGTATTCCTCTGTTCTACTTAGTACACAGTTGATGAAGGTAGTTATGTATTTAGTCACTGAGACTGAACCTGCTGTAAGAAGCAATACAAGCTACATTCCACAAATATCTAAAAACATGGTAACTCTACCCCAGTACACAAGCTCCAGGTGTGATTTTGGAGACTTTGCACATATTCCTATTTCTGAGTACATATCTATCATGTGGAAGAAAAGGTCTAATCTCAGCTTTAAATGCTGAGAATTGCATGTCATTTCCCTTCGAGCAATAAATGCTCTTTTGTCTATCTAGATTTTGTTATATGTTTTTCACAATAATTCCTAACAGTGTGCTATGTCATTAAAATATCAAAATCTAATAAATCAGCTGGCAATAAATGGAAAAAATAGAAATCCACAGCAAAGATTAGTGATATCTAAAAGTGGTTTATGGGTCCTAGTGGGATTCCTCCTTTTTTAACAACAAAGTGCAGAGTGAAAGAATATGCACATCTTTCTTTGTCTTCCTATTTCTTTTGATCTGAAAGAACAATCAGATAAAGCTGATTTCTGAAGACAGTTCAGAATGAACAGATCTCAGTTGCCCCCAGTGATAACCATCATTGTCAACAGGAGGCATTCCAGGTACTGACACTAGAGCCTTAAATGTTCAGATACTGAACATTTTATCTTTTATTTTAAAAACTACTGCTGGGAACTCTCTTTACAAAATGCAATGGATGATGAGTATTTAGAAGAAGAATGAACCCTGAAGGAGAATAAAGTTCAAGCCTCAGAGACTGTCACTGAACACCAGAAGGACAGAATAATTTAAGGCTATAGTGGGGAATTTCATGCACACAGAAAACCTGAAGCTGTGAAAAATGGAAGCATAGAACTCTGGAGTTAAGGCTACAAAACAAAAATTAGGATAATTTTAATGCTCTGGCCCTAATGGGCATTTGTCCACTTTAGTGAATCAGTATGCATTCTGTCAGAGTTCAGCAAAACTAAGCGCATGATCATAGGGAAGGCTCAGAACTGGAATATGTTCAAGTGTTTATAATGAAATTAGAGATACCTGGACTAATCTAGTATGCAGAAATGCTAATAGCTGCCTTCTGTAAGCCATGTCATTTAACAAGTGTTGTCATTCCCTCTAAGAGCAATCTTCAGCTCTCAGTTTCGAAGATAATTTGATTTTTTAAATGGTGTGACAAGTTGTATTTAAATGACTCATGTACCTCGTACAAAGCTCACTGAACATGGCACTATGCCAGCTAGTGTGCTATGAAAACCGATTGTTTACAAATGTAGAAATTATAATATTTTCCTAATTTAAGGGTATATACATCTTGCCTGCTACACAATGCTGCTGATTATTTTTTAAGTTAATAGTTAACTACCTTTATGATGCATTTAATACCTTTATGTGCATGTAATTTTTAACAAAAAGATGTCGATGGTTTCATAATCATCTATGTGCTTATTACTGCCACTGCAAAATACATGTTACACCTTATCTAGTCTGGTTTGAAGTAGTTTGCTCTGTGTACAAAACCTACATACTGCATTTGAATACCTTGACTCCAGTCCCCCAACTGGTCCAATTGTTGTTTTCATGGATTTTAGATAAATGGCTTTGCCTGGTTTTACTCTTATAACTGGGAGAGAGTTCAGTTTGGGAGAGTTTCCAAATAGGGAATCCATTGATATTTATGTTCCGCTGACACAGAAGAGAAATATGGAGTTTTTAGATGTTTAGTCAAACCATACCAATATTTGTAAGCATGTGGGCAACATTTTTTTTAGATCTAAAGAAGTTTTAAAATTATCTATTTTTTACTAGTATCTGACCAGACTTGAGTAGAAGGTAATGACTCTTGCAGTCCAGTACGATTTTTCAGAGTGACGATACAGCAAATGCAGATGCTCACAAGTTGCTGGCCAGGTTTGTGATTGTAGGTGCCTGTGAGTAGTAAAGAAGATAGATCAAAACATATTTGAAAGTCACAGACATTGAGAAGTACAAATAAGGGTCTCTTCTCTTCTTCCTCCCTTCAATATCTTAATTTATTCTTTGATCTTTTCACCAGTTTCTACTTGTGTGAGAAGGACATGGGTTTTAGGCCACATTCAGTATGCATCTTTGGGTTGGCTGTAACTATAAGCACTCTTGAGGCCACATTGTCTGGTTTCCTAAGCATATAGGAATGCCTGTTTTTCCCCTGAGTTTCATTCATTGGTAAGTTTCTGCCAGTTCTGACCCACAAGGAAAAATGCAACCCCGTAACTTTCTCCTATATCACTTAAAACTGGTGTAAGGATTTTATGCGGGAGGATCAGGGCAGGTAAAGTTAGGAAGCACTAGATTACTTTTGGGAACCCCATGTGTATTTCTCTCTGGCATTCATTTTTTCCACAACCCAGCAGTGATATCTGTTAGCTAATGTTCCAGGAACATTTTTAACAGTTTTAAACAAAGAGTTTTACGCAATGTGAACATAATTACTTGGCACTCTGCACAAAAAACATTACAATGATGGCAGGTGTGGAATATGATTTCTCATTTATGTAAATTGAAACTATTTTTTCAGATGCAAATGTAATGTAACAGGTGCAAAAAAGTAAAATGACTATCACTTTGGCTTATTGTGTTTTATAAAATAGTTTCTAAATAGATGTGCAGGAGGGCAACTGAAAACACTGCATAGAAACTGTGTTTTGGAAATACCTGTAAACCTTAAGATGGGCTCTTGGTTGCATAGAATTCTGTTCCTGACAATGAAACACGTATTAAACAGAAGTACTTCAACTGTAAATCTGAAGAAAGTGTTCTCTTTAACTGAGCATTTCAGAATTTGAGCCAGCTGAGACCTTCAGAATTTTGACAAGATCTGTGTGTATTGGGCAGATAAGCTTGACCATTGTGACCAGAACACCCTGGCCACTGATGGGTTTGCCTTTCCCCAGGGGAGGAGAAACCCATAGAGACTTTCCCAGCCACCTCACCGTGTGTAGTACACATGGACCTTATCTCCTCCCACAGTATGTAGGTGTTTTGGTTGGGGCAGGACCGGGGTGGTTGGCAGATCCCCTACTGTCGACTAGCCAGGTGGCTTCAGCTAAATTTGTGTCCCAGTGCTTCCATGTGCCATTACATTACTGCTAGCAAACATGCACTGTTAGGTAACGAGATTGAAACTATATTGTGGGCTTATATAAAACTAGAGAGCTCCATCTTACATTTAAAGCATGTAAAGTAAAAACCTGATGCAAAAGAAAACACATTTTCCCATATATTTTCCCCTAAAAAATTCCAAAGCTCTCTTTATGTAGTGAGTTTTTATCAATGACACTGATCTAAAAGCCCACCTTGCTGATCCTTTTCACAATTGCAATGCCTGTATATTGTTTTAAATTTTATGTAAAGTTATACAACGTTGACGTGTTCTGTAGCCCTTCTATGACAGGGCAGTATGAAAACCTTTCTTTCCATGCCTACCAAAGAAATCATTGGGGTTAAATGACAGGGCTCTACCAGTGATTTGTCTGTCATAGAGGACTGCAAATTGTAGCCTGTCTCCAGGATAGTGTTTAGACACATTCTGAGATTAATGGTTTTGCATAGACTCTTTTGACTTCAAATGATTTTGAGACAAGCTCCATCAAGAAGATTCTTCCAGTTTCAACTCAACTGAAAGTGTTTTGCATTTCAGCTATGTTTATATGCAACTTTGTTGGTACAGAACATACAGAATGTAATATAAAAATGAAATTATGTCTCTTATGTTCCAGACTACATAAAAATTTTCACCTCCAATTTAACTCTTTGCTACAGATTTCTTTTTTATGATAGTTCTCAACACTTTCAAATAAAAGACAGCAATGAGACATCTTATTTAAATGACTGAAGGGGTTGTATTTTTCTCCTAAAGGAGCATTGCTTGAAAGGAAGGTCTGTATCCTAAATTAAGGGAAGAGGAAACTAAGATGTACTGATAATCTGGTAAATCCATTTAAGAGTGTGCTAATTAACTCACTTTTCAGAACCTCCATTAATAATTTGTATTCTGCAGCAAATGAGATATTCATTCAGGAACTTTAACTGAAGAAAAAGGTAATAACAAGGTTTTTATTTTGTTTAATATGGGAAAAAAATATTTATCAGAAGAATGTGATGAATGAAGACATTCTTTTTCACATGTTCTACAGTCTCCTGATTTTAGAAAACAAACAAAAACAAACAAAAAACCTAAAAAAAGGAAGAAAAGACCTTTTTCATTATCATTTGGTTTTCAACTCTTGTAATAGGTCCTGAAGGTTGTATGGTTTCAGTAGATAGTAGACAGACAGATGCCACAGCAATGGCAGAGCCATGCAAGAACCAGCATAATGAGCCAAATATTGATATCTTTCTCATCAGTAACCTGAAGTTTCTGTATGTTGCCTCTTCCTCTAGGCTAAGAGCAAATCTGTTAGTACTTTAGCAGGCATTTTGACAAGATATATTGTATCATTGACCAGATATACCACACAAAAGTCTGACGGTTTGTGGCCTCCTTGTGTTACCTGGAGTAGAAATTTTGCTGTTGAATGACACCATATCTCTTCCCTGTTCACCTTAGTGTTGGTGCAGTTAACACAAAATCAGGCTTCTGAGTCACATCATGTGATTAAAGGAGAATTAGAAGGTCTTTGCAGGGGAAAAATACCCTCTTGTTTGCCAAATGATATGCAGATTTGTTCAAACATTCATAGAAACATCTTCATGATTTTTTAATTTCAATGTTTAAATTTTTACATACAATATCTGTGATTCTTGTTTATAGTATTTGTGACTGAAACATTAAGACATACAGAATGCTGAGATCAAAACAGTTGGATTTGAACAGCAGATCAGAAGTTTAATAACCTCACAGATCAAATATTAGATAGGGCCTGTGCAGGAAGTTACAGGACTCCCTCCATAAAATTGCACAGCCAATGTATAGTGTCTTCAGCCAACTTGCCAGTGTTTTGGATGCTCCCTCTTTCTCCTTCATGTCAGGTAAATAAGGTAGAAGCTGGTCACTATGGGTAACAAAGACCTCACATTACTGATTTGAAAGACCGGCATCCATTAGAATACATGAAAATTCTGACTTCTGGGAGCAAACCAACTGGAATGTTCATAGTTGGCACAGGCCCTAGGCTCTTGGCTACTGATTAGCAGCCATACTCTTCGAAAGTCATACATTAAAAAAAAAACAACTTTCATCCATTACATTGCAAGACAAACAGATTCAAAGCAAGCCAAACTGAAACCAACTTGGAAGTGGCAACTGGTTAGAGCCACAAAAGTTGAGGACAAAGATCGTGTAGCAGCCTTTTAGTTCAGAGTTTGTCAAGTGACTAGAAGTGAGGAGCTTCTGAAGCTCTAGGGTGATGTTTAAATGATGAATGCAGGAAATGAATTTTTAAGTCTCTGCTTCCCTCCGTCAGAGGGGTGAGGCCATCTTTCATGAGGAGCCAGTTTTGTGTTACTCAATAACATGTGTAATTTTCTCCATTAGAGATCGAGTTGTTCACATCATGAGACAGACTGCCATTGCCTTCACTTGCTGAAAACTAGATAGGCAAGTGATTATTTAAATTAAAGAGGAAAGACAACCCCAAACTCCAACATAATATATTAGTGTCAAAATACTTCAGCTAATAGTGTAATGATGTTGTTTTAATGCAGCTATGGAATGTATTTGGCATCTTTTTTTTTAACAACTAGAGCCAAAGTTTACAAAAAGCATAAAGCACAAATAAGCGTATGTAAAAAATCCTATTCTAAATGTGATTAGTGCATGCCACTTGCAAATGTCAGCAGTTATTTTTAGAGGAGAGCATTTGTAAGATCTGGCAGAGAACTCTTGAAATGTCAGGAGGGTAAGAGGAAGCACAGCAGAAGCCAAATACATATATAAATATGTTAGAGGATTTTAATAATAAGTCCATCATTTTTTGAAAAACAAGATGCAGCTGTCTTGAAATGACTTGATAGATCATAGTTCCCCTCACATATCGTAGGTGTTGTGTGGACATGACATAATTACCTGAGTTTTAAAAAGAAGCTTGATTTCCTTGTAACCTGAGGAAAGAGCTCATTCTCCCTTTCCCTTCTTTTCCACAGACAGGTATTGCTAAAGAACATATTGCACTCTACTTTCACTAAGTGTGTGTTACACTTATGTTAATTTTATTCTGGCATATTTATCACCAAGATTTGCGTCAAAATATCTAAGAAGGTTTCTAATCAGTCATAAACATTAAAAAATGCCCCTTAAATCCTCCTGGAAGCTATAAAGTGAAGGGCAGTTCTTTGACAGCATTGTTCCCAAGCTCAGGAATGGTGCTGTTCAGTGCTGTTATCATTCTGTTTGATACAGTAATAGCTGTATACTTGCTAGGTATACTCTATTAAAATATTTTCACAGTGAGATATGGGTCAGACTTGTGTGCAGCAGTATTTTCAGCACATCTTTCATCTCATGATGACTCTAGCTTTCTCTATTGTTTCTAATTATATATTTCTGTTTGCATATAGCAAGGAAAGCTGTTGTGCTGTTATTGGTGCAAAACTTGATACCTCCTAAGATTAAATAATTTAGTTTTTTAGTTGTGAAGGAATAACATTTTCCTTTTAGATAAACATTGTACTCGTAGTTTTCACATCCAAGCTCAAATATGACATTTTCATTTACAGGATATTTAGGGGTTTTTGTTTGCTGGAGTTTTGTTGTTTGTTTTTTTTTTTTCCCCAGTCTTCTACCTAGTTCCCATTGTAAAGAAAGAGCTGTATGCTGCAAACTTACCAGTGCTGGTGCCTCTGCAACAGAGCTCTGTCCTTAAAAATCAGTCTGAATCCCTACAATTGTTAAGGTCTCTTCAGACAGACTCAGGTATTGGGATCACCAGGAACTGAAAGCCTCCAGACACTTTTCTGTTATCCTTTTCCCACTGACTGTTTGAAAATTGCAGGAGGTATACCCATGTTACAGATGTTACGTACTTCACTACATTCTTGGTTTACAGGAAAGGTAATTTTCATCCTTTATAAATAGATCAGTTTATGGAAAATTACACTCAGATTTGAAGATAAAATGCACCATCTGGGTAAAAAAATTACATACCAATGGCCAAAAAAGCAACTCTGAGTTCTCATCTATTTCAGTGCATGTTCTGAGAATTAAAATATAGGATGTATTGATAGGCTGGTATGTTTCCACTTGAAAAAGAAATGACAGGACTGACTGTGATGGAAAATGTAAAAGAAGAAAAACCAGTAGATTAATTGCATTAATGCAATTAATAATTTTAAATGTGATGCATTTTCCTCATTTTAGAACAATTTTTAGAGTGATTTTTCAGAGATCCCTTAAAAGTATATAGCATCTAAAAATTCTGCTCTCTGCCTAATCCTAGAGGATTTGAATAAAAATAAAAAAATAAGATCAATTAAAAACTTAAGAGACACAATCAAATTTTAACACATCCAAAATTTGACCTAGTAAAAAAACCAAAATCTATATTTATATAGTATATATATATATATATATATATATATTCTCTTAGCCTGAGAATCTAGCCAAAATTAAAGTTCCAGTACAAATAAAAATTACCAGCTAGGCAGTCAGCTCTTATCAACACGATTTCTTCCTCACATTTGCAGTCAATCTTCTTTGCCTGCTTCCTTCCTTCTTGTGCTAAATACTTCAATGTATAAATACAACATTCTGAAGCATTTATGAAGTCTGACTCTCCTCTGCTCTATTACAATAATAGAGCAGCCAGACAGTTAGAAGACTTGTATACTCCCAAAGAAAAGTCTACTATTATGAAAATATAAGTGCAAATAGCACCAGTGTTGTGAATTTAATTTACAAGTCTAATGTAAAACAGTGTTTTCTTTCGTTATATAATTAATCTGTGAAATTTCAACTACTTAAAATCAAAATATTTGGATAAATACTGGTTTCAGAATAGAGCTGTATGAACTAGCAAGAGGGAAGAAAAAAAGACAAAACACACGGCCATTTCTTTTTGTTGTATTTTATTCATAGGGAATATTATGAGTTTTGTTGTTGATGAAGCTAAAAATGAGAGAAGATGGATGTCAGAAAGCACATCCTTTTGTACTGATGTGAAAGAAAAATAGCTCACATAAAAATAAATAAGCTTGGAACTATAAAAATATTGAATATAAATACATTTTTTGTGAGAGAGTAAGAATTTATTTTTTTAATGGGGAATGGATAATGGTACGAGAATGATTGAGAAATTACCTAAGTCAAAGTACTGTTTCAAGAAAAATTACTAAGAGGCAAAACTAGGGCAGGATTCTAAAAAATTAAAAAACAAACAAACAAAAAAAAAAACAAACCAAAAAGAAACCTGAGTTTAGGACCTAAATCTAGCAGAGCTGATATTTGAAAAATGCTTAACACTCAAGTTTCCCCATTGAGATCAGTATGTTAGAACACTAGGGTCCTAGGGACCTGGGCATGAATATAGACATTTAACTGGAGGCTCCTAATTTTGTGATGCTTGATTAATATCTTAATAAATAACACAGTGTAATAAAATTACAGCAATCTGTAGAGGAAGGATTTGTTGCAGGGGAGAGCTGTCTTCTTCATCTGAATCCATAGAGAACTCAGAGCAAGAGACTTAAGAAGTTTTATGTTGGCATTAACAAGAAAATCCAGTTACCCGGAAGGAAGGATAGGAGACTGTCACTTTTCAAAATGTGTTGTCTTGGAAAATAAATCAGAGATTAATTAAAAGGACCACCAGTGTTGAAATGAGGCAGAAAACCAGATCAAAGAGTTCTGGAGCTTAATAAATTCTAGAAAGAGGGAGCCAAAATGGAAAGCAAGAAAATGACATAGTGAGAAAAAATCCCCACCAGTATGCAGAGTTCATATAAAGGCAGATTTTTTTGTGGAAAAAAAAATGCTAGTCTAGCACATTATTATTTGACTCTTTGAGTTTGAGCACTGCGTAGGCCACGGTTGCAAAATATATCTATTCGTGAGATACGTGTCTTTGATATGAATAGATAGTTTTATAAGGAACTGAGAGACTTAAAGCTGTGAATCTCCTCTTTTTCTATCCCATATGTCATTTCTGATTGTTATTTGACCAAATAAGTTACGAATATATCGTAGAATTACTTGATTTTTAAAAAAAAGAAAAGTCTTTGGAAAATTTTTATACATAACTTCGCAGAATTTTTGTGTGCTATTTTGCAGTTTGGCAGATTGAGTTTCCAAGCACTTAGCCCACACTAATCTTTGAACCTAACAAAAAAAGAACACTGCTGTGGCAGTAGTATCACAGCACAGTGAATATATATTGATGACAAGCTGAAAATTTTGTTTTTTCTTAGAGAGTCAGACACTGCTAATAACTTGCAAACAAACAATTAAATATGAAAATAGTGTTGTATATGTTTGGGTGTTTTTTTTAAAAAAAAGCATCTCTTTAATTTCTCAAAGGAACCACAATTATGAAACTCTGTGGATATACTTGCACAACACACCTACCTGCTTTGGCTACTCATTGCAATCTTTATAACTGTACTTCTGTTGATTTTCTGAAACTTGAAAAATTTTCTTCAAGAAACTGTAATAGACAGTAGTCTGGTTCCTTCTGAGATGTCAAATACCTACTTTATTATAGCAAGAAAGTGACAGTCAATTTAAACCAGAATTTATTGAGGACATTAAGATCTGGAAGGGCTTTGGCTAATCACTGTAATGTCCTCAACAAATGCTAAATGAAAGCATGAGGAAATTGAGTTAACACAAGTTAAAAGTTCACATACTTACTGAATTATATTACAAACCCTATAACCTAATTAAATTATCTAAAACTACTCATTTCAGTCTGTTCTGTTATGCTAGTGAATGCTTATGATGGTGTTTTCTTAGATGCATAACAGTTAACACGTTTAGCATGATTCAGATAAAAAGGCAGTGAACAAGATCAAAGGATGAATTATTTACTAATCTACAATATGATGAATAGTTATAGTTAATTTTAAGAGTTTTGCATTGGTGCTTGTTTATACACTTAATATTTTTAACTTAAAAATCAGTATTGTCAGAATTGCATACATGGATAAAATGTGTCCATTTCTCCTTCTTTATGGAATTTTTTGGGAGGGAAATGCTAGACAGGGTATAGTAGCATGCAGCATATATTTGTCCATAGGCATGTGTTTCAGGTATGCTGACTGCAAAAGCTGTATTTTAGGTGGTTTATGTATCATCACACTTACTTAACAGAGATCCTTTTACATGCCTAGATTTTACAGTAAGATTAACATTAGAGATCATGTTTTCTAAACTTTTATGTTATTTTACTGGAAAAATCTTTCAATTCCTTTGCTTCAGTTTGAAAATACAGGGAGAAAATTACTTCACTAGTACAACCAGCCAATTTTCTACTGATGACTTAAGGGGTATGCTTAATATTTTGGGGATTCACTTTAGCTAGATAGCTGGATAACTCGAAATACTGAAGGCCCAGAAGGGCCTGTGTTCAAAAATGTTTGCATCCTTCTGTGTAGACAAGAGGGGTAGTAAGACAAAACATACAGTTAAGCTTCCCAAGCCTACCAGGGGCAGGCCTGGGTGGGGGAACAGGTAGCAAGAGAAAATTCTGTTGGATGTTGAAGGGACATAATAGTAAGATGGACTTTAGTTGGATAGTATGATGGGTGGGCACGAAGAAAGTTATAAATACGAAGAGATTGTTATTCTCTCTCTTTGGATCACTGGACATCACCAGTAAAGATGTCTTTCCCTTCACCTCTGCAAACTGCGTGTTTGTCTCAATTTTCTTATCTCGCTTTCAGTGAACACTACAATTCCTCTTACAGAGCTTTATTGAAAATAATGGGTGATGAAACTTTTTATGGTTTCAGCTTATGGCATCATAATTTGAATTTGAAAACAATAGGCAGATCTTTGAGTATGTATCAGATATTTGATTCAGTAGTCAGATAACGGCATATACATGAAGTATCATTCTCACCTCTAGCAGCACATAGGACTGTTTCAAGAGAAAAACTTTTGGATAGTGAACAGCAGAAATTGTTGCAATTTGGAGAGTTTTTGGGTTTATGTATTTGCTGGCTTTGCTTCCTCGAAATGAAGAAAATCATGTAGGATATAGCTCAGTCCTTTGGGTAACCATAGAGGACAGACCCACCATCAGAATAGTTTTTCCTAGGAAAAGTCAAGCACTATAGAGGAATCATCTCTGTCACCTAACACACAAATGTGTAAGGAAAGTTACTGATGATGGCAGAAGAGACAGTTTTCGGCTCTAGAGGGAAAAAAAAGTGATAGTGGGACTGTAATAAAATATCAAAATGGCATTCCAACAACCTTCAAGTTGTGTGTATCCCATAGGAAGTTTTATCTTTGATTTCACCTTGAGAATGCATTCTTCTCCACAACTCTTACACAGAAAAATATTTAATTTTCAGAGATTAACAGGGTGCTACACATTTGTTTCTAACTGCTTGCTGAAAGAGAAAAGCATATGTACAAATGAAATTGTTCTCTCACCTTCAGAAAAATAATTATTTTATGAAATGAATTTTTGTGATTCTGTGGCCTGACTATTCCTTTTCCAAGTGCTTCCCTACCTAAAAGAAAGGATATCACTGATTGTTTACTGTTGACACCAAGATTAAAGAAATACTGTCAGTTTGGCTCCCTAATGATTAGTTTTAAGATTTGCTAACAAAGAAACAAAAAGCATTGTCCTTTTTTTCCCCCCTTAAATATTTGATAGTCTTTCTCCACTTAAAACTAAGAAACTTAAACTGTATCCAAGGTAATAAATGTATTTGGAACAAATAATAATATTTTTTCTGTGTAGCAAAGAACTGTTAGTTTTGATGCTGAATTTCACAAACTCACACCCGCCCCACCACCACCAAATAGACAAATAAATGAAAAACAAATACCCTATACTATAAAAAGGATACTTTACCATTCCTGGATAACTTGAAAGCAGTTTTATGGAAACCTATGAAAAGAAGCATAAGTTTGCTTCTTGTAAAAGCAGAGACAGCTTCATTTAAAATTGAGACATTTGTATATATTTTTCCTCATCAGACAGGTAAAATCCCATCAATTTCAGTCACAGTCAGAAGGGAATGGAAGGTAAAAGTCTGACCAGCCCAGAAAGCCCATTAGAGTCTAAGATGGTGACCAAAGCCAGAAAAAAATTTCAAATCTGTAGTGTACTCTAAAAGCATGAAGAATTATTCCAGTGAATGATCATTTTGGAGTGGGTTTTTCTTTTCCATTCAATATGAATGCAAAGAGTTGTTTTTAACAAATGAGAAGAAGGAAAGAAATATATGTTATAGCTCTGAAGTGCTTTCTGAAATTCCAGCATTTGTAATAGTAATCAAATTCCCTCCACTTTAGCGTTAAGCTGCTCGCCCTCGGTGATGAATGCCACATATGTTACAGTCCCGATCCATCTCTCTGCTAAGCTCATCACTGGTGAAAATTCCAATGAAATCAATGCAGTTATACTGATATAAACCTGGGCTAATGAAATGAAGGAACAAGCTCAAAAACTCAAAATTCCTTATGTGGCTGTCAGTAAAAATATTCACTGCTTTTAAAACCGTGTCACAAAAGACATTCGTAGACGCTTTAGTGGGATTTCCCAAGGTCTTTAATTTTAGTCCTTTTTCCTTTAGATTTTCCAAATGGAGGTCAAAAAATCCTTTCACTTTACCCTCAGTGACATATGTGCTGTACATCTTTATGCTTTCACAATATCATGCAATTGCTTATTCTCCTGAGAATACCAGATAACACAGAAAAAAATATTTTCTAATATATAACTTATATTAAAGCAATAGGACATAGTATGTCTGATTTCTTAGAAGAATAATAGTTCTCAGAGAAATAAAAGTATTTGTTTCTCTTAGCTCTGAATTTCAGAAGCATTGCAGGATCTGTAAGTATCTCTGCTCCATAGGCACTCATCATGCTGAAATGATTTACCACACCCAAACAAGTTTAAACAATATGAATTTTTAAAGATACTTCTGTAAAGCCATTCTTTCATTGTACTAAAATAATGAAGAGCATATATTACTTTAGTTTGCAAAACACTGAAATGGTTATTCATATGAAGTGCTTATTTTCTACACATATGTTGTATTTTTATATGTGGAATTAAAAGCTTTTCCTGGTATATCATTTTTAGTTTTTCCTTTTTTATGTATTTTGCAATAAGAAGCATGGACTTGTTAAAATTTAACCAAAGTTTCTAAACTGTATCATCAAATTAGACCATCAACATATGAATGTTGAATGTTGCACTTATTCAACACAAGTTAAACAAGAATATTTGTTGTCAACATGCAACAGTGAAACAAGTAGCAATTTGAATATGCATCATCTACGTGTCACCAGTTAAAATATGGAATTAAAATGAGAAAATTACACAACTAGAGAAAGGCTCCAATTATTAGTAGATAAATAGAAAATTTCAGCATAATGACAATAAAGCAAACGGAAATTAAAATTCTTTTAAATTGTTATACTCTAACAGAGAAAAATTATTCCACTGTTATTTATGAAAATCAAGTTACATCACACTATTAATTATGTTTATTCATTTTCTATCTGCCTTTTAGGCACCTTTTAGTTATCCAAAATAAGACATTTAATCTTGTTTAAATTTTTTCTCAGAAATGAACCTTTTCCTTCTAGAAAAAGTCTGTCCTGAGCCAATTCTATAATATGGAGGACTGCAATGAGTTTGAAAAACAATTTCTTTTTTATATATTTTTATATATTATGTTACATTACTTTTCTTTTTAATAGACCCTATTTGCATGGAATGTCATGTTGCTTTTGGTGGACTTCAGTCAAGATAACGTGTCATTTCCACAATCACCATGCAGAGTATCTCAGCAAATGACTTCTTTCTTTTCTTTTTTTTTAAATTAATATATTTTTATATTGTTTTTCTTTTTTTTCCTCCAGCACTTCTCTCATCTCTAGAATGCTCTTCTCTTCCCATTTACATATATGCCGTTACTACAGGCAGAGTAGTTGTAGAGCTATTCAGGTATATGAGATCCCTAAATGTTTTGCATTTTTTTTAATTAACAGATACTTATGGAAAAGTATTTTGAGTTTGGGGGTCTGTGTGGATTTTTTTTTTCCCAAAATTATGCCTAACATTGAAACACATAATTTATATGGGTTTACACCAGGAATTAAATTATGAACTAATGCTTCTGGTTTGGGAATTTCTACAAGAACATTCTAGGGATTTGGCTAGTAAATTCAATTACCTAGTTGTAGTGACAGGAATGCAGACTGTTACATATGCAAAGATCCCTGTGATTTACAAAAATAAGTATTCAGTCTGAGATGCTTATTCACACAGATTTTCCTGACAGATGTATATCTTCTACTGCTTTCAATGGGCCTTCTTGGGGGATTTAGGATTAATTCTGCGGCATTTATGTAACTAATAGTAAACAAACTGGAAGCTTTTTAAGCATAGGGACTGCATTACTGATATCTAACCTTTTTTTTTATTTTTGTTCTAAATACACCAGTGTTTTTTAAAATAAAGTAAGTTTTGAAGTAGCAAACATCTGACCTTTTGTTGTCACTTTCAGATGGTGAAGTCTGAAGACATGTTACAGAAGCAAAGTTCTTTGTTAACATATAATGCCACAGTTAATGACTGTGGACAATAACATATTGCAGAGTGTATTTGATTCCCAAAACGAATAGCTGTGCCTGTTAAGCACTGGAGCTCTTTGTCCTGAAAGTTTTTAGTGTATACTATACCAGTGTGCTACAGCTGAAGATTATATTAATATTAATGAAGAATGGAAGCTGAGAAACAGAAACTCTCATTCTTCCCCCAGACCCCTAGAAGCTAAATCCATTAGTATAGATATATCAGCATTAATAAACAAGGACAACACAGCATTCAATGCAGGGCCAGTTTTGCACAACCTTTGGTATAATAAGCTTGTAATTGGTCATTGTGATGCTCTCAGTTGACAATGTCAAATCTGACATAACAATAGAGAAATATGATCAATGCTTCATGTGCAACTTCAGTGTTTCAAGCTACTGAGCTTGAGGGGAAAGAAGTGTTGAGCTTTTCTGTTTGTATATTGTTACACTGATCACAAAAGGGTTTCATCCGGGGACCTCAAGTGTAAATCTATAGAAAATTACTTGTCAGGGTCATTAGGGAAAAGATGCCATTTATTGCTTTGTATTAAAAATTAGTACTTTTATGCTGTAATATGCACAAAGACAATACTGACTTAGGATCCTAATTGTTTCTGGACATTCACCAGAATAACTTTTAATTATTAAGGCTCACTGTATACCCAACAGATTTCAGAATCTGAAGAATTATTCATCTCCTGATCAAATTTATACTTCAAGACACTGAGAAATTGCTTGGAGTTTAAGCACCATACTCTTGATGCATTACAGGTCTGCTGATAACACTACAAAAACTTTTTGAGAACTACAAAACGTTCAGAACTCTTTTCTTTTTCCCCAGTCTATGGTTGAGAAAAAGAAAAAGGCATACAAAATATTGGTTTCATTCATTTCTAAGATTACACAAATGAAGATTTAAATGTAGCTTCCCCATCTACCATTTTATAAAGCTTCTGTCTGATGTTGCATGGCCAGGCAGGAGTTGTGAATACTTATGAATAATTGTGAATGTCCCAGAAAAGTGACAAAAGTATTCTTACATTTCAGTGTGTGTACAGCAATAGAAATGACCACATTTACAGTATATTAATGCTTCAAATCGCAAATGGTACTTGCAACTCACAAGGTAATTAATTGTTGTAGAAGAAGGCTGTAAAGGAGTCAAGTACTAATTTTTAAATGATGTTTAAATCATCTTCATGCAAAGCTGCAAGCAGAGTATAGTGAGCATAAGGCCAGGGCTAAGTGCAATCCCCTAAACCAGGATTTAGAGTGCCAGCCTCACTTCTTTTCCAAAATTGTTTTATATATAAAGCTACTTTTAGCAATTTTCAAAGCATACATTTCTAGTTATGCTCTTCTGAGTGCGTGCTTTTTGTGTACAGCCTGAGAGAGGTACTTGCGTCTTTATTCAGCATAGTAGCTTAAATGGTTTTGGTTTCTGGTTAAGGTCTTTGAAAAGCGCACTCCAGTTTCATCCCAGTCTCAGCCTGTAGCTTTTTTTTTTTCCCACCACTTCTGAACATTTCTTTTGTTTTTACAACTGCCACAACCCCTGCATTCTCCCAGCAATAGTATTGTTGGTTGGTGTAGGGAAATATGGAGATATCTATAGCCCAACTTCAGATCGCAGTGAAAACTTAAACCTATGACCTGCTAGGGCAGGAGTGAAATCCAGCCATATTTGTAGCAATGAATCTGTCACTAGGCAATATAGCTGGGCTCTAAAGAAATTTCCCTGTGTGCATTTTCCATTTTATGCATTATTAATGCTGCTTTTTAGATCCAATCTAGCTTCCCTTCTTCTTTCTTTGTCAGTACTTCTGCTTACTTTACTATCTGGACTCTAGCTAGCTGCTTTGGCTGGCTGATGGAGACTGCTCTTCAGAACCTTATCATCTCAGCAGGATACTTGACTGTTCCTGAACCACCATCTCTGCTGTAGGAGGAAAGGCCCTTCTCTGGGCTGAGTCAGCAACAGCTGTGGTAAATACTTTTCAACTTAAAATATTTTTTAATGTATCTTTAGGTGCTAAATTAGATCTAGATTACAAAAGATAAATTCAGATCTAAAGGAAGAAGTGAAATCTCATTAACATTAATAAAATGAGAATCTTACAAATTTGTGTGTTCTGTACCCCTTTTGATTTCAATCTTCTGAAAAAACTTAATCCTGTAAATATATAGCTCAAGCTCAAAAGACTTTCTCAATATTTCTCTCTGCTTTATTTCTACCATCTGTGATCTGCCCCCTTTTATGACCAACAAAAAAATGATCAGAAAATTATTTGATCACATCTAGATAGCATTTTGTGAGTCATATGGCAGGAATGTGAGTGCAAAGATCCATTTTGGATGCCTTGAGAAAGACCATCATTCACAAAATTCCTTGCAATGTATGCTTGCCCCAGCTATTGTCATGTTGAGGGATACTAGATGTTACTTAATAAGACTGAAGCCTGAAATATTTTAAGTAAGTACTGAAAAGATGAAAGGAGGGAAACAGAAAACAGCCAAGGAAGGATCATAAATGAATTCCATCTCATCTCATTTTTATGATTGCTATTTCCTTAAGTATACAAAACCTAGAGCCTCTACTTAACCATATAATTATGCTTAACAGAGTTCTTGTGCTATTGGAATACAACAGATAAAATTCAGAAACAGTATTATAAACAAAAAAGCGGAGATTGCTCTCACATGCGTTCATCAGCTGGTTTGTCTCTATTATTTGGAACTGAAGCCTCCCACTGCCTAAATCCAACCTCCCAACTCTTCTGGAATAAATCCTCTGCCTTCCAGATGATACCTGCTGATCTCTTTTTGGGTAATCCATATTACTAAGACATTCATACCACTCTGAAAATGCTCTCCCTCTTGAAGCCGGTTCCTTGGTATTAAGAACTTCATAAGTGCTTTTTACAATTAGGAATGTAATTATGTAAAAGTACAATGTTATCTCACTAGTTTGTAATATTGGTTAAGAGGAAGGCATTGAAAATGTTATTAGGTTTTATAATTTTTTTTTCTCATCCTTCTCCTAATTCCTTATTGTACAAAACATGCATTCTTTTCTGCTCCTTGAATTGTT
Source organism: Serilophus lunatus (assembly GCA_013399895.1). Lineage (NCBI taxonomy): Eukaryota > Metazoa > Chordata > Aves > Passeriformes > Eurylaimidae > Serilophus > Serilophus lunatus. Next base: position 271,340 of record VXBA01004028.1, read on the forward strand.
TCAATCAGCAGTTACATCAGCTTAGTGTCTGTTAGGCAGAGAATGCCAGTTGTCTTTTTAGCAGTAGTGCACCATGGCTTATTTGAATTAGGATGTTTCAATAACAGTACAGCTGCCCCACCAAGCTGAAGTATGTCACCTTGGTAACATGCTTGGTTTCATCAGCCTTAGATCCTTTATTCATTCCTGAACCCAGTTTCAGCTGGTTTTTGAATACAACCCACCATGGCACAGGACCAGCTCTTTCTCTTACTTGTTTAAGTGAAATCCTCATTCCTCAGATCCTCGTATTTGTCCTCATTGCTCAAATAACTTGTTTTCTTGTCACACCTAAATTAAATCATGCAGCTACTACAGTGTCCACATTAGAAAAGGAATTCCAGAATTATTCTCCCTTTTAAGACTCTACTTTAAGTGGCATTTTCTGAAGGATCTGTGAAGACTAATAGAGGTCTTCTTGGTTCAGTAGGAATTTCCAGTACTTTTTTCATGATGCACGCTTGTCTAAAAATTGCTTCAGTTTTTCCAATACTACAAGGGAAAGACATTGCAGAAAGATCAGAAAATATGTGTATCTTTAGCTGTCACTTTTGTAGCTTTTCTTTTTAAAAAATGTACACATTATATACGGGATATACTTTTAAAATATTACAGTTTTGTTCAGCAAGAGATGTACATTTATCAGAAATTTTAAAATCATTGCTGGATTGGTAGGAAAGAGATCAAAACGTTTTGGAAAGGAAATTTGTGATTTTTAATCTAACCTTTATTCTTTAAATTGATACTTTTCTGATAGTCTTTTTATGTAATAACTTGGAATATTAGCTGTAAAATTAAAAATAGCATTTATATGTCCACATGCTTAATATTAGTACAAGAATATAGAAGATATATTTTATGAAAAAGTAGAATTCCTTATGTAAAATGTCTGTATTAATAAGCATGTATTAATGAGTGCAGGAATGTATTCAGGGAGCACAGGAAATATGTATACATAGAATATACATGTACATGTATAGAATGCATAGAATGTATAGAATATGCATATACTTGTATAGGAATGTGCATAAATGTACATATAAATACACATCTACATATATACATATACATATAATGTACATATATATACCTATACATGTACAAGAATAAATGTATTCATAGAGTACAGAGATATGGTATTTCTTCAATTTATTATGTAGGACTCTGCCATTAAAAGAGGCTTGATTAAAAGAAAGAATCCAACATAATTTTTCTTTTTATTATGATACAGAGCAAATATCAAATCATTTCAACTAGACTCTAGTCTTTTCACAAATCTAAGAAACGTGTGAGAGCTACTAAATGCAAGTTCTCTTGTTTAACTGTGGGAACCAGATGTTATAAGCATATCACCAAATAGTTTTGACTCTTTATTTTCAGTATTTTGAAAGAAAGGGTAGGAAATACAAAAGAAATTGCTAAGAAAAATGGTACTGATGATTTTATGTGATAGGGAAACAAAAATGCTGGTTTCTAACCTCTGTCAAGAGTGAAATTTGTAATTTAAAAGTATCTTTTTTTTGTAAGTAGAAGTTAAAAACTGTATATTCAAAAAGGTCCTATTCAGATCGGCATCATTATGTGAGAAAAGGACTTATATTTCACACTATGTACATGCTGTGTTCCAATCCTGAGAGATAATGGAGACTGAAAATTGAATCTCTTGCATGTAACCTACAAAAACACTAATGGCACCCTTTTCTGCAGAGAGAAAGCAATTATAAACATGATTGAATGGTTACAACACAAAAAGTAGTATTAGACAAATACATATGGCAGTATCAAATATTAGCAAGAGACAAAGATGAAAACAAGAACTACTTTTGGTGCCTATGCTGTTGTTTGCTTTGACTTATGTCTTGATTTACATTTGAGGCATGCAGACAATAATGACTGATATTTATAGGCTTCTTTTTTATTTAAAAAATGCATTTATTGGTAATGTTCTAAAGAGATGTTGACCACTGAGGTGTGCATTGAATTATTTTTCTTATCTGCTATTTTAAAATCATAAGGTGTATTAATAATGATCTTATTAAAAAAAAAAATTGTTTTTTTCCATAATTATGCCATAAACTTCAATGGTTAATAAATACTAGAAATGGGATGAATTGTGAAGTATTCTTGTAAATATCATGTGAGTTTTTACATTAGTAAAACTGATACCAACCCCATTTATCAATAAAAGAATTAGGAAAAAATCCTAAATTGTCCAGTGATATCATCTGTAATTCAATCAAATTCTTTAAATACTGATATTTTTACTACAAGTCCTTCCACTGTTCCTTAGAAAACAAATAAATAAAGGGGACAAGTGGGGAGGGAGAGACCCAAATCTGCCAGACTAGTTTAGGAATATTACTACTCTGTCATTTAGGACTTGGTAACCAAATTTAAAGGTGAAAATCCCCTGAAAAAATGGGGTGTCTTTTGTAATTTATTTTTTCTAAATTCAGGCTCAGGTTTTGGTTTTGTCTGGTTTGGCATGTAATAGGAAGTATTGGTTTCCCTATTTTTACAGTGGCCAATCAAATAAAAAAAGGAATGGAATATAATCATTAAAACAGTCTATTTGAACAGTCTATTTGAAATGCCATGCTTTAATTAAAATATATATATTTTTGTTTTATTTTACTTCCCCACAGAAAAGAGTTCTTCATGCTTTGGGATGTCAGAGTGAGCAGTATGATACTGAGAACACACCAAAAGTGGCTGATCCAAACTTAGATAGTTTTAAAGAAGCAAGATTTCATTTCCTCTCTTAAGGGTTTTTGGCTCTTCTGGGTGAATCACTTAACTCCTAATATTTCCAGATTTTAAAAATCTTATATCTTATATCCAGCTATCATGCACAAATTATGTGAGTTTCTTCGATGCACCATTAAAAGCAGTCGCAATGGAAGGATGTCGGGTTTGTGTGACAGAGCAGCACTGGAGGTGGTTTCACTGCAGCCTATGCTTCCAGGTGCTGCGTGCCTGAGCTAGACACCTTTTTTCCCCACAGTTTGGTGAATCTTTTACCTACTTTGCATTTTGATTGGCTCCTCAGTGAAGTAAAGACTGTAGCTGTTAAGCCTGATTTTAAAGCCTGTTTTCTCAAACAACTTCTGAAATAGGCTTCACTATATTAATACCTAATAATACCTAATAACAATATTGTTAGTAATCATAAAACAATACTATTATATGAAGATGCTTATTTTGATTTTATTTTTCTTGAATGACAAAGGGTATCGACAATGTGTAGTATTTAAGTGACTGTTCTAACTGAATCTGTATTGGTCTTCCTTGAATAATAAGTAATGGGAAGAAGTCTTCACATGTATTTGAACCTCTATATTAAAAAAAGAGGAACAACTCATTGTTTGGTTCAGGTGAAGGCTTCATTGTAGATGGTAATCAGCACCACTTAGCCTCAGGTGTGCATCTTAAACCTTTAAGGAAGTTTTCTGGGACATACCATCTTGTGCACATGTGCTAACCATAGCTGCAAACTTTTCGTCTTGACTCTTGGAGAAACAGTTACTTTTGTGCTGTTGGCTCAGCGTTTTATTTCCCATTCCGACAACGTTAGGTAAGTGATGATAACAAAAAGTGCTTGAAATCACTAGCAACTGATCAAGTTTGATTTTGATGAAATGTATTCTACTGTGGTTTATGTTTACATATTAAATTATTTTTTTTATAGAATAATCATTGAGCAAAAATATTTTGAAGTTTCTACTGGAAATACAGAGCTTCAATCATAATAGCATAAATGCAGCATGGTGAAAGATAAGCCAAAGGAGTCTGCAAATTCCTATGTGAGCTAAGGTATGCACAGAGTAGAGGGAGGAATGGATAGACAGACAGATAGGTAGCTAGGTACATATCAGACATTATAAGGTATAATTGCCATAGAGAAAAGGAGCGTATGATATGAATTTAAATACATGTGTTAATGAAGTAGGGAAATTGTATAGATTTAAGGGTTTCTCATCTTTTATTCACATGGATACACAGAATAATAGTACCTGACAAAGAACTAAGAGGAGCGTTAACATCCAGTGTGAGGTGGAGTGTTTAATGGATGAACTTAAAAGCAGATAACAATATAGCATCCCATATATACTTTCATAATTGTGTGTCCCCCCAGAGATAATGGATATCATTATCAGCGGCGCCTGTCCTAAGAAACTTGGCAAGGTTATGATTGTTTGTTACAGCTTTGGTTATATTAACATATACATTAATATTTATAAATATTTGATGTCATGTTAATTTTTCATATAAGATGATTTATGTAATGCTGCTCTGCCCTGTTAGAGGGCATTTGCAGTGTGCTTCGTAAGAGAAGAGAATTGATGCATGTTCTTTAAGAGGACTTTCCTGTGTATTGCACTGCTCACAGTGCATTATTCTGGAGAACAGTGATTTAAGGATAAATTATCTGAATTGCAGATAAACTCCATTAACAATTTAAATAAAACATAAAGATCACTATAGGAAATATGACAATGATATCAACATGGGGTTTTTTTTTTGCTCCCAAATAATTAGACTCCTTTGTTTGACCTACATTACAAGACCTTTTTTTGTATATTGGGAGAAATTAATAGTTATATTCATGGCATAGTTATAGAAATTTGGTTGGAAATACTGCATCAATGTTGCAAATAATTATTGAGGAAAGAATAATTTTATATATATGTCTTTGGCGACAGAGATAGCTTACAATAAATCCAACCATAAAGAAAAACAAAATTTAGCTGTCTAAAGCAGTAAGTACCACATGAGAAGTGATGGAGATGTAAATAATTATGCTGTTCAACTTCATATTTCTCACTAATAAATGGAACCATAATCACAAATCACTGAGTTTGTGAATTGGTGGATATACAAACAAGCACAATGAAAGGATAGTGTATCACAAAATGTAAGGGGTTTTGTTTGACAGATGTAGGGTTTTTATTTGGCAAATGCAGTATGTTCATAATATTTCACACTTACAAAAAACCTTTCAGAATATTTTGTAAAACAATAAAACTTGCATAATAGGAAATCTTACTGCAGCACAATACCTGCTAAGTCTTTGGGAAATGGAGAAAATCACTTTTTGTTCATTCTCATGGACTTGAAAGTTGAATTGAATTTAGTGCAGTAGTATCACATAATGTATGTGTTCATATATGCATTCTTCTGCACAGATACACATTATTAATCAATTCATTTTACTTTTTTGTACTTGGATTATGAAACAAATTTTGAATAATAAGAAAACTGTTAGAAGGAAAAATAACCGCAACAATTTATTTTTTTTAATTTATTAACCGTATATTTAAAGTTACTTGCAACTTCAAGAACTGCTTTATACTGATGTCTGTTGTTTGTCCATCTATAATACGTAGTGGTAATACTGGGCTGTTTCCTTGGCAGAATGAAATTTCAAATCCACACTTCATGTAAATATTGCTTTAAATTATTCAAATTTTCAAGCTTCCGAAATGTTGCACATTCCTGTGGGATATAATCCTAGGGTTATCTGCAAGGTGGTGCCACATCCCTAAAACCAGCATCAACAAGCCTCTCAGCAAAACTGAGCTTTGTATTCTGTCCTCTGGTTAGCAGACCTCCAAAATTGCTTGCCAGATCCTCCATAAAAATTAACATCTGAATTTGTAGAAATGAGTCTACTAGCCCCAAGATAGCAAAATATTCTTGTAGGTTTGAATGCAAAACTTTCATTCACTACCCTAAAAAAATTCTTTGTAGATTTTGTTATAGATTATAAAAAAAATTCCAACTCTATTATGAAACTATTTTTTGTGAAAATGAACTTTAGGAAATCAGGATATGTCATCACAGGAGACAAGTATATTCTTCTGAGATACAATGATCCCACAAAAGTACCATCTCTCTTCTCAGTCTTCCTGAGGGGTTTCATGGCTGAGGAATTTGTTTCTCAGTGTGTGTGACCAGGACACTTTGTGGTGGTTTAATCCATCTTTTAGGGGGCAGGTTTAATAAAAGTGACGGAAATCTGAATAGAATTTTTCAGCAGGTGAACAATTTATTACAGGGGATTTGAACTAGAGAGGTAGGGGTAACCACCAGGAGACCCCAGAATTACATTGAGGGACCCCCAACACGCAAGGAAAAAAAAACACACAAAAAGGGAAAAAACAAAAAAAAAGGGAACTGTTCTTTTCAGCCAGATGACTAGCCGAAAAAACAGGGAGGAAGGGTAGGAAAAGGTGTCTCTCCCTTCTCTCTCTCTCTCTCTCTCTGGAAGCACTTCCGGCACTTCAGCCTCTCTGAAAAAAAAAACAAAAAAAGAAATGAAAACGATTCCCTCCCACCACCTTTCCAAAGGATACTTGGTAGCAAGCTGGAAATAGCTCCCAGGTTGAGAGAAATGGGTGGAATCCCGCCGTGGGGCCTGCAGGCGCTGGAGACCGGAGCTGTGATCCTCCTCTGTGCAGCGGCAGCTGAAAAGAGAGCGGGGTGGGGCCATGCCTCGACTTTTAAGCCTTCTCCGTCTCGCGTGGATATCGTCACCTTCTTCCTGGCCAAGCCGGCTTCCCATTCATCCAGCCAGTCGGGCCCC
>VXBA01004028.1:278599-294797 GCA_013399895.1 Serilophus lunatus
CCCCATGCCCCCTTTGACCCCCCCACGATCCCAGCCCCCTCAAACCAGTACACACTTTCAAATCATGGTACAAACAATGGACAAAATATAAACATAGTATTACTTCAGAAGTGATAAACTACAGATCTGGATGTTTCAAAAACTGGATACGATCAGTGAATTAGCTTGTGGAGAAATTATTTTTTTCTAAGATATGTCCTACAGGTTCCTTTAATGGATAAAATATTATAAATATTTTTACTCTCTAATTTATATATATTTGTATAAATTATTACATGTATAAAGTAGGTTTTTAACACAAATGGCATAGGTTTTTTAGCTGCATGTCAGCTTTTAAGAGTTGGGAAGTGGTTCCAGGTTAATTGATCTGGAACCAACAATAATGTTTAATATCTCATAGTCAGCAACTGACCAAAGTAACAGCAATATACAGGACCATTTGCCCAGGAAAAAGAAGAAGAAAAAAAAAAATAGGAAGAAGTAAAGGTTTTATCTCAACAGAGATGTCTCAAAAACTGTGGTATCAGATAGAATTGTTAAAATATATTATTTGTGGAACTTCTCTGGAAGATATTTTACAAGTTGTGTCAAAGGAAACGCTTGTTACAGAAAGCCAATATATTTTTTTCATAGCACTCCAACTGCACAAGCCATGTATCCATACTTTGCTGTAAATCTCTAGAATTTCTGTAACCTGCACCACAATTATCCAAACACCCTCCTTTGTTATTGCAAAGTCTGTTGATTTTTGAAGTCAGATGATGGGATTTCACTTTAAATCATAGATGTGAATGAACAGTATCTCTTGATTTTAGGCCTCTGCTTTTCCTGTGAAATATAAGCACATCTTCAAAAACACATCTATACTATCACATAGACTTTTGCCTTCAGGAATAATACTTTGATGAATTTGTGATTGGATTTGGTCAATGAAACTTACAATCTTTTAAAATAAGATAACCTGGCAGTACTTTGACCCAGAATTGAATTGGATAGTGTAGCAATGAGTGTTGTGTAAGACCCTATGCTGTGAGTGTACTAGAGAAGGTGTATATGTATTTAGGCTACTATTTCATAAGTCGTCTTTTTAATTTTCAATGCCAAATGAGAATTTCATCAGAGTTAACTACTGGGGAAGGGGAGGGTGAGAAGAAATTGCAGAGAATCTCTGGGCATGATTAAATAGTCTTGCAATACAGTAACTGAAACGACAGTGGACGTTAATTGGTCTTCTCTGTGAGAAATGTCAGTATAGGCAGCAGGTGATGACAGTGAAAAGAAATGGCACATTTGTACAAAATATAAGCACCTATTGCCTAATGAAAATCTTATATTTGTTCATTTTTAATGTGAAGAATAATTTATGCAGGGTTTAAAAAATAAGTCCGTGTTAAGCAAAGTGTTGATAGTATTATTAGAAGTGCATTTTGTACAAAAGGGAAGTGTAAGGCAAAATTAACAAAAATATTCCAAACATTTTTTTGACGAGTAAAAACAGTTGTTCTTTATCATATCTTTTACTAATGAGATCTTAGTGTTTTCTAGAAAAAAAAATATAAAAGGGAAGTGCTTGTATTGAATAATTGGCAGGGGGAGGGGGGGAATTCTGAGTAAATCTTTAATTTTATTAATAAAAAAGGGTGACATTTGCAATATATGTTTGTATGGTTTCTAGCCTTTTAATAAAAACTTCTGAGTGCTGAAAAGCTGCCTGATGGACTGGTGGGTAACCACAGCAGTGCATTGGTAAGAGGAGCTAAGGAGGCACACTTCATAGGTTAGCTATGAGCATAGAAACAAGCATCCGATGTTTGATGTACTGTGAAGTAAAACAGCATAATTCCACTTAACAGCTAATTTCAGATTTTAAAAATTCACACATGTCAAGAGAAGTGATTCAGTGATACTTTCTTGTTTGTATCTTTCCCCCACCCTCCATAATGATACAGGGCAGTTAGTAGAATGGAAGATATCCTGATAAGAATAGATGTGGTAGAATTTGCTGGAGAAAAGAAAACAGTAAAAGCAACTGTTGAGAAGTTGCTACCAAAGTGGTTATTCTGTAAGGAAGAAGTCCCCCAATTGATGATACAGTCAGAACAGAGATTCCTTCTAGCAAAGAGAGGCCTGGAACCTGTCCTTAATTTACAAAATAAGTGGTGTAAAGTCCTGTACTGTCCATGATATTACATTGTAACAGACTAAATGTTCATTAGAGTAATGAAAGGAAGACAATAAATAAACCATATTCAATAACAGTACTGGGTTTAAGCAATGGGTGATTTTAAATATTCATTTTAATAAAGTATTCTAGTAAATAGAAATACTACAAATGCTCAGTGTTCAGTACAAATCAAAGTAAAATACAAATACCATTAAAATATTTAACATTTCATTATAAAATTGTGAGATATACTGTAAAAATACACACACATGAGTTATTAATGCATTGATGGAAAGGCATCCAGCTGTAACTGACATTTCTATCAAACAGCAACAAAAAATGGTGACTAATTTCTTCCCATCAACTTAGCAAAAATGTTTTGAAGTAGAAAAAACACTTAATGGAGCCTTTGCAAGGTAAATCTAAAATCTGGCTCTTTCCCACACTTAATATTGGATATATTTTTATTAAGTATTTTTTAAAGCTCCTGCTAGTACAAAGTGAAGTAACTATAACCGGTAAAAAGTGAGGTCAGTAATACCATGCTATTTTATGCTTACTTGAGTATTTGAAGTTCTCAACTAACTTATATTAGTCTTCTCTTATGAGGAATTAGGGGGGGTTATTCTTATTTATTCTAAATGTATTTTTTCTATTTAGGAAGTTTTTTTGGGGGGGAGGGGGTGTAAAAAATGTTAAATATTATTCAGATTCTTTCTTGTTATTTTGATATCTATTTGTTTTACTATAAACTATACCACATACAATGGGGAAATTCCTACATAAGTAAGGGGAGGCAGAATTTTAACAGCCTTCAATATAGTGTGAAAATTAGCCAGCATGTTGGTTATGACAAGGAATGCATCCTCTAATCTCTTCAATTACTTGTGCATAGATGGGTACAAGTTCTCAGCATCACAAATGACCACAGCTAATCAAAGGAAGCCTCATAATGAATCTGAAAACCTCCCAATTCTCTTCCTTGGCAAGCAAGGCTCAAAGCAACAGTCTGGCCATTTGAAACCATTTCCTACATTTGACACAAACAAGGCAGGAGGATCAGGGGAATAAAAAGTAATAGCAGAGAGAAGGAGCTTAATGATACATGTTTTCTACAAGCAACGGCTGGCATTTTGAACATCTGGTTAGATACACTGTTTACAAGATTGTAAGCACTGCTGCTAGTTTTCCTCTTGTTCATCCAGACATTTTTCTATACAGAACATTGTTTTTTAATTTCTCCCAGTTGTAGAAACATGGCTGGGAGTATTGTACCTGCAAGCCATCGGAATGTACAATATATACCACTGAAAGTTTGTGTCAAAGTAGTGAGAGTTTGTAGCTCCACAATTACATCTGAGCTTCAAAAGAGCAATTTATTTTATCATTTGGTGAGCTAAGTTACAAAGCATCTTCTAGAAATAGTGTAAGGTTAGGTAAACTAAACAGTCTCAAATCTGCCAGCTCAGTACTAAATGCTTGGCACAGCTGAATGAGAATATAACCTAAAAAGGTTTAAAAATAACTATTTTTGAATACAATGGTTCAAAAATTTGACTGGTCATATAACCTTTTCATTGAGAATTGAATTTAAAAATGAAACCTACTTTCTGCTAGACTAGCTCAATTTTTGCAACATTCAGAGTTAGTGCAGAAGAAAAAGATTTTAAGTGACTTCTGTGTATTTAAGTGAAGGTTTAAATAGTCCTAGAAAATCCTCCACTCAATTTGTACTTATTTTGAGTTAAATGGGTTAGAATGATGACACAAGGGCTACTCAAAGAGCCAAGGTTAAGGTAAATCACTTCCCTGATAGTGGTACATTGTAGCAATGTCTGTGAATGCAAACCTTACTTCCTAACAACTAGCCACAGTGAAGAGGTACAGTGGAACTAAGTTCCAGATAGTGTCCCCTGCTGGGAAGGAAATGTCCTCTTTGGAAGATGAGATTTCTGAGGATACTGTCTGAACTAAGTGTTTCCTACTTAAAAATTGTAGAAATTTCATCTCAGCTGTTCTGTCTAGTTTCTGAAAGGGCACTTCATGATGAGCAATGGAATTTAAAATAAAAAGATTTTTCTTTTCCAACTGTAGTCTGTCTGCTAGTCCCAGCACAGTCATATTTTAGTGAGCTGATGCCCACACATCTCCTGTGGTCAATTAAAGTGTAAAACTGAAGAGAAAGTATTGCAGTATGAGAGACCATTGAGAGGAAAATCAGGTGGACAAAGCTGTGGAAAAAAATCCAGAGCTTAAATAAGGTGGATTTGTGTCTGACATGCATGAACTGGAGGGGCTGTACTTGGGGAGAGCTAGCGAATGTCCTCAGAGAAGCTGTGTGAGTGATCACTGATTTAGTCTGATGTCCAAACAGAAAACATAAAAGGAGAAGAAGACTGTTTCAAGTAGAACTGAAGCAGAATAATAGAGAGGTTGAAAGTGACGAGGAAAGGAGAGCAGGAATCAGTCTGCAAACTTTCTATTTTTCCAAGTCAGAAATGAAAAGTCTTCTTTCATTTTTGATTATTTAACTTTGGTTAGCAATTTATTTTCAAATTTGGTTGTTTGGGGGGTTTTCTTTCCTGAGAAAGGCATTCCAAACCGAAATTTGATACTACTTATTTTATTCTAACATATTCCAAACCTAAGTATTTAAAAGAAACTGATGGGTGAAATTGAATAGAGAATAGAGAGCTGTTCCTTTCATTTAGTCCACCATCACACAAACTTATTAGTTGATAAAGAATTGTTGACCAGGGGCTAAAATTTCCAAGTACTTGCTGTGACAGCTAATATTTATCCACCAAATAAGTTTTTCATCTTCATGTATTTTTGCTCAAAAGTTATATGAATAAATTAATATGAAAATTTGTGAAACTGTTTTCTACAAGTAAGAAGCTGCAAAATACAGGGTGCCTGTGAAATATTATTTCTGTGGTAATGTTACATGATTTAATTAAATGACTGCTTCATGCACAGAGAGGCTGGCCTATAGAAATGAATCACCACTTTGTACTAAATAGATTTTTCCTAGAATCCTTTCTTCTTTAGTTGAAACTATGGGTATGTGTTTGTGAAAGATTGCAAGGTAAAAGGTGATTTCATGGCTAGGGAACATAGCATGTCACCTGAAGAACACGGAAATCAGTTTGCCTCTGTATAAAGGTTTTTGTATGGTTGTGGGTAAGACTCTCAAGCCTCAGTGTTAACAGTTGGCCCTACTGGGTTAAGTATTTTCTTGATACATAAACAATGCAATGCAGCACTGTGCTCTTTGTCTTCAGCCTACTTGTGTACTCCAAATTAGGCATACAAAATTTCTACACTGGTCAAACAACTCTAGAGTTTGAATTCTGGGCCCAGTAAGTTTTTTTCAACGTAAAATACTAAAATATCGTGTTCACAGTAGCGCAGAACTTCCTATGACAAAATTGATGATGTCTTCACAGAATCATAGAATATTCTGAGTTGCAAGGGACCCAGAAGGATCATTGAAGTCCAACTCCTTTTTATTCAGTGCATCATTCTAGTAAGAAAGATCAGGCAAAATCTATTGATTGTAGTTCATAAAACTTCTTAATGACTATCTTTCCTTTCAATAAGATTGGCCTCCAGAAAAACTAAGTGTTTGATCATTAGAGTATCCTTATATCTAAAAGCAGGATATAAAATTACAGTTACAGAGGCAGCTTTGATTATCAATGGCGTTGTCTGATTTTTGATTGATACAGCAATCTCATTGCTCTGTACACATCACTTCTAATTTTCAGATGTAATAATGTGTGTTAAAATATTATACATGATATTACACATGAGGATTAACACATGCAGATGCACTTTTTGAAGCCAAAGTAGTACTTACATATATAGAAAACATAGAAAAATGAGGACTATTATCAGCATAGACATTGAACCTATTATCAAATTACCAAAGGAAGTGGTGTGTGAATTTGATTATTGCCAGTGTTGTTACTTATTTGTATTGCCATGGCTTCGATGAGCACTTAGACAGTGAGAGCTCTCAGACAAGCTGCATTAGATGTAGCAGAATGGAAAAAGACTCTTCCTGCTTCCAGAGAACTTTACTGTCTAAGCATTAAACTAAAGCAACAAGGCAGGGTAGCTAATGGCAGCAACAGGAGCACTGGTCAGCACAATCACAAGCACTTGCCAACCTTTTTGAAGTTACCATGGGAAAGAAAAACTCTAAGCAGCAGTTAGAAAAGAAGTGAGATAGCTGGCTTTGGTTTTACCAAGAATTTCTCCTGAATGTGAGAAGAGTTGGGGGGTGGGGGCGGGGAAGAGGAAAGATGCATTTTAAACTTTAAGAGTTGGCAACAGTGACTGCCATCATATGCCAGGTTGATTTGGGTGTCGAGTTCTTGACAGAAAGAAAGAGATGACTGGCAGGATGGAAAAGGGCAATAGGAGAATCCTTAAAATGAAGACAAGTAGCTTAAGTTCAGTACTAGAACAGAAGCTGCCAGAGGAAGGAAGTGCTATTGTCACGGTGCCTGAAATGGCCAATGTGGCAGGCTGTACAAATACAACCTTTGCAAGAATACTCAACAAAATCATAGGCCACATAAAACTTCATCAATAGGTGTTTTTAGGTTTGGTTTTTTTAACTTTCTATGATAGAATTCTTTTTGACAGATATTACAAGTTTATTTTTCTGAGATTATTTTGGTAACTATTTATTTTATAATGGAAAAATATAAATGAATGAATGAATGCTCTAGTTTTGCCAGCACTTGAGCTATAAATTTCTTCTGTTACTTCTTTGTGGTTTTCCATTTCTTTATGATAAGTGTAAGAACAAAAAAGCTATATTTTTACAATGTGCATATGGAAAGAGTTTCACTAGTTTTCTATAAGTACTGAGTGTTTAGAGGGACTATAGCTGTATGCTTCAGAAGACTTCTAAGAAATGTTGTAAAATGACGCTAGTTAGAACTATTTCCTTTTTCATTTTGCCTTGTTGCTAGTCCTGTTCCCAGAACAGCGATGCATCTTTTCTCTGCATCAGCAAATGTTAGAACTGACATTAGTACTGAACTGGGGTTTAGGTTTTTTAAGATTCAGCCCTGTTGTTTGAATTCAGGCCTTGCTATGATGTCATCAACACATCATAAGAGTTCACTGGTCTGATGACAATTTTGGTTGTCAAAAAATTCTGCCATTTCATCCTCTATTGAAGGCTTTAATGTATACATTATTTTGGATCTTGAGAACTAATGTAGAATCAGACATTCTTGGTGCAATTATACTGCCATGAAATCAGCAAAGCAAATTTTGCACTGCTATGATAGTAGCTGAGAACTGAAAATATGAAGATAATGAAAGCAGAAGCTTGTTTTCTGTTTTCATGCTTCATTCTATTTCATTTTTCCATATTTAAATCCTGAAAAAAAAAAGAACAGAAAGAACTTGTGCATCCAGAAGCTGTGAGTGTTTCAACATTACCTCAACTAGTACAGACAGTATTTAATAGAGAACTGAAAGAGAAACAAACAGAAGGTTGAAAGCATATGATGGAAGGGACTACAGCAGTCCAAATTTATATCAGTCTCAAAACTGTCTCCACTGTTGGTGGTTCTCCAATGGTGAGGTGAAATATGTAAAATAGTACAGTCACACTAAAACTGCTGTTTCTGCATGTGCATATGGAAGTCGTGTTCTGAATATGAGACAAATATCATAGAATCCAAATTTACGTCACTCTAAGTTACTGAAACCAATTGTGTTCTGAACAGCTATTTGAGGTCAGAATTATCTGGTAGACAATTTTTTTGTGTGTGTGTAATTATCACTGAAAACATTTTGAGTTTCTGTAGTTAGTTTCTAGTGATTTAAGAAACGTATCTATTCAGTTCAATTTATTTCAGTTTTTAAAGCAAACAAGCAAAACCAAAATGATATTTTTAATGTGTTGCAAACTTTTCTCAAGCTATAAAAATAACTGTATTTGAACAGGAAAGATTTGGAAATCTGGAATGAGGTTAATTTGTATATACTGAAATTGCATAAATGTTAGGATAAAAGACTGAGTTCTAGTCTAGCAAAGTTGGTACAATGGATCAATATTAGCATCTGTGGTAAAGTTTCTGATTGCTCTGTCTATATATATCAATGCTTGTTTTTCTGTGTCACTTCCTTGGTTTTCCTAAGTGGAAATCTCTCTAGAGAGGATTGACTTTCTGCAATTTATTTCTCATAACTTTTTAAAAGGTAATAATGATTTTTTGTGATGCAGTTAACATGCCATATTAACAGAATTCTTGGTTATAATATGTTTGGTCTGGTAACAGAGAGAAGGACTAAAACAAGATTTCTACTTAGTAACCTAGGAGTTACCATACTCTTTCATCTTCATACCTGGTAACTGGACAGCGTTGTGGGTCTGGAGCTGACCAACTCCAAGATTTCATGAAGCTGGGGGAAAAAGAGCTCTATCTTGAACCTGGAAAGATCCAAGGAAGTTGTGGACTAAAGTGATACTTTTTTATAATATGAAGTTCCATAGTGTCTGTGTACACAGAGAAGTTGCAGCCCCATGGTAAATGTGTGCTGCGCCTATGTTAGGCTCAATAATCCAACTCTTCTGAGGCAACTCCTGTGATTCCAAATCTCTGAGCCACTTCAAAGAACTCCTGTTTTAAAAAGTATCAAAGACATGGTGGAAAAAAAACCAAACAAAAAAAAAAACCAAACAAAATCCTCTGAATAGATAACAGTACCTGTCCAGCGGTCCTAAAGAAAAGTAGCTAGCAGAGCACTGTATGGAGTAGGCAATCTTTAGGCCACAACAAGTACTTAGTTTAGCATTTGCAGCCCTATGACATACCAAGGCTTTTGTACTATTAGAAAAACAAGGGAAGAGTTCCCTCTGAAGTGCTTGCTTCTGATGCTGAACATCCACAACACCATTTAAGAGGCCAGAAGACCTCTTACCAATGTCTTAGAAAGCACAAGACTTCAACATAAGATTATCTTTACTCTTCCATACAAGTATGAGAAAAACAAAACCATCACCAAAAACAAGAACAAAAAACAAAACCAAAGACCATTATTTCGTGGTTTGGGTTGGGGGAAGGGGTTTGTTTTGGGTTTTGGTTTTTTGTGTTGTTTTTTTTTGTTTGGTTGGTTTTTTGTGGAAGAATCATGAGATATGCATAAGCCCTTTACAAGCAGAGAAATACTAAGAACAGTTTAACAAACAGAGTATGTGTAATAGTCCAAATACAATAGGTGTTGTAACAACACTCACTTGGAGCAATCTGCCTACCTCTGTTTTCCAGTGTATATCAATAAAAACAATGAGCCACAGCATTGTGTGCTTTTCTTTCTGGAAGAAAAGGCACCAGCATGAGTTTTTAATATATATGCATGTTTGTCATAAAAAACATAAAATACATTAGTGAAGATATTTTGGGATCTTGTGGAGCAGCTTTTCTGAGCTAGGGCAAAATTGTTAGATTTCAAATTTCTGTTTGTAGGAAAGACTATATCACCCACTTCTCCTGCAAATACCTTCAACTACTATTTATTTTTAGGCTGCTACAATTATGCCATATTTGATTTGATTATTAGGGTTAGCAGAACCATGGCTAATGGAATCAGTATCATGGCTACAGCAACCTTTGTGAATTCTCCCTGCCAGTTTTCTGCATAACTACACTTATGTCACTCACACGGCACAGGGGTACTCTAACAATTAATTGTAAACCAGGGGGAAACTTTTAATGGACCTCTTCTTGAGATCTTGTGTTAAAAAAAGAAAAGTTCCCATGAGTGAAGTGCAAGTTAGCTTTTCCAGGGGGAAAAAAAGGAATGAATTACATTTCTCTTCTTGTCCTTTAAATGAATAGCATAGTTTGGGTGAAATTATCAGGCAATTGCATGCCTTTTATGCAGATAATGCTATTTGATGAAAGCGGTGTTTTGATCTGCTGAGGATAATACAGATCCAGGGTTGGATTCATTGGTAAGAGTAAAGCTGTCTTCTGTGATAACTTCATCTCAGCATGAGGTCAGACGGGGAAAACTGGGATGGGGGATTAAAAAATGACACAGTCGGAGCAGTATTCAGTTCCCTGCTGTGCTCCTGGCTGCACACTATAGCTTATGTTTCTGATCTGTTATGGTATTGTCTGCTTTTCTCTCCCAGAGCAGAAAGAGATTGCTTAAAACTTTTCTTTTTTCAGCTAGAGGGATTAGTTCAGTGCAGCTTTTTTAATTAAAGAAACTGTATCTTTTTCAATGTAATTTAAGGCTGTACAAGAAGGCTATCAGCATTCATAACTTAGCACTACTACCTGTAACAAAGCCTAGCCATTCATTTCATATTCTGAAGAAGAAATCACTATCGACAGTTTTGAGGGTTAAAAATTGATAATTTGCCTTATGAGTGAAAGAATCACAGTTAACCATCATCTCCTAAGAATTTACTGTGAAGGAACTTCAGACAGCTTTGCTGTTAGTTTATCTGGGCTTTCTTAATGAAATCTCTGCGACATCAGGATAGTGCTTAAAAATATTCTGATACGTGGAAATAGATCCGATCATATTTCTTTCACAAAAAAACCCCAAACAACACACAATACAAAAAAAAAACCCCACAAACCACAAATAAAACAGAAATGCCCTCAAATACTAAACATCTACACAAAATGACTATAAAATCAAAAACTTCTCCTTTAGAACAACATTTATTACTAAACGTTTATAACAGTTATGTAACAGATTTTCTAAATATGTAACTACTACTAATAATAGAACAAATTAGTAATAATATGCAAATAATTGACACATGTTCATGATACCTAACAGAAGCTGATGTGCATGCATGTCTGTAGACATACGTGTGTTTATGCATATATGTGTCTGTATGTATATCTGTATTCACATATATATACATACATATATTCATATATAGATACATATACACACTTATATATATATGTTTCAGCTCAGAGAGTTGAATTTGCAGCACAATTTAAACAAGGTTAATGGCTAAAGCCTTCAAATGTTTCAAATAAGCCCCATATGGTGATCACTTTACAAAGCATACAGGGACTGTGCTTAGGTTGCAACATACACATTTCCAACTAAATTCCATGCCAGATCAATTAGAAACAGTTCTCCTGAGCAGACAGGAACAAACACAGATTGTTACCACTCCACTGCCTGAACTCTTGTCTTCCAGGAATGAAAGCAGTCATCTTGAATGCAACATATTTTAATACTAACAGCCTAAGATTTTTTTAAACTAGTAGTATTTAAATTAAATCTCAGTTTAGGAACATCAGAACAATTAACATCCAAATTATGACAATAAAATAGCAGGTCGTTGTCCCTCATTAGAGCTTTTAGTTAGAGAGGTATTTTTCACATACTGCTTTTGTTAGTGATGTCTTCTACTAGAAGGAGTACATGGAAGAAGGAAAAAGGAAAAGATCAGAGAACAGAAAAGCACGTTTGATTTCTTTTTTCCTCATTCTATTTGCTTACCTTTTCTTCAAATCATCTTTTCTGTGCATTTTCTTTATTTGAACAATTAGCTGGTGGAATTTCTTATAGCGATTTTTTCAATACATCTTTCAGCCAGAAAGCCATA
Source organism: Serilophus lunatus (assembly GCA_013399895.1). Lineage (NCBI taxonomy): Eukaryota > Metazoa > Chordata > Aves > Passeriformes > Eurylaimidae > Serilophus > Serilophus lunatus. The sequence continues at coordinate 290,383 of VXBA01004028.1, forward strand.
AAGAAAAAAAAAAGTTATTTATGACTATGAATCTTAGTTAAAACAAGGCCTCTTTCTTCTTGTAAAAATCATAAATTCTGAATAAATGTGACAATTATATAACTTCTGTATGTGCATATAAGGTCTGTACATTGACTTCTGAATTGCTATAAATATTCTGCATTCCTCCTGTTAATGGAAAATATGGACGGTTACCCCCAGCTATAGTTTCTGGGAGGGTGTTACACCAGCAAGCACAAATCTTACATTTTTCAGGGTCTCGTGTACTAACTCACACACTGATGGCAGTAATGGTGCTTTGTGATGGCTCCTACTTATGAATACAAGGTGATTAAAATGATTATGTGCTTGATTTTAAGGCCATAAGTTTAGCTCGGGAAGTAGTTCCTAATGCAGTATTAACACCATATGAAAGGCATTTTTGTATTCCGAATCGTATGCAAACCCCTTCAGGTTCTTTCCTAAGGACCCAACGAAGAGGGTCAGCAATGTGGTGCAGCTGAAGTGCATCATTTTCACCAGAGGTCAGCTTCCCATATAGCTTTGTTTTATGCAGTGGAACACAAACTAATGTAGTGGAAAAGCATGACCCCCATTTAAAGGTTGATTTGTATGATAATCAGTACATTTAGTGGCTTCAAAATGAACGTGTGTAAGGCCCTATCTTGCTTTAATTAAGGTAATTAAGACATATTTCCCTCTGCAGACAGCTATTTAATTTTATGGCTTTGTCAGTGATCAGATTAGAATATTTGTTTTACAATTTCTCCACAACTTGATACTCGAGGAAAAAGTGCCTCTCGATCCGCTGCTGGCAGTGAGACGGGCGAGGCAGCGCAGCTCTTCCCGCGGGGAGAGAGAGCGAGAGCGAGAGAAAGAGAGAGAGAGCGAGAGCCCCGCGCAGTCCCGGGTGTCCCCACACCCCTCCAGTCCCCACGCACTGGGGCTCCCCCTTGACTGCGGCGCGGCGTGGGCGGCCCCTTCTCCCCAAAGTTTCCCCGTTCCCAAAGCCGGAGGGCGCGGTTCTCCCCGGGGCTTAGGGCAGAGGGTGGGCACGGCCGGCTCGTCACCTTCTGACCCGGTCCCGGCGCGGTCGGCGCTCGGCGCGTTGCGGGGGCTGCGCGGGCAGCCGAGGAGGGGAGCGAGGCGGCTCCGCGACCGCTCCAGCGGCTACGAACTCGGTCAGTCCCTTGGCGGGGCTTGCACAGGAGCGGGAGCCGCGGAGCTGACCGCGCGGAGAACTGGTGGGAATAGTTGCTGCCATGTTAGGATCAGCCAGCAAGACTGACTCGAAAGGGGCATATATTTATTTTATTTAATTAGGATTGTGATTATGAATTATCCTGGTGCAGGGTAATGCTGCTAGTTGTTTCCATCACGGGGAGGCAATCCCTACCTAGCTACACTAAACTGCATCTTGAAGCTCTCCTCGAAAGAAAATGGGTGGTTGGAAACAATTTCTTCCTCCGTGAGCTGTAGACCCAGGACCTTTGGCGATGCAGAGACTTTGTGATCTGTTATTTTCGGACACGCGAGTATCCTAAAGAGCGTGGAGTCTGGGAGCAGCAGAAAGTGCTTATGAGCCTGGCAAAGCCCGAGTTACCATTCAAGTACGGAAGGATACGATAAGAGCACCTTAAGAAGTTTGAAAAGAACGTGACAATGTCTTGAATTTGTCTCAGCTTTTGGAGCTACTGGCAGATTAGTGCAGGATCCGACATGTTTTACATCAGAGGACGTCCTGCTCTTTTCTCTCGCTAACTCCTACTGTCCAAAAGATTTACTGATAGTCCCATCTAAAAAAAAATCTTTCTAAGTCGATAAGGAATGCATATTCCTTTGTTCTTTCTCTGCTAAAATAGGGAGCTTACTGGCAATCTAAAAAGTAAGGAAGGACTCAATGAGATTTTAGAGAATTTAGTCACATTTAATAGTTGACATTAGGAGGATAGTTTCCTACAAAGCTCCAACTCAAATGTGACTGCACACTTTTCAAATTAACTTAAACTCTGAAGACTGAAATTTAATTAAACTTTGGTAAGCCTAGTAATACTGTTTCAGTGTCCAAGTTAACAGCACCAAAATAACTTGCTCTGAACTTCAAATGTGTGTTGATAAGCAGTTGACGTTTGTTGTTTATCTGGTGGGATTTGCACAAGGAAAGAAAGCACGATATTGTCTTTCTATTTATAATAAAGGAGAATCTTAAGTCAGTGCATTTGAAGGGAGTAAAAAGTTGAAGTTAGTGCTGGATGAATGGATTCAATGAAGGTATTGCAAATGGGTGAAATAGTAGTGCAAAAACGTAGTGCTTTAAATTCACATTTGCAAAACAGAATTTTAAATTTTGTGTTAGAGGACTGTAAGCCAAGGAGAAAAAACCTCTGAGTAAAGCCCTGAGTTAAAAGATTTGCTTTCAGTTTAGCATAAATGCTATTTTGTATAATATATAACAATTACAGCATTTGCGTTCGGGGTTAAGATTATTCCTGTGTGCCTAGCTATATGCAATTTGTAACAATGTATTTTGTTTAATTCGTGTTTTCACACTTTGAGTGCTTTATTATAAGGACTAAACCCTTTGTGTAGGATATATTATTTGAGAGACAAGGTCATGATGACTCCAGTTCTACCTGTATTGTCTGTGCAGTTACCTGCACAGAACTCTCTCTAGAGAGGTCTTTATGACTCCTACATTTTAAAATGATATCCCACCACTTCAGGGCCACCCGCAAAGTCAGTACAGAGTATTAATTTTCTTCTCATTGATTTAGTTGTTGTATCTTTTAAAGAACTTTTCAAAAAAATGTGTTGAAAAGCAATTACTTTTATTCCATCTTTCGTGGGGATGAAGACAAGTTATGTCCATTATAAAATACCTTTTTTGTTTTCTGTATTCTCAATATTATGAATTGCACATTGGCTGTCCACTTAAAAAGGCTTGAAACATTTGTGGTTTCCTATTACACTTGCTGCATAACTGTGCTGTGTGATGCTGGCTCTGTGTGTGTGGTACCTGCTATATTTTTCAAATGCTGACCTCAGCACTGTCGGATCAGTTTATACACCCAGGTACCTCGCCTCTCAGGTCAAGCCCAACAAAGTACAAACACAAAGGAAAACACAGGGGTAACACATGGGCATGCGAGAGAAAACTGCTGTATTGATCACAGACAGACCCCTCGCAATGCACGTCGGTAACATCTGCAGTAATGTTCCCGTGATTAGGAAGTATTTCCAGTTATTTCAGGACAGAGGAATATAGGGATTTTCCTCGGGAGAGTCTTAAGATAACACAGTCCTGCATCTTTCATTACAGAGTCAGAGATGCGGTGGATAAAGTTTGGAAAATCAAAGTACTGCAGTGGTAACCAGCTAAACGTTCAAAGCTGCTCATCTGTCTACCTTCTCCGAGTGTTTCGTATCTTGTGTGTGAGAAACGCCTTTTGAGTTTAAAAGGGAAGGATAAAGGAGTAAAAAAAAGAGCGGTCGTAGATAGGTAGGTAGATGGGTAATATCTCAGTGTGTGAAAAGTTCCAGCTACTACTTTGAGCCGAGAGGATGCTGAGGAGTCACGGAGAAAAATAAGCAGAAGCGCCTTTGTAGGCGACGGAGAAAAGGCTTTAAAAGCAGATGTTTAAGCTGTAATCAGGTCACTCGGAACCCGGCTCCCGCCCAACTCCTAAAATTGCCGGGGTGCGGCGGNCGGCGGGCGGGCTGCCCGCGGCGCCGGCGCTGCTTGGCGAGGCGCGGTGCGGTGCTGCAAGGAGCTGCGGAGTATTTCCCCAAATTCTTCCCCTCCCCTCATAGAAATAAATAGGTCTCCGCGGAAAACAAAATGCCGTGTAGGGAAGCTTTCTGCCCCGCCGGGAGGAGAGAACGCGCAGTGGAGTCGTGTGAGTTCATTAGTGTTTGCAATCAGGAACACGCAGACACGCTCATCAGGGCAGACAGCGGCCAAGAGCCATTCATCAGCCTGAAGTGCCGCTCGCGGATGACCCCTAAATCACCGCCGGCGTCGTAGATGCGCTGATTAGGCTCAGCGTGGGAGCCGCGTCACGGCACTCCACGCGAGCTGCGGGGACGGGGCGCAGAAGGTCGAAGGTCCGCAGCCCAGCGGGTCGAGTCCCGTCCCAGGGCGACGAGGGGAACAGCAGGGCCCTCGACCGGGTCCCCAGCGTTACAGCGCAAGTAGGTGCCGGCGGCGGCGGCTCCTCCTCGCGCTCCTCCCCTGCCCGGCGCGTCGCTGTGCGCGAACCTTCGCCCTCCCCTCCAGCAAGAAGGGCCAAACTCCCTGCCCGCCCGGCGGGGGAGGAGGCGGAGAAAGTGAGCTCCGCGGGGTGCGTAAGCTCCCGCGGCGGGGGGCGCGGGCAGCAACTCGTGGCCCTCCTCCCGCCCGGCCCCCGGCCCTCCCC
>VXBA01004028.1:294903-325415 GCA_013399895.1 Serilophus lunatus
GGTCGGTGCGCGGGGGCCGGTGGAGGGTTTCTGCGGCCCGCCGTCCCTCCCTCCCTTCCCCACCGCCCCCACGGTGCCATCGTTGGCGGCGGGACCTTCGCCGGGCGGTGGCCGGGAGTTGCGGAGGGCCCCGGGACGCGCGGCTGCGGCAGGAGCGCGGCCCCAGGCAGGGCTACGCGGGTGCGGGGGAGCTGGAGACGGGCCGGGGGCGCAACTTTAACGTGGAAACTCCGCGCTGCGGGACGGAAAACTGAGCGAGGAGAGCTGGGTCTGCCGGCAGCGCTGCGCGGCCTCGGCGGCCCTTCGGCGGCACAGGGAGCGGGGCTGGGGCCGCCGGCGCTGGGGCGCAGCGCGGGGCTCCTGCCGGGGGGGCTCATCGCGCTGCCGGCGGCGGGACTGGGCACCAAAGCAGTTCGGTGCATTCCCAAGTCGGCATCATCGCTCTCGGGAGGTAAATGGAACTGTATGTGCTCCTGTCCGGTGAGCGTAGTGGCGCGGGCACAGGCGGCAGAGCTCGTCGGAGTAAGTTTCTGGTGGGTTTGGAAGTTGGTGTTGTGTTACCTCGGGGGTGAGTGCGCGGGGCGCGTCCTCGGGCTGCGCGTTCGTCAAACGGCGGCGGGAGGTGACAGACCCTGCCGGGGAGTCTGTTCTCCGGAGCTGCCGGCGGGGCTTTACCTGCTCTCCGGTTAAAGGAGAGGCTTTCTGGGGCTGGCGTCTGTAATGGTCTGCTCAATAAACTGTAGTGAAAATCGCGTTGCTGCGCAGCGAAAACACATGCTGGAAGACGAGCAAAGAAATTTTCTGTCACTGTGGTTTGGGGAGAGAAAGGGGTGGTCTCGTGAAACTGCAAACATTTCTGATGTCTAGTGGGGTTTTTCTTGTGGATGTAGGAAGCAGATCCATTTTTCTGCAAGCTTAAAAGTTTTATGTTGTGAAGTTGCTTTAAAGCGATATATTAAGATAAAATACACCAAACCCCTCATCTTTATGTGCTCACACACTGTTAGAAGTGTCTTAATAAGACCTATTTCTGTAAGGTATCATGTAGTTGTATGCTTCTCTAACTATTTAGATTTAAAATACTTTTCTTATAAGAAAATCTTCAGCAGTTCTATTTTGCTGCTTTCTGAGTATCTTGTGTCCTTTATCCTGGAACTTTTTAGTTGGATGCTTGTTTGGTTTTGTTTGACTGTTAGCCTCACCTTTTTGAATACACTTCTTCAGGCAAAGTATTTTGTATCATTCCACTGGAGAGTTATAGTAATAACCTGAGGATGCTTGCATCCTAAAATTCAGTCTAGTATGGCGAATACTGAAGTATAAACATGGTTTTTCTATCCTCTTACAGAGGAGTTAATTGTAAAACACTTTAAGACACTAACGAAAAATACAACTGCTTTTCCTTTTCAAAATAATCCGAGTGCTATTCTGGATTATTATTGCATTCACATTGGGGAGATTGGTTTAATATTGTATGCAGGGAAAATAATCATAAATTGTACTTTGATGTAAGGTAAGAACAGTTAGGAAGAATAGGCCCAAGAGGGGTATGAATATATGTGAAAAATATATCACTTAAGTTTTGGGAAAATAGACTGAGCAAAATATAATATTATTTTATGATTCAAGAGCTTTGCTGTTGTGGACTTGCTGAGTTATTTTCAATGGTCTAGTAAATTGGGAGAGAAAAAAGCCAACATTACAGTAGTATTAGATACAGAAGTGTTTCTGATTAAAAAGTGAAATGAGTTCCCATGAGGGAACACGGAGATGAAAGATGCTGTTTGATAGAAGTACTTGACCACACTGAGAAGATTTTCTTGTTTAATATTTTTTGGAGGAAAAAATCCAGAATAACATTCATAATCCAGTTAGCAAGTTAAGACTGGTGCTTCAGTCAAATCTCTTTGAGCTAGGAGAAATTATTCTCTGTTCAAATGGAAAAAGGAAATAAAAGGATTCATTAATAGAAATGAGATTTAAAATTACAAATCAATACACAATACTTTTAATAAGCATCTATTTAATACAAACTTCATAAAATATAAAAAACTGAAACAACAGCAGTATTTTTGTCATCTCCTAGCCCCAATGATTAACAGATTATATAGGCTTGGCTCAGTAAGATACCGAGTACCTTTACCTCCAGTTAAAACCAGTGAGCTGTGGGCAGACTGATGCCCATGTAAATTGATGCAGAAACTCCCATTGACTCGCATCAGTTTTGGATTAGGCCCAACAAAAGCGGAGAACGCTCAGCAACTTGGAGGATCAGGTGCTGTTTGTCGAAGGGTCATTGTGCTGTATAGACTTAAAACTCCACAGATGCAAAGGCTTCAGGTCAGAACTACTCTTAATTTTGTAGTGATACTGCACTTACTGTACTGAATGCTGCATTTCTATTATAGAAAACTCATCTCTGTCAGTGTGTAAAAGAAAATATAAAATCTTAAGGAGAAATCTTAAATATTTTTTTCAAAATGTTATGCAAGTATGTTGTGATTGTGAGATTTAGAGGTATGCTTGAACTGTTTTGGTACTATGCTTTAGAGATTGCTAATAAGATTAATATCTGTATAATATTGTCTTCTAAGTGTAGCTTTACTGTATAATCTGTTCCATTCAATGAATGCATGTAAACTTGAAAGATTTACTGTTTTAGCAAATGTAGTGACTTTATCTCTTGCACATCTGTGCGGTATCAAGTGCACAAAATATTATCAGAAATAATTTGTGCATTTATTAGAAAGCCTTTTATTTGATGAAATCAGCTTTCAACCCCGGGCTAACTGGTTGAATAAGTAAGTTCCTTCAGGGTGGCTATATGCACGTAGGCTGAAGGGTATCTAGTAATCTCAAAATAAATGCTATAACTTTATAATAGAGTAGTATTATTTGCAAAGAGTTTGAGCTTGTGGTGAAATATATCAGGGACTCAAAGTTAGGGTTGGGGTCCACACTGTCAGCTGAGCGATTAAAACAAAATCCTAAATGTTTAATTTTTTCGAGGTAACAGATGCTTTTAAGAGATACCATTTTAAAAATGTGCTGCTTTAACAACCTTTCCTTAGTTCTAAACCTGATTAATTGCTGTGTCTTATAAAACCTGATTTATTTCATACTTTTTTCATACCGAGCATTACCATTATGAAGCTCTCCTTATAATTGAGATTAATGTTTCTGAGCAAAGAAGTGGTTTGGAGGGCTGCATTCATTTTGAGTGCTATTCTAATCAATTTTAGATACAGCATTTCACAATGTATCTGTTTGCATCTGAACCTGCCTTATTATGTGGAATTAACTTGGTAGTGATTGATAGGAAGCCTGCTCCATCTCCAGAGGTGATTTGTTTGAAAACAAGTGTTACAGCTTTCAAGAGTTTGCATACAAGGTCAGGCGACTCAGGTGCCTGTTCTGTGGCCTATCAGAAGCTTGGCAGAGGAGAGGAAGAAATGCTGTGTGTTTATAAAAAAAAAAAAATCATCTAAACACAAAAATCTTCAAATCAAAGTGCTGCACCTATATTGCTTGGTGTTCCTTAAACTGTGGTATTGGTCTTCACAGGCAGTCTGGAGTGACAGGTATGACGCACAGACAGTGTCTTTGTGCATCACTACATATTGCTACAATGCATGTCTGCTAGCTTATTTTGGGGAATAGCCTTAGTGTTTGAAATCAAAACTCACAAGGCTAGTTTCAGGTTACAAGGTGCACACTTATTATGTATTGCCTGCATAAGTAATGAAAGACGCGCTAATTCTATTTTTTTTCCTTTGGAAAGTAGCAAGGATAGCACTTATTTCAATAGCTACTGAAATATTTGCACATTCTATCTGTGCATTTTCTGGTCCCAGCTTCACTACTGTTTAATTCGTAAGCAATAGGCTGTGGTCACACACTACTACTGAGTTTGACGCATAAATATTTGAAGTTCAGGAAAAAACGATTTCTCAATAGTGAGAGAAAAATAAGTTAAAAAAGGGCAATCATGAAAAAAAATCAGAAACCTCTGAAAATGGTAAACAATTATAATAAGATAGATGTGTGCATCTACTATCAGAAGGGTGATTTAAATCTAAATTTTAGTTATTTCTTTGTTGCTTGCAAGACGTGTTAATTGCATTCAGTACCTTTTTGAAGTTTGAATATCAGAGTAGTTAGATGAATCTTTTAGTTCAAGTGTGCATGTAAACAATAACAGAATGTTGCAACTGGAGCATTGTATAAATTTATTTCTGGTCTTATGCAGATTAGAAGTTAATAAAATTTCAAAGTGTTTACAAATACCAGGCTGTCAGTGCTCCTTGCCAGTTAGTTCAGTCTTTTTTTATTGAAGAAACATTGTCAATACAGATTTATTTTAACTGAGGTAGCTGCTACTGAAATAATATGAAGGGAATAACATCTTAAATGTATTATAAAATAGAAAGTACAGCACAAACAGATTACATTCTTAGATGGAAGTCTGTACACCTTATGTACTTTCATCCTACAGTGTATGTACTGTTGTCGTAAAATACATTTTATGCCAGGCTGATGCTTGGATGACGTGAGGTAGAAAAGTAGTTTAAGCCTAGAACTGTTTTGTGCCGATACATGCCATAAGTCTTGCAGAGGAGTGGATGTACTTTTATAATTTAGACCGAAATCCAGCATATAAATTCAAGCCTAGCTGACCTAATTATTTTGAGTCTGTGTAACAGATTGATGTTGTTGATACTTGATGTGTACTTTCATTTTCTAAAGAAAAAGTTAATTGTCAATATTAGTGCCTAGATGTACAGAAGGCAAAACGGTAAACTGCAAAGTGCTGTGCTGAATTCAGCACTGATTAAAGTACTCTGCCTATCTACTGAAATCAGCAAATTACCTGGATTGCTATGTACTACTGAACTGGGAGACTATAGTAGCTCATTGTGTTAAAATTTCTTAATATATTAAATGTGTATTATTGGTTGTAAAAGCAACTCTTGATTACTTTTGCAGTAGGCTTTCATGAATGAGAATTCAATCTTCATGTATAAGAGAAAACAGTTTTCCACTTGAGAAAAGACAGGTTAAATTATTTTTGTTTACTTTCTTAGGTTTTTTTTTATATTTTCAACACTCTTCTAATAAGTGTTTGCAATGAGAATCTTAACATGTGTTACCTATGGATTATAATTGTGTGATAATAGAGTCTCTTATGTGATAATAGAGTCTCCGTTTCCTTTTTTTATTCTCCTCCAACACCCCCCACTTCTGGCAAAATGCTGGAATGATTACAGAAATTTTTAGTGCATAACAAGGTTTGCCAACTTTGTTTATTCTTTCAAGTAGCTTACTTTAAAAGGAGGTAGAATAACTTTTATAATGACAGTCTAAAATCTTTATTCTATAAACCTTTTAATTTGAAAAGTCAACATTTACAGAAGTGTAAAACAGCAGTTTGAAAAAATCTTAAAATATTACTTCAGTTTTTACTCTGACCGCAGAAAAGCAGGAGATAGTATTGTAAAAGCTGTGTTGGTGTGGAGCTTGGAATGTGTTGAAATCAGTAGTTCTGGTGGTGTTATTTTTCAATATTATGTTGAATTTCTAATAGTATTTCTTGACAATGGTTAAATCAACATACAAAGGAACTAATGTGTCTTATTTCCTATTTGAGTCTTGATGGTTTTTAGTGTCTTAAGAAAACTCCTGTCAAGGGTAAAATTAGTGGAAATATAGATTTAAAATATTTTACTTGGCAGAAAGTGAATAGAAAGCTGCATGTCAGAATTTTTAGAGGAGTGGGAAAGAAATTAATCAGCACATGATTTACAGCAATAGTTTCCTAAAATATAGAAGTCTGTGATATACTTTGTCTGGGTCATGGAGGGGGTGACTATGGTTGAAGAAATCCTCATTGCTAATGTTAGGGTGTCTAAGTGTTACTTTAGATTAGCAAATGAAAGAGTGCATAGTCCGTCAAAGGCCTCATCCATTCTCATTGTAATCCTTTGAATGTTTGTCTGACCTTTCTAAAGAAATTCTGATGAAACTTTATGCTTAGAGTTCCACGTAAATAAACTGACCAGCACTTGTCTCGAAAAGTTTGTAATCTAATGACAGGAGCAATAATACATCTTTTCAACACAAAAATATCAAATGTTACTTGCCACGGCACATTGTTAATTTATTTTGAAATCTCTTTTCTTCAAGATGTAACGCTCGAGACTGAGTGTGGAGCAGCTTCAGAAAAGCAAGTAGTATCACAGTTGTCTAAAAAAAAAAATCTAAAGCCAGGTTATGTTGCTAATATTTTTCCTCTCAGCTTTGTTATGGTCTATACCTTTAGAAAGTTGGGATAGGTAGAGTAGTTTTGTTTTTACAAATAAAATGTGAAGGTTTGAAGCTGGGACATGCCCAGATAAAGCAAACCAGCACAGCTCTACTCAGCTCAGTGAAAATGTTGTCATTTACCTTCCGAGTGACAAAGCCTAGGCTTGCACTCATGAAACACTTGAAATTTAGATTTCACTTTAACTTTTTTTTTTATATACTTTTTCCCTGTTGTAAAATACATCGGTAATTTGAATAGGCCTTGGTGCCCCTGTAAAGCACTATGGCTCATGTTTTATTCCATTAAAAGGAAAAAACCCACATTCTGTTAGTAAACCTGGCAAAGCAGAAAAGAATTCGTTATTAAATCAGTTTTTCTTAGAAAGACCTTCTTTATTCATGCTACTTCATATATGTCTCCTTACTCCTTTTAAGAAATATACTTGACTTCGGTGTCGAAAGGTTGAGTGGCAGCCTCTGAACCTACATAACAGGAACCAAGGAACGATTTGATACTTTGACCAATCAGCTGCTTGAAATGTTGGTTACAAGTTGTGATCATTTGTGTATTGCTTTAGCAACAAAGACAGAGTCATCCGAAGTCTTAATGTTCGGACAGCAGTTGCTAAACTACTTTTGTGTACCGTTGTTCCCGTGATGGGAGGTAGAAATGTATTTTGAAAGTAATGGTGGAAATACTGGTTCTCTGCAAATGATTGAGCTTAGTCCAAACAAATAAGCAGGTGATTGGGAATGCTAAGGAGTACTAGCTTACATTTGGAATGTCATACGGTTAAGTCTTCAAATTTGATTGCCCTTCGTCCATAACTAGTTAGAAAGTTACAATTTTAGGCAGAAGAGAGCCCTTCAGTACTGTACCCCGGTAGGAAGTATTCTTTTTCATATCTTGCTTTGCTCGTGATATACACAATGCACACACATTTTTAATAGTCCAATCTTCAATACTGTTCATTTGATTTGGATATAAATTGATGGCAGATGAATAAAAAGCTTTCTTGGCAGCTTTTAAAAATACAAATCTTTCTCTCTGTGTGCCTGTACTTTGACCATTCAATATGGTTTGACTTAGTAAGCCTCCAGTACAAAATTATGGGAGGATTTCCCCCCATTTCCTCTCACTTGTCTGATGATTGCAGAAGTGTGTGATTTCAGCAGAGGCCAATATGTTGGGAGGGGTCAAAAAAACTTAAGGTCTGAAGTCCACAGTGACATCTTTGTGAATACTGGGAGCAGAAATGCATACCACCTTTCTGGAAGTTTTTCAGTCATTTATGTACTAATAAACTGTGGAACAAGACCGATTTAGTAATTCAGTCTTTCCAAATGTATGATAACCCAGAAGTACATCTATGAATGACTGTGCTCTACAGGAAACTTAGAAATAATAAGTGATCAGAAAAGCTGGGGGTTTAATTTCTTTAAGTGAAGAATGTCTTAGTGTGAAAATGAAATATCAACTCTTACTTAGAATGAAACAGTTATAATTACATTTTGAAAATGTTTTAAGTGGCTTAATAATACATAGCTGTTTTTATTATTCTTTTGATAATTTTATGTTAATTGTGAAATGATACAGGGTTAATGATATAAAATGTTAGCACTTCTAATGATATGTTTAAGAACAGTGTATTCATTAAATTCAGTAAAGTAAATATGTGGGCCTCATAAATAAATGCTGAATTACAATACAAAGCACACCATGACTAAATCAATTAGTATGTTTAATCTAGTGAATTCCAGCTAGGCTGCGTACAGTATGGACAGGTATTTAATTTCTTAATTTAATATTAGCTGCATAAGTCAACTCTCACTTAATCAATGCAGATCAGTAATAGAAATTTAATATATCTGACATTTTACAATAAACTTTTTTTAAACGAGATGTCTTAACATTGTTAGAGATTTTAAACATTATCATTGAAAAAGGGATGTGAGGTAATGTTCCCCTTGTTGTCCCCATAACTTGTCATCATCAGGAGGTAGAATTCCCGAGGTCCAAAATAAAAAATTCATTCAGTCAAAATGGCATCACTCATTAAAGTGGATCCAGGGCAGAATATTTTGTACTTATTCGATATGAATTTTTTGTTGGTTGCTTTTCTGTGATGGTTATTATTATATCAGATGTTACTTATTTAGGAAGAGTTAAAATGCCAGTAGAATCACCTTGATTTTTCATTTGAAAGCCTGATTTTTCAAAGAAAATGGAAAATACAATACAATTTAATTTAATTTATAACCTCTGAGTACTTAATTTTTTTCTTCTTAGAGATTGCAAGTATTATGCTTTTATCACATGTTATAGGGCATACAGATTTTCTTGAACTCAGCTTCTGAATTCTTAAGTGTGACTTGAAGATAGAAATAGGAAATGGGATGATGTTGAGTCCAGTTCTGCAAATCTCTAAATAATCTGTTCTGTTGGTGGTTTCATGGACTTCGGTGAAATTGTGCAGTGAATGGACATTGTGCCTGTGATCAGTGGAATATAGACTTCTCTTTGCTTTCAGAGAATAGTCTAAGATGAGGAGAGTTTGAGAGTAATCAACGTAGTTTTTCTTTTTTTCTTGATGCGGGGTTATGTACTCTGCCCGTAACCTCTACCTTTGTTTTGTGCTTTTTTAGTAAATAATTGACTAGGAATGACTTGAGGAATCACTCAGTTTTTATGAAGAGTCTATAAAGCACTGAGTGGTTCGACTGCATTCTGCTCCTCAGTCAGACTTTTATCATTGAACGTGTTTAAGATGATTTCCACCCCCACTCCCAGCATTTCAAACAAGCAAATCCAATGACTCTTTATTTGCTGGACCACACAAAAGAGCACACTTGTCTGAAATGGGGGACAGTGAAGTTACACCTCTACTGCCATATTAAAACGTTGTGCTGCAACTTTCCCATGTACTGGGACTCAATCATCTATGTGGCTTAACTCTTAAAGAGTGTCCTTACAGTGTTTTGATCTGTACTGAGTTATGCTCAGACAATTCTTGGGCATGGTTCTACAGTTGAGACTGGGGACATGTTCTTGAGACTGTTCCCATTAAGCACTTTGCTTCCAGCTTCCTAACTTAGAGGTTAAAACTTCTTACTAGGAAAGATTTGATTTAATTACACCTGCTTTAAGTATGGTTTTGGACAAGATGACCTCCAGAAGTCCTTTCTGATGTAAATTATTTTTCAATTCCAAGCGTACTGTCTGCACTCCGTGCAGTCTTTCTTAGGGATATTGCATTTGCTAGTTGGGTGTCACATCTGATTTCAGTGCTGCCAGTGTTGTAGAGGTAAGTTTTTACCCACCCTGCTTGTATAACATTGTTCCTATTAATTCATCAAGAGGGTTTATGGGAGCGCACAAGCAGAAAGAGGACTGTGTGTTAGAAACTTCATGGTGTTTCTTGAAAAGAGATATTTTGCCTTTGGAAGTTAGCTTTTTCAATATGTTAATTACAAAAAAAGAACTGGACAAAGAAGTCTTTTTTTCAGCCCTTATTTCGAACTCTGAAATCATTGTTAGGTGCAGTAAGTTTTCCTGCACTAGAAATACGATACAATTAATTCTAATATTAAGAAGGAAAAAATAGCTTCATTTTATTACACATACCTGCTAGTTATGCTTACTGTTAACTCAACAGAAGTTTACTGGTTTATGTTAAGTGCACAATATCTAGCATTACTGTTTATGTGCAACATCATGTATGGAACCCAGATTAACAGTTTTTTGTTAAGGTTTTTATTATGAGATTGGATTGAAGATGATATTAACTGACTTAGTATGAGAATCACTAATCTGTAGGGGTTCTTGTAAGCATTTTTTAGAATTGTGGTTTGTTTAAGAATGGACAAGAGTAACAAGCTAAAATGCTGGTTTTTCTAACATTTAATGAAAAAAATAATTGAAAAAAAAAATTGTTCATTAACTCCCTATACTTTTTGGCTGTGAAGAAGCTTTGCTTACATCTCGCCTGAATGGAAGCTGCCATCAGCAGATATTGCATTGAATTGACGTAAACCCACTTGTGATGTATAGATTAGATGTTAAAGCTTTTTCTTATCATGGGATTGAACAACAATTAGGTACTTGAACTGGCAACTGCGTGGGCTGTATTCTGCTGAGCACACGCAGGCGCCCTGTGAAGCCCTTCTTTGCAGTGCGTCAGTTTCATAGCCACTTAATGGAGGAAAATAAATGAAACAGCCTATAAGGAATCTCGAATACCTGAGATTAGGTACCCAAACAGGCTATCTTTGTGAAGGTCATTAAGGCATGTCATGACTTTCTTTCCATTGCTTTGAAAGTTGAATGCTTTCTGCTGTAGCACTGCTTCGAAGTGCCTGTAGTCCCAGTTTAGTGATTGAAGCTAAAGAGAAGGGATTTCATACGTGCTGCCTCAACCGAAAGCGCATCAACAATAATGAAAGGATGTAAAAATAGTGTGGAAGTTAAGGGTTTCTTTAACTGTAACTAAAATAATTATTTTCAGATTTGCTTCATTTTTTTAATGTTATAACTGGAAATTACATTATAGATACTTGCAAACTGTTGTTTCATCAGTGATTTGTAGGTTGTGTTGTCCCCAGGTTAAACTAGGCCCCTGACTTTGACATTAACATATGTGAACATCACATTAGAGACAGATGTTGCAGCAAATAGGTAGAAGTTTTTGTGGTTTTAATATGATGTTGATAATGTTTCAGGAGAAAAATATTTTTAAGTTATTTACTTAGATAAGTACTGTATCTACTGCTATGTTGAATATTTTTGCTAAATGTAATTCAAACAATCTTAAATCAGAAAATTTGCAAAAACTGGAGTAAGCGAAATTAAAACTCTTCGAACTCACCAATATTTTCAAAAATGTTAGTAGGTAGTGGATGTAGACTTGCCCCCCCGATAACATTACTGATGTATTTAGTTGAATTTCATATCCTACAAATAAAAAGTACCCAGGATTCTGAAAGCTTGGACTCAATATATCTTCTTCCTGTACTGTGCCATTTCACTCAACCCTGTTATATTTCTTCCTGATGGCTGAAAATGACTGTTAGATACCAATTTCTGCTTGCAGGAGGTGGGTGATGTGATTTTTGTGTGACAAGTGCAGGAACTACTTGTTCTTTTATCTCCTCTGTGGTGGTTCATAACTGTCTTAAACAGTAAGGTTTTGGTTTGATTAACATTTTAAGCTTTCATAAGCTGCAAGTACTTCCTTTAGAAATAAAAAATCGCCATCCTGTACCCTTTACAGCCTGTCCTATTTGTTGCCCTCTCCTTTGTCTAAGCTCCCTGTTTGTATACCAAATTCAGGGCAGCAGTACAATTTTGAATGGCTCCTTTTAATTTTTTTAACTTTCATTTATTTTTTGGCATGTTGGTAGTCAGCTCACTGACCCTGTCCAACAGATAGCTGCAGTGTAATGGTAGGTGCAGGATGGGAATATAGTGAAGATGGGACTGCCTTTTTAGTTTCTTATTTTGGAAAAAAAGAGCACACCACCTACATTTTCCTGTCATTAAATTAGAAGCTCCTACAGGAGAAAAGAAAGTCTTTAGAATTTGCAAATAAAATTTTTATTTCTCTGTGAATTGCTGTTTCATGCTCAGCACCACAGCAGAAAACTTTTGGGACTAGGCTAACCAAAAGACACCATAAATAAAAGAGTAGACAGTGAAATACAAGACTGCCTTTTTTCTTACACACACACCCCTCCCCCCTGCTGCCCTCGCCAATAACTGTATGTGAATGCATAGAGTGGGACCACATGGTTGCCTGGTGGATTATACCATTTTATAGAAAGAAAAGCAATGATGCTGAGAGTCCAGAGGAGGGCCACCAAGATGATTAGAGGGACGGAGCATCTCTCTTATGAGGAAAAGCTGAGAGAATTGGGTTTGTTCAGCCTGGAAAAGAGAAGGGTTAGGGGTGACCTAACTGCGCCCTTCCAGTACATGAAGATACAAGACAAATGGGGAGAGATGTTTTACAAGAGTGTGTAGTGACAGGACAAGAGGGAGTGGCCTCAAAGTGAAAGAGAGGAGGTTTAGACTGCATATTAGGAAGTAATTCTTAACTGTAGGGGTGGCAAGGCACTGGAAAAGGTTGCTCAAAGAAGTTGCGGATGCTCCATCACTGTAGGTTTTCAAGGTCAGTCTGAATAGAGCTCTGAGCAACCTCGTGTAAAGGAAGATGTCCCTGCCTTTGTCAAAGGGTTGGAACCAGATATTCCTTAAGGTCTCTTCCAACCCAAGCCATTCTATGATTCTGTGATTCCCTTGCTCTGTATTGAAATTACTTTAATTCTCCAGGAATTTGATGAGCAGCAGAAGGGATGTTGCAGCAATCAGCAGTAGTTTACAGAGGATATAACAGGGCTGATTCTTTAGCACATACATTTTGTATTTGCATTTTTTCCAGAAAAACAGATGTTATCTGTATACTGTCAGTGCTATCGATGCCTGTGTTGGTAGTGTGTGCCTTTTGAAGTTTTTAAGGAAAGGCTAACCTGGAATTGATTGTTTTGTCTGAGAAACAAACCTGAAAGAGAGGATATAGATACAGCTATTTATGTGTGGCTTTTTCCTCTGCCCACCTATTTCTCCTTCCAGACATGAATTTATAGGGGTATGAGGAGCTTTTCACACTTTAACCCTACCCTCTAGTGCCAGCTGATGTGACAGCAGGTAATTCTGCATTCTGTGATGGACTTACAGTTGTGCCTTGTGCAGCCTTACTGTTTTGAGGCAGCATAATTCAGTTCCTGTTTTTTCCTGGAAAAGGTCATCATCACTTAGCTATAGGTTATGATGCTGCTGCTTTTATTTTTCCTGTTGGAGCTGTTCTGCTTTCCATGAACAACAAGATTCATTGGATCAGAAGAGGGCAAAGAAGTGGGAGGATGTGTCAGTGCAGCCTGATGCTTAGGGCATGCATCTGAAAAGGGGAAAAGTTACAGCTTCCTTTAATCTGCCAGAAGTGTCCTTTTCCTTCCTGCTGCAAGTACTGGTACATCTTTGGGCTGAGCCAGAATTTATCTGTCTGAAAGATAGATTTTATTTTTTTTCCCTCCTGTAGTTAATTTCCTTTTCCATTTTTGGGGGTTAGTCTTTGCTAGCTCAATTTTTGAAGTGTCTGCTGGTGCCACAGTACAGTTTCTAGTGCTGGCATGCAGGAGGAAGGAATCAGTAGCTGAAGCTAGGAATAAGAAATTGCTAAGAAAGCTGGAAATGCTCTTTTTAAAAGGAATTATATGGTATTAGAGTAAGCATGTATCTATAACATGAATGCATAGATATTAAAAAAGCTAGAATGGGAAAAATGTGACCACTTTCTGCTTGTAAAGAATGTTGCCACTTTCCTAGCCCAAATCTGAGTTAAGCATGTGTCATTTTTTAGATCATACTTTTGCCTTTCTCTCTGGAGGATCAGTTGACACTTTGACCATTAGGTCAGACTGCGGTCCTGGATCACATGGGACTGGTTTTGTACATGCAAAGGGAAGAAATATAAAATGAAAACAGTGTGGCAAAGTAAACAGTTCCAAAATTAAATATAATAGATTAAAAATCAAATCCATGTTGTAAACAGCACAGTGTTTCTGATGTAACTCAGTGCATTATTCCAGTATGCACAGATATCCTGAGCCTGCCCCCTAATCACTTGCGTGCTTGTCTCCTCCAGTAAGAGCAGAATGACTGTTGTTGTTACAAGTTGAAACAGAACTGACTCTACAAACCCTTTTCAGTTGTTCATCAATAAAAATTACCAGTGGATTTTATTAGGTGTGATAAAACTTAGAGTTCACCTTTGTTTTACAGATGTGACCACTGAGGCAATGAAAGACAATTTGCTTGTAGGACCACAAGAGCTTAAGAGCAGAACCCTCATATAACCTGACTTCTCATTAGGCCGTATGGAAGATGATTCTTGTTCTTTATAGGCATATTTTTGGCTTGCCTTGAATTTTGACATGGTGCATTAATTTGTCTTACAGTTTTCTGGAAGCATTCACCTATATTTCTCTGTAGAATGAAGATAATGTGTCAAGCTGTGGTTTTGAGTTGCCTGTCCTTAAATATGACCATGCTTCAAAGTGGAAGACGTTTTCATTCAATTCCTTTGTTTTAAAAGTCACCCACCACTGTTGCTTCCTAGTTCCAGTGTGATTACATTTCCTTGCAAAACTTTGCTGGCTGTATAGGAAGAAATAAGGAGCTGACTAGCCATGTTTATAATGTTTTTAGGTGACAGTCTCAGCCACTCATGCTTTTTCATACTATGAATTTCTTGCTTCCATCATCAGTGGAAACATTGATTATTTTTAAGTGTACATGCTAGCACAGGCATGGCTTTAAATTAAGTAGTTTCAAAAATGTTTCCATGAAGGTGCACATTATGCCTATGTAGATTTGTTGTTTTTTTTCTTAGTTGCATCTTGCCCTCTAAAGCTATGAATCAAAGGTAAAAACACTGAGGAGAAATGTTTTGTATCAAGACACTGATGAGCATATCCTTCAACTTCTAATAAATAGAAGTAATAAAGTCTGTTGTTTGGTGTTACAGAATTTGTTATTAGGTAGTTGACTTCACAGATTTGTATACATCACAGTTAAAATGGTAGAAGATTGTCTTCCATTCCCTCAACAGTATAAAACTGTGCATTAACAGCTACACGAACATATTACGCAGAATCATGTAGTCTGGCAAGACTTTATGTGACTTAGAATTTTCTGGTAGTAAAAAATAGTTAACTTTCAATTAAAATACTAATTTTTAAAGTAATGTCTTGAGTTACCTTTCTGGATCATATAGCTTACTTCCATATGTGTAGTTGCCCTTACGGAAATTTTGGTGATTTTGGTGATAATTTTGGTGATAATTTACCTCATAGATGAGCTAGTTATCAAGGAAAGAAAACATTATAAAGGTAAAGATACTGACAATACTTGGAGCCTGAGCATACCTCTCTGTAAGGGAGCATTGAAAGAAAATGATGTAAACTTGTGTGTTCCATCTAGGAATCAGTCCGAGGTACCTATTCAAGAGAAGATGAGCACTCTGTCTAATAAAACAATGGTAATTGTCATGTTTTGTCTCGTGAATTTAGTCTGAGCAGGTGTTGTTCTAGTATGTGTGCATATTGTTGAGCTTTAATGGGTTTTTACCCTCTTACTAGTTTACACAGTGGAGCAGTTAATCTGATTTCAACCATGGTTGAGCTGTGCTGGGGCAGACAAGGCTGGGTGGAGGTGGCTGAGCTTCTGGTTGAGTGGTGCTCCCCTGGAGTAGGAGGAAGATAGTGAGCAGCACTCAGCCTCTTCAGTTCCATAACCTGCGTATGTCACCCTTTTTACAGCTTCTCTGTGAGAAGGCAAGGGATGGAACATGCAGCTCAGCAGAAGGGATTATTATTCCAAAGGGAAAAAACATCTTTGGAGAATTCCTAGTTGGTGATGTATCCATTATATGTTTAGAAAGTTCTCAGATGACAAGCGAGATGAAAAAGACATACTCATTTTAGCGGGTAAAACATTTAGTCTTCAAAATCTCCTATGCTTTGTGAAATAAAGGACAGTTTACTTGGAGAAAGAGAATGTTTCATCCATCCCCTTTCCCCTGATTTCAGTTATATCATGTCCTTGTAGCAACTTGGAAAAGTAAGGTTAGAGAAGTGAGATTTTTAAGCTGTCTTTAGAGAGAGAATCATTACCCACGGTGAACTGTGAATCATGAACTGCAACTTCTTCTGTTGCTTTGGTTCATGCGTTTCTGTTCAGAATTCACTGGAATGAATGCATTGACAGACAGGCAGAAAACTGAATTTTGGTACTTTCTTTTTCTTCTACTGTCAGCTGATCATTAACAATTTGTGGTATATCTGAGATGGTTGGTTTTGATTTGTCCATAAGGATGGCTAGATTATTTTGTAGCTTAGCTTTTTATGCTACTCTGGCTCTGTGTCAGTTTGATTTAAATCTTTATTATTTTCTCTGTTTTTTAGTGTAATTTTTAGCTGCTTTTTCCTTTTCTACATGTGCTTTTTTTGGAGTGATGTACAGAACATCTGTCTGACTGCAGAGTTTTTGTGTTTAGTATTGCTGAAGTTTTTAATGTAATACTTTTTTTTTTTAAGGAACACATGATACCTAGTAATTCTTTTTTAGCTGTTGTAGTTATTTGTAGTTATTAAACTTTGCCTAGAGGGGCTTTGTGCTCTGCACAGTGAAATCCCAGAGTTGGAGTTCCTTAGTGCTATTGCGCAAGGAGTGGAGTGTGTTCAGGATGGAGATAAAAGCTTGCTCAGTTGATGTGGGGTTAACAAATACAGTGGACTTGAGTCATACTGTTCTGGTTCTGATGCCAAGCAGTTATATTGGATGGCTTTATAGACTTACTTCACCAGATTTGAGGACCAGATAATTGTATCTGCTGACAGCCACGTGAATCACAGTCATGCAGTTCTGTCCCCATGATTTTAGTCAAGAGATTTTCTCCTGAGGTGAGGAATCAAGGTGTTTGGCTAGTTGATTGTTCTGGTAAAGTAGAAGTCTGAATATGAGACTATATGACAACTGAAATTGATATTCCACATGTATGAAAGTTTTGGGAGTGTCAGTGTAGGACGCTGTGTCCTTCTTAAGCAATACAGGCATTTTAGTTCAGCTGTCTAGTGTGAAGGTAGCCTCATGCTTGTGAGGTCTGTGTCAGGGTAGCAAGTGTACTTGCAGTAATATGTCTTCAAAAGCTGACCTACTCTAAACAGCAGTGGTAGAGTGACCTTGCAAGTGTGCATCTGCTCTGACTTTGATACAGGGGTCATTTTATATGCTGTTTTCTTGTAAATCAGGTTGCCTGTGTCTTCTGCAGAGTCTACATTTTTCTGTTCCAAAATACTTGGTGTAAACATCATTTTTTACCTTAGATTGCAGAAATGCATGAGATACAGGGTTCTATTGGCTTTGAAAAGAAACAAAGCTAGTCTTTGTAAATCACCAGATTTGTAAATCTTTTTAGAGTATTATGCTACTAAGAAAATATTTTACTTATTAATGTAGTGTGCAAGTAAGCATATAAACATTTGCAGAGACAAATGATAATTTTACAGGTACCTGTTTTACTACTTTACTATTCTGTTTCTTCCTCAAAATTGTTACTACATATTACAGTTGGAGTGTGATACATCAGACACGCTAAAAACCTCAAATTTCAAATAAGGTGGCTTTTTTATCCTAGTGATTATACTTTATATAGCATTTTGCCACGGGACAACTTTCTCCCAATGGCAGGGCACTGAACAGCTTGCATCTGTGGGAAAGTGGTGGCAAAATTGATGGAACAGTCTGTTCCCGCCGATGTTCATTTCAATGCCCCAGAATACGGCTTGCAGTGTATCTGCTGCCAAAGCATACCCTAAATTGATGGGACAAAAGGAGCAGCCTTGATCTTCATGTGTTAAAGCGAGGAAATGAAATCTTAAATCTCATTTAGGTTTGGAATTAAGTGGGTTGGCAATGCCTGTGGAGTTCAGATGGGGCTAAAAATGAGTCTTGCTTTTCCCTATCAGGCAGCCCTACGAAAGGGGTTGAAAGTGTTTAGTGGAGGTTGGAAGCAGACAAACAGGAGATGGTTTTTTACAATAGCCAAAACCGAGTTGAAAACTAGGGGGAAGAGGGAAGACATGAAAGCCTAGCGAAAAAAACATGCTAAAGTTAAAATGTATCTTGGGAAATATTTAAGAGGAAAAAAATGCTGTGCCATCTGCAAGGGGAAGATGTCTCTGGTATTACTTTAAGACCAATGATCTCTTCATGTGATCTGCTGAAAAGCTGAACTCTTTGGGGCAGCCCTAATTTATCATCTAATTTTTTTGCAAGGGTTCACAAAATTCCAGGTAAGGTATTGGGAATCATGTTGCTTATACGCAGTTTTTTCTTTCGCTTTCCATTTTCTCCACAGCAATGCAACCTCCCTCTGTTCCCATTCAAGCTGGAGAGAAGGCTCCCATTGGTGTGGAAAATTTAGAATTGAGCACTTTTTATAAAGGAGATTCTTTTATAAAGGAGATTCTTTTAAACAAGTGTAGACAAAGATATTGGAACATCACTTATAAAGATCTTTTCCTACTCACCGTAATGTGAAAATGGCATGAAATGTACTAGTTCATGTACTAGTTTGAAATCAAACCAGTGGGAGATCGCAAGTCAGAATTATAATTTAATAGAAAAAAGAAAATTAAAAGAAATAAATAAATGCAGTAGTACAAGAACACTGACAAAGTCAGAATACACCCTGACACTCTATGGTGGTAGCAGTCCAAGCAAAGCAGTTCCGTTGAAGCGGTGGTCCTGTAGAAAGAAAAGGGTGAGAAAGTCCAACGGTAGCTCTTGTCCTCTGGGAGTCCAGTAGGTAAGCGCTCCTGTGGTGTTCAGAGTCACAGTTTATATCCAGGATGGAATAGTTGGCTCCTCCCTCTGGACGAAGCATCTCACAATGGGATGGTGAGTCGTGTTAAGGCCTGATGGGCCCATTAACAGCAGATAGTCCAGGAAGGAGCTATCTCTGAGTCATGGGCGGAGGCATTGATGGCCCAGCAACAGAAGATAGTACAGAGGGAGGAGGCAAGGAACACTGCCTCACCTGGTCTCAACAGCTCACGGAGATGGTAATAGAATATACTTCAACCTAGGACAGTTCAGCAATGTTTATAGAACAGGGCTTTGACACTTGGTATGTGCTCAGTGTACATAAAGCGTCTATGTGTGCAGTGTGTGTATAAAAACCCTTTATTAATTTCTTTATTCCATGTAAGATAAGAGTATAAAGATGCGCTTTTTCGTTCCATTTGCGGTTGAAGCTGGAGTTGTTCTTGCTCCTCAGCCCCACTGAGATCACCAGTAAGTGGTAGGTGTCTGTTGCAGGAGAGTGAAATGGCCACCTTCCTTCCTGGCTGTACTGGAATGCCTTTCTGTTTTTTTTTTTTCCCCTGATCATCTTAAGGTATTGCCCCATTCATCAGTCCTATAACCAGAAGACTGAAGTAGACAGCTTTGCAGTTGATTCCTGGCCTTTGATCTTTCTGACTTGGATGAAGATATTAGCATGTTTTTTGGTTTCAGTAATGTACCTGGGGCATTCAGTCACATCAGGGACCCTTCCCAAGGAAGGCTGTTCAGAAGTATACACTTTGATTTACTCATGGGATTTATCATTTGTATAAATTATGTTTTTACTTAAGCACACATAAGAAATAGAACATAAAATTCTGAGGTTTCATTGTAAACTGCATGATGTCATTACATTACATAAAAAGTTATAAAATTACCTAAACATTTTTTCCTGTACCTAGAGAGTAAGCTTAATATGTCCCTCCAACCATGTGCTATTTAAAAATACCATTATGTCTTAAATTTTAGACTCCCCCCAGCATTTCTCCAGAGGAAAACCAAATATGTCATCTTTAACTTCTTTTGTTTATCGATGAACTAATAAGACATTTCTATTGTAGTAGTAGTCTCAGAAGTACCTTACACTATGTCTTACTAATAGAACAGGTTTGTTCCATTGAGGGTTAAGAATATTTAATCCTTTAATGCTGACATATACAGCGCATAGCCGTGTCAGCTACAGCTGTTTCCAAACATCAGTAACAAAATTATAGATGGTTTTGAAGCTTCTGTGTTGGAAATGAATACATTTGAGGATTCAACTTGCTGACAGTGTTTATGTAATTTAATCTTGCCATCTGGAAGAAAGTAAACATTTTTTTAGGAAATTGAAGTTAAGGTAGCAAGCCCCATGTGGTTTCTGGCTGCTGCATATAACTTAAGTTGTAGCAAGTTGATGAAAATGTTCAATAGGGAGGGGATCATGGTTATATTTAAACGATTGTTATGCAAGTGTATTGATGCATAAAATTGTTTCTGAATATCTGCTTTATTAACTTCCCTGTTTATTCAATAGTTAGATATCTTTCTTCTCAGACAGTCCAGCATGTTTTTCAGTGAAATGTGATAAAATGCAAGAAGCATATGCATGCAGAATACATAGGTATAATTGAAGCAGTTACGTGATTGCTTTACTTCTCGTATTTTTATGGGGTTTTTCTCTATTCCTCCTCAGTTTTTTTCATGCTATATTGTGTTTTGCTACTCTTCTTTTTTCCTTTACTTGTCTGTTTAATTATTTGCTGAGGCAAAATTGTTCAAAGTTTTTGCTTGTTTTTCTAAAGAAATAATTTACTCAGTGATGACACGTGTGCATCAGTCCCATTCTAATAATTTTAAACCTGTTAGCCAATTTCAGATAAATTTGAGTCATAAATATTCTGAAGGCATTGCTTTTCATTTGAGTCCAGGTGGCTTGGTAGAGAGGAGACACCTTAGCAGTACCCTTCAGCATGAGCTATTTGGAGAGAGAGGAAGGACTAGAGATATTTTTGCAATCCAGGCTTAATTATGTTGTTCATAAAATTGCTTAAATGCGAGCCCATTCGCTTTGCTATTCCATTCTGTTTTCTGTGTGTGCAATCTGATGAGACATTTTACGCGATGGTGGGGAAGGCAAGATACTTTTCATGGCCTGTAATGTTTATATAAATAAAAGGTATTTATGCCAGGAAGCTGATTTTAGATATACATGATTTGAAGGGATGGACAGTGTCAGCAATTTTCCACGTGGAGATTGTGTCATTGATGGGAGTGGATGAGACAGAATTGAAGCAGAGCACATGAAAGTTTAGTTTGCCTTTAGGTTTTAAGACTTTAAGATCATCTTTATTTTTTTGAAGGATATTTACAGCTTTTTTATTTTTTTCTTTAATGAAATCTTTATATTAAGATCTCTGAGTTACGTAGCATTTGTTGAAACATCTAGGATTTTGTGAGATCAACAAGCACCCAAGCCAATGACATCATAGTGGTGCCCTTGGTTCCTAAGGCGAGAAGGGCAAAAAAAAATTTAGCAGAGGTATGAACTCAGCAGAAATAGCTTGGTAGTAGTAAAATGAGAGCAACACTTTTCAGACTCTGTAAAGGGTCAGTAAAACCAGGAAAAACAGGCTATTCCTGCTTAACTTTGGTGTCTGGTGATTTCAGATGGTTCTTTCAACTTCTGTTTTCTCTACTCTTCGAGATTCTATTCACTCTTCCTTCTTGATGTCTGAATCCTCTTGCTTTTCTCTCTTCTGCTGATTTATTTACTTAGGCTTGTACAAGCACGCTAGTGTTCTGCTAAAGTGAAAAATACTGTTGCCGTATAGTAGCTGGTCAAATAGTGGGATTTAAAATTAAAATATCTAACTTCATATTCTGTGTAAGGTGCTTGTCAGCATCTTTATAGGTTTGAATAGGCTTTTTAAAAAGATCTAGCTCTAAGCCTTGATAATTGAACTTAAGCTTGTAAGTTTAATCTGCTCCTGAAATTGAAACCTGAACCTTGTTATCAAACTGCAATGAAGATCTACATGAAAATGAAATAGGATGTTAATGGAGAATTTCTAATTTAGTTTTGCTTCTGAGCAGTATAAGCAACAATTTTGACCATGTTGATCTCATTTTTCTCATCTTGTATATGGATGACTTTATAAAGTGAGCTATTGAGTGTCCAAATCATGCCACATTCCAACTTTGTCAGTACGACCTAGGCATTTTCCTTGAAATAAAAACACAGACTTGTGAGTTCATAAACATTTGTGTGCCCTGTGTTAGATAAGGGCTATGCTTTATTTTCATGCAATAAAATTTAATTAGTTGTAAGTCAGGTTTTGCTTTTGTTGTAATTAGTTTAGCAAATAATTATTTTATCTAATAGCAATCTGAAACCTGCAAATGTTTTGATTCTATTCCAAGTTAAAACCCCCCAAACTTCTTAGATATATTCAATCAGTAGCTATAATAGAATCTTATTAGTCGACCTTGTTACAGACTGTAAATCTTTAAGTGTGTTTAAATCTTTAAGCAGTGTTTTCACTGATGCTTGTTATATATGGTATTAGGAAGATATATATAGAAATGTTTTGTAGTGGACTTGGGGCTTTTATGATTTGGAAAAAATCAGTGATCTGTGTGTTCTTGGTGAGCTTAATATTTGCTGTGTGACTTTTAGCTTTTTATAACCTTTATTTCGAAATATTTTAAAGCTCTAGCTTTCATAAAGTATAACTGGGAACTGTGTATGAAAAGAGTAAAGCTTCAGTTTTAACAAATGAATATATAGTAGACCTCATAATTTACACACATTAAAAGGTATTAAAGGTACACTTACTGAAAGGTATTGTAGTGTTTCATGGATATTTTTTGAACAGTATCTTATGTCTTCTATCTTTTGGTTGTGACTGGCTTCTGTTTCTAAAGAAGTTGCCCTGCCAAGGAATCTTCTGTCAGTTCTGCCTATGGATTTCTTTATGGAAACAGCATTACAGCAAGAGATAAATGCAGAGAGTTGCAGTGGAGTAAAGGGGAGCAGAGCTTCTGTTCTCACTTCCAGTCCAGCCATCTTGTTTTTTGCTAGCAGTAGTTTATAATATTGCATGCTAGTAATGTTGCTTTAAAATAAATTTCACTTTACTATTCATTTTAAGGTTGTTATATGTTTCTGCCGATCATTTAATCAGGCTGTAGGTCGGGAAAATATGACTAATCAGAGCATAGAGAACGGTATTTTCTAAGGAATTGAATAAACGAACAGTCAACAGCCTTGTACTTGATGGATATTTGTATTTTTGAAGCTCTGTGGTCTGATTGGGAGGGATAAATAACTTTATGACTAGAAGAGATACTTGAATATTGACATTTAAAAAGGAATATGTACTTTAGCCTAGAAAGAATTTGCCTCATCTTTAAGGAATAGGATTTTCAGTTTCTTCTCTGCTTTTGCAATTGCCTGCCATATAATACTCAAAAAATGTAGAAATTTCTGTTAAATTTAATAGGTATATTCTGTGAGTTAACTTGTTGTTTTCCCATCTAGACTTTCTGTTTTATAACAATGACTAGGTTACAGTTCTTAATTCTGTTTCAGGTTTTTTCAGAGGTAATGTATTTATATCATCTGATATATTTTTAAAGTGTAAGAACAAGTGTATTATTGCATGTCTAATTGTGTGTATAAAAATACATATGGAGGTACTGTAGGTAATTACAACTCAATACTATATGCGTAAATTTAAATATACGTATAATACAGAATTAAAAGCTTAAGATATAGAACACAGTTGTATAGAAACTTGAAGATGTTGCACATGTTCACTTGTTAAATACCATTATACTAAGGCCTCAGTGAAAGGCTATGGGAAGCTCTAATAATAACAATACTGCTTGCTTGGTGTTAATCTCTAGACTAACAGTAGGGAAAATGTGACTTTTCTTTGTGGATTACCTTTTTTCCCCCCTCCCAAATGAAACTAACCTAAAAGTATCTTAATTATCAAAAAAATAGGGAAAATAATCTTGCTGATAATAGAGTAGTATATTTCTGTTTGTTTTGTTGGTTTTTTTTTTGCTTCTAGGCTACTTTAAAACTTGTTTTAAAACTGCACTCTTTAGGTGTCAGTGAGTTGAAGTTCATTTGTAACCCAACTGTAATAATAAAAACAAGTCAAGTATATTCCCATTATCACTCAGCATGCTGTAGTTAAAAGATGGATGTAGAATTGATAAGACATATCCAGCTGCTCTACATAAAAACTAGTCCAAGTATAAATAAATGCTTTGAAATGTTTTGTCTTTAGATTGAAAGAAATCTTGAAGACCGATTCAGTTCTGTGTGAAAAAGGAAGTATGAATTCAATTTTGAAATAAGCAATAGGAGGGGTTTTGTTTTTGTTCTTAACCGTGCCTTACACAAACATGAGAATATTGTGTTTATTACAAAACAATTGGTGAAAGTTGCCAGTTGTTGGAGCCAATGTGGATTTTCTAGGCCACAGTCATTGAGCTGACTGAGAATGGCAGAGACATGTGGAAATCTAGAATAATAGAAAATATTTACATCTCATAAAGCTGAATTTTAGCTGGGTGCTTGAAAGTAGAAAAGGGCAAATATGAAGGGAAATACCTCTTCCCCAACTCAGAGACAGTGTTAGAGGGTCTTGCAGCCAGCCAGAGCACTTCGTAGAAGTTTGATTCATTGCAGATATCCGCCAAAAAAAAATCATGACTTTTTCATGTGATAAACAGTGACAAAATCTCTACTTTGCACGGAGTATAATCCTTATATTTTATGTACTTATGAGGGTAAAGCGTCCTCTACAGACAAGAAATTACTGAATACCCACCTTAAGGAATCGGAATATAACTACCTTTGCTTTCATTTGTGTTGGGGTAGTTGTGAGCAGCACTGTAGGAAATAAAAACTGTGTTTTGCTGGGTATAGTATAGTAGAGATCAAGAGCAAAATAATAAGAAAAATGCTTAATTTTTTTAAAACAGATTTTCTAGAGCAAAGATTTAGTGGTTCTCTTTCCTTTTGTCCCATCTTTTGAGGCAGCACATGATCCTGGTCTACTGTCTAATTACTGAGCAAGAACTCTTCAGGTTGGTTTGTATGAGGTACCTGTTGGATAAGCAAACTGGACATTTCCTACTTGATAACTTGTTCAGGAGTATGGATTTGGTTTGGGACATTACTTGCACTTTTGTTGTTCCTTTGAGGGTTTAATAAGTTGGAAAACATTTCAAGGTCTGTTAAAACTTGCATGAGGCTAAGAGATTGTAGGACTGTGTCGAGTTTTGAGGATTCATGGTAGAAAGGTAGATGAACTTCTGGAGAACCATGAACAGAACAGCCAGAAGAGCAGGTTGTGACTAGCTAAAGGAAGATGGATTGGGCACCAGGTGGCACCCTATTCCCATAACAAGCTAATAGGTGATGGATGGTAATTCATGAGGTAGTTTTGATAGGCTTCCAGAAGTTTTGAGGGTTTTGACATCAACATCCTCTCCCCCAAGTAGTTTTTCACTTATAATTTCTTTGGATTTGGAATTCTTGTCAGCAATTGTTGGTTTGGAATTGGGGTCAGCAATTTGGGAGGGTCAGCAATTTGTGAGACAGCAGATGCTGTGATTGATGCAGAGCTGTTGGGATGCTGGTTAGCTTGTTGATAGGGAGCTAACACATATGTCCACTGGCTGCTTCCCCAGAGCTGCTAGAGAGGGGAGAACCAAACAGGCAAGCAAATGTCTGCATCAGCTGAAGAATATGTAGGAGGCTAAGTGAGAAGATGACAGCAAAACGATTGGGAGAAAGGAGACAAGAATTTATCAAAAAGCAATAAATAACTGAAAATTAATACTATGGATGGTAGTAACGTGGAGAAGCATATAGATAAGAAAACTATAATAAATATCAGGTAAAGAAAGACATGGAAAGAAGAAAAAGCAAATGTTCTGTGTGGTCCTACTTACTTTGAGTTTCAAGAAAAACACCTTAAAAATGTCCCATTACAAAGAAAATAGTCACAAGAAAAAAGAATCCAAGAGAGAATCAATTCAATCCTTTTTTTTTTTTTTAAGGTAGTTTATGGAGAACCTACTTTGGGCTCTGATATGGGAAGACAGAAGGGACAGCTGAAGCAGTATTGGATACTTGATTATATTGATGTTTTATCATCTGCCCAGTCTAGCTTAAACCCCTGGTTGTTCATGATTATAGAGCAGTAACTTTTCAATCTGATGGCCAAGTTTGTGCTGCTCCAATTTGCATCTCTATAATTTGAATGGCACAGTTGCTTTTTGCACTTTTTCCAGAAGGGCTTAAGGTTGAGACTGTAAACATGCTGCCAAGACAAAATGCATTCTGAAACTATAGTTAAAAACATCTTATTTCCAGGTAGTACTTCTCACTGAATCCTGAAGCATGTAATAATGCATTGCTTTGGAAAGCATTTTGTATCCTTAAGATAGAAAAGCATATTTCAGCATCTGATAACTAAAAAGAAACTTTTCAAAGGCTGCTGACCCAGATGCTTACAGATGGGCTTGAATTTAGTTAAATTTTATTTCAGGCTGCTTTGACTGACTTTCCTCCCTCCCCTCCCCTTCCATATTCCCTCGGCGTTCTTTCAAAAGCCAGGTGTCTGGGATTGTCTCCAGCCTACTCTGAAAGCACCCCAGGCCTTGGATTAGTGTGTGAGTACTACCTTTTATTTAAGTCCAGCCATTTACATAATGCCTGCTCAGTCAAACCCACTTGGGCTGTGCAGCCAAGTAAAACCAAAACCTCATCAGATCAGTAGTGCATGGTCCTGTCTTTTACTGAATTTATCTTAAAATGTTGCATTTTTTGCAATGAAAAATGAAGAATATTGCAAAGTTGGTTTGGATTCCTGATTCACAGAGGGATGTTTTATAGAACTTTGATCTTAGTGTAAAAGAACTGGAGAAAGAACAACATGTAAAAATATACTCCTTAAAGGGTGTTAGTGTAAATCTGATAGCAGGATGAAAATTTTATTGTGTATACATGGCGTGACAATTGTTAGTTGTGTTATATGAAGTATATGCTCTAAAAACATTGTTGCCACTAAATAAAAGGCTTTGAGTCTTATTTCCTAAATATAGTTCTGAACTACTGAGATCACAAAAACTGAACAAGTAATTTCTTGCTATCCTTTGCAAGCATGTCAAACTATGGATTGAGGTTTTTTTGGTTTGATTTGGCCTTTTCTAATTGCAGTTGTTAACTTTTATACCATGGCATTGTTTTTTACTAGAGTCCTTCCCAATATTGTTGAAAGTGGGTCACAGGACTTGACTCAGGAGTGAAAGGAACAACTGCAGAAGATAGTGAGCCATGCTTAAGACTGTGTGTTCAAAATGTTTGCACTGCTGAATTTGCAAACAAGTGTTGATATTAATGATTGTTTCAGTAAGAGGTGATATCCGAGCTCCTGCCTGCTTAGTGTTTGAGCAGCGGATAAACAAAGTATAGACTTCTATGAAAATAAAAACAATCAGTTAAAAGAGACAAATTTAGGAACCTGTTGCTAAGTGTAATGATAGGCTTTCTTGTCAAAAATTTCTTTTAATGATGTCACTTAATATGAATGTCTTAGAAGGGCATTATTTTTCCAGTATTTGTCTCTGCTGCTTTTTGGATTGTTTGTGTAAAAACTGTGTTTGAACCATCAGTTGATTCTAGAACTTGGATATATAATATTCTTGGTACTTACACAATATGGCATTGCTTGATTTCCCTAATGAGCAAATAATTGTTTCCTGTTCTTTATGTATGTAATTCACATCTTCATAGATTTATTTCTTTAGACTGGAATACTGTATTAATAAAATTGGCAGTATGAGATTATTCTTGCTGTTTAATGTACAATGATATTGTTTATAGTTTTTCAATGACTTAAGGAATGATAGTGATTGCATTTTATTACCATTTCAAATTGTCTTGTTGATGAATGTTATCTAACTTGGAATTTTTAATTTTATAGATATTTCAATCATGTGCATGTGAAAATCACAAATTTCTTTTGCTGTGTTTTGACCCTGAGTTATCTTTTCCACCTTTAAAGTTGTGGAGGTTTTCCATAAAAATCAGAAACTTTTGCAATATTTTCTTTAGAACTTCAAGATTTTGTTTGTGCCCTGCACTTATGAATAAAGCATAGACTCATTAGAAATAGCTTAAGAACACACTATTTACTCTACAAACTAGTTATCTACATTTTATTGTAAAATCTTGAAATACATAAGCAGTAGAATTATACTAAAAGTTTTCAAAAAGAAGGAAGCATAGAAATTATTAGATTTAACAGTGGATCAGGTCTAATAGGGGTGAAATAGTTGCATAAAATTGGTACCAGATGGGATCTTGCTTCTCTATTACAGTAAATGTTTAGGCTAAGAGGAAACTTCAACTCTTAAGACAGATAATGAAAAGAGGCATGAATGTTTCTAAATAGAGAAGTGTGAAGGTTGTGAATATTAAAAGTGATACTTAAAAAGTTTCATAATACTGACAAGAAAGTAACAAAAATAAAATTGTGGATTGGAATAAAAATTCAGTATGTATTATAATATAAAAATATTTACTAGGTGGAAGTTTCATAGTCTGTTGGTAGAATTATTGTTATGACAGGACATCATGTTGCTTACGGATTTACCTGGTTCACCATGGTAAAAAGCACGGAGGATATTGGGATCCTTGATGGTATTAGGTAGTTTTAGTTTTTTCCCATTAACTTCTGTAAACACTGAGGTCCCCTTTTCACTGTAACCTGCCAGTCACAAGGTCATCATCTGTCGTGAGAATTAGTATATGACCTGCAGTCATATGACATAATACAGTGGCACTTTACTCCTTCTGTCATTTTTGCTTTTCCTTCCCTGTTTGTACTGGTGGAAGCTTATCTGATACATTTTGGTATGCAAACCTTCTCTGAAAAAAAAGACACAGATGCAAGTAGCTGATCATGTGTTAATAGAAGGTCAATACTAAAAATGTGTTCAGTGCCATTCCAGAAAACTTAAAAGACTAACTCAAAGAAGGAAAAATAAACAAGTTTTAATACACTTGGAAATTTAGTTGTGCAACTATATTTTGCTGTTGATGAAACACATCACAGTCCTGGTTTCAAAATTAACTTTAAAGAGGTGCATTTAGTTGTATTTCACTAATGTATATTTTAATTAAAAGTGAGAATTTCTGAGCTTGACTACTTGGAAGTAATTGCTATAGAATGTTTGAGGAAAGTTTGAGCTTGTGAATAGAGTCTGAGGGAAAAGGCTCAGAGAAGTTTGGTCATTATAAATATATTGATCAGAAAAAGATTGTAGCTAAAGGTGAAAAGGAGGGAAATGCTAGCAATAAATGGTATTTGGGGAGAGTAGGAGGATTTTGTTTGTCATCTGGCCTAATTTTGAAAAATGCTGTTAGATTGCTCAGTGAGAAATCTTCAGTCAGAACCTCAAGAGAAAGACAATTGAGACATAAAAAATGTTTTTGATTAAATGTTCGGTGGTTTGGAGATTAGCTGAAAGAATCATATTTGTCAGAAATCAGATTTCTCTCTATATATGTAGGATGTGACAGAAATATCTTAAAGTTCAGAAAATTAATTACTTCTGTTTATTGTTGCTTGATTATGTGTCATTTAAAGTTTGATTTTTTTTTTATTTTTTATAACTAATGCAAAATAAGTAATAAGAGAAGGGGGAATTAAAGTATTGTGTTTTCTGGGTTTTTTTCCTTATGTGGCTTTTTTTTTTTTTTTTTTAGAGATTAGCATTAGTATTGTACATTGAAACAATTTTTAAGTGTAAGTATGGCAAGGCAGAATCCTTTATTTTACCACTTGAGAGAGCATAAATACATGACAATCAGGAAGCTTATATACAGGACTGACAACAGCCAACTCTTAGCACAGTATAAAAATTATCAATTTTAATTTGTGTGCATTTCAGCCTTTTAAGTATACAATTTTAAACATTTTAAGTGGCTGTTTCAATCTGCAAAACAAATGCTATTTCCATAGCAGAAATTCTTGTTAAAAGGTAGATTTTGTGGTTATTGGATTTAAACTAATAACATTCAAAAGGCTTCTTATCTGTCAAAAAATTGTCTTTAAGTAAAACTTATTGTAGCATGTTGCAGTTTTAGTAGTATGAAATTTTCTCAGCAGAATATGTAACAATACTTGATTCTTCCTTTGTGCTGCACAAAACTCAGCAATAACAAGAGGGGTTTCTTTAATATGCATTAATAAGGCATGTAAACTTCCTTCCCCACTCCTTTTTTTAGCTGTTGAGTCAGACTGTCATTTTTGACATTTTCTTGAATCTGCTTATGGAGAAGATTTGTGTTTTGTTTAGGAGGGTTCTAGAGATACAGACTGGTATCTTTTCATTTCCTGAGTATCAAGGGGAGACTCAACAATGCAACAGCTGAAGAAAATTGAGGTTCTATTTTTCTGGCAGTAGGTATTTTGAGATGAACAAAACATATGGGATTTGCTGAAGAAGAAATCATAGAAGTAGCCAAGCTCAAGGAGGTTGGGTTGTTACTATTTTTCTTGGCTAGTGTTGATGCTGTGTAGCAATTACCGAGGAATGAGTGAAGCTGGAAGTCATGGGTTCGAAGTAGAAACTTGAGTTCAATCTCATTTTCCAAAGATGAAATACAAGAAAGCTTCCATTAGACATATATCTGATATTTCAAGGCGTAATGTGTGAGGCTGGCCTTAGC
>VXBA01004028.1:325452-472219 GCA_013399895.1 Serilophus lunatus
GGGGGGGGGGCGGGGAAATCCCACTGACAGTAGACTACAAATTTTAAATATCGGTGAAACTTTGATACAATATCACAAGAGAATGGAAAACTGCCTTCGAGGAGTAGACTTTTAAAGTTCAGAATGGAGTAGCTTTTGAACAAATGCAGGTTTTTTCAACTTTCTGTGGAAACAATTGGGTTATCTCCTGTGTTTTGTTTTGCATGGGCTAAGATTTGGAGCAGTAATGACCTCAAGATCTGTTAGACTCCAGGCACCGAGGTAAGAGCTTACTGAAGGGGTTTTACTTTAAAAATATACAAGGCTCCAAAAATTTACACACTGAATTTATTAGAAGATCCTTCAGTTCTTTTAAAGCCTTAAGAAAGAGTGCAAAGGAGAAACACTGCACGTGTTTTCTCAGGAGGTACTTTTACTGGTAAACTCGAAAAAATAAGGGAACGTGGAAAAGTTTAAAGGTCAGCATTTAACCAAAATAAAGCATTCCACAAAGTTTTGACTTAGCACATGCTTACCCATACAACTTAGCAAAATCCAAGCCATCCTATCTCAAGCTACCAAAAATAATAAAAATGAGATTGGGAAAAGAAGAAATAAAGAAAAACAGAATTATTGCTAAGGCCCCGTGATCCATCATAGGTCCTGCTGCAGGAATCCAGAAGATGGAGAGTCCAAACAAGCAAAGAGGGAACATGTTGCTGCTTTTATTTGCTTTCACCCCACTGTGGCCAGGGGGCCACACCCAAAATGGGGCTTCTGGCCCACTGGCCGTTCTGGGGCTGCAGGGCAGGGTAAGGGTCAGTGTTCCCAGTGTGTGAGCCAGTCTGGGGCTGGCTCAGGGAGAAAAGAGGATGAGGTGTGTGGCAGTGTTCCTGGGCTGCTTTTGGCTGACAGCTGCCCTGGGGTTGCCCAAGGAAACTCCAGGAGGCTATGGTGTGGGATAGGGCATCACCTCACCTTCATGAAATTTGACCTGTCCTTTTCCCCCACCTCCTAGAGTTGTTCAAAGCCAATGATTAATATAATAATCCAGTCTCACAGATTCACATAGCAAAGAATAGCTATGTTTTTCTCTCTGCTGCACAAGTTTGGTCTTGTCTTACATTAAGTTAAAATATTTTTTCAGTTGTAGTAGCATTGGATATCAACCACTTACAGTTGAGAAGATTTTAACAATTAGTAGAAGAAATGTACTTGATATCCCCTGCTTCAGGCTTCAGTCCTTTAGAATCCTACCCAAGCCTTGACAACAGAACTCAGCCGTGAGACAACGAGCAGGTAGGAGGAAGCAAGAAGTGACCAGATAAAGTGATCAGATGAGTGAAAAATAGTGTGTAGTCTTTGGTTTGAAATAGGGACTGTTAAGTGGTACAGGTATAATGCTTAGCTATTTATCTTTGCTATGCAACTTTTTTAAAGGATTTTTTCAAGAGAGTAAAATTCTGTGTTAGGTTGTTTAGTGTTTGGTTGTGTTGTGCTTATGTTAAAGGGGCTGAGGGAGTGGAATTGTGTGTGTGTGTATAGGATGGTATATTTTTCTGGGCCACAGAGGTACCTTTATCATACTCCTTCGGGATTGTTTTAGAACAAACTGCCTTATCTTTGTTGTCTATATAATTCATTACTTTGTGCAAAACACATTATCATAATTCATAGTATTTTCATGCTACAGAAAAACTCTGACTCCATCTCAGGACTTTCTGTCAAAACCACTTAATTTTGGTGGGCATGCTGTACATTAAGACACTGTTGCTTTGTTTTCTGTATATGGAATTTTGCATGCTAATGGTTACATGTGGTTACATGTAACTGTAAGACCCAAGTCTAGTTTGTTAAAGGGGCTTTTTTTTTTTTTTTTAAGACCCTGAGAGGATGCAAGATGCAAAAAGTGACAATGCTTTTCATGAAGTTAAACAACAATTTTACTGGCAAACTTCAGAAAGTAAGAGAGCTTGGCAAATCTTAAAGGCATCATTCAATCACAATAAAGCATTTAATGATTTCATTTGTCTTAGCAAACTCCAGCCCATCCAACTTTAATTTACCTGGATTTCAAGAAGAGGAAATTAGGAAAAAGGAAAAAGAGACAGAGAGAGAGGAAAGGCAAAACTGTAGCTACCACTTGTGGTTCCAGTGTGGTTTTAGACAAGGACAAAAAGGGATGCAATATGTGGAGGCCTTGTGCAATGATCTTCATCTACTCTGGCATCCTGTGGACCCCTGGTAGCTTCCAGTCTGCCAGCCATTCTGAGGCTGGGTTGGGAGCTCAAACTCCAGATATGGAGCAGTGCTTCCACTGTGCCAGTGGCTGACAGCCACTTGGGCTGTCCTGGAGCTCTAGAGGGTGGGGGCATCTAAGCAGTGCACTATCCCACCTTGGCAGAACTTTCTGTGCCCTCTCCCACACACACAGTTATATGGAGCCAGTAATAGCATTTTTCAGCCTCTCACAATAACTAAGCTGGGTTTGCAGCTTGGGCTGTGGAATATATGCCCTTAAGAGCACTTTAGCAGTTTCCATTTCTTAAACACTTCTGTTCACTACTGTTTTGAGTATTTTTCATATTGGAAGTACGTATATCTGACTAACATCTTAATTGCACTTGTGTACCCAAGATCAGTCAGTCCTGTGGGATAAAGCAGACTGCTGTATGGACTTTTTGTTGGTACAGTGCTTTATGTATTCTGTAAAATTATTTTCATTTCTTTCATGAAAATGAATTCTAAAAGGTTTAAACGTGAAACCAGAGTGCATGCTACAATGATTTGTTTAATTCAAAGATTTCTGTTACATGAGCCACGTATTATGTTTATATATATACACGTACTAATTTTCAGCCATTGACTGGAGATAATAAGGTTTAAATTTATGGTATAGCAGAATAAACAGTACAGTCTATGAGCATGAGTCACCAGAAAGTGTTTAACATATTTGTTATGATACACTGTCAAGACCTTACCATGAACCTAACTAAAGCAACTGAGTCATGGAGGTGGTTCTGACTTTCAGAATGTAAGTTCAGAGTTTAAGTCTCAGATAGCAAAAATACTTTCATTTTTACTAAGACAACAAAGGCTTCTTACATTTCTGGATATTTAATGTTTTCTGAGTGATCTCTCAAGGACAAAGTGCTTGTTGGTTACAATTCCAGTATTGTTCTTCCTTGTAAAGCACTGTACTCTTCAAAAGGAGGACAGCACTGAATTATGTCCCGTCCTGTATGTGTCCAGTTGTCGTTTCCGACCAAGTGAGTGGAAAAAAGATGTGGAAGATCTTAATGCAAAATCCTTCCTTTCCATAAAATTTCTTGCCTCTCTTTACTGAATCTATCTGTGAATGTAACGTGTACAAGCCCAAATTGTCCAGAAGAAAATACTTAATT
This sequence comes from Serilophus lunatus, assembly GCA_013399895.1. Lineage (NCBI taxonomy): Eukaryota > Metazoa > Chordata > Aves > Passeriformes > Eurylaimidae > Serilophus > Serilophus lunatus. The sequence goes on from VXBA01004028.1 coordinate 328,836, forward strand.
GGCAATGCTTTCAATATGTGCCTCTGCAAGAAAGCAGGAGATTTTACCAGGATGTAAGAATCTGCCTGAGCTGTAAACCCTAAAATAATTAGTCTCTAGCCTAAAATGTTGTTACTATGTAGTTAGTCAGTGTGAGGTAGGAAACACAGTTCATGTTTCTTTGGTAAGTAGGTGATCTAAAAAGGTGTCATTCAATAAAATGGGGACAGTAGAAAAACTCAACTTCAAGTGTACAGGTATCAAAGGGGGCTAAGAGAATGAACCAACTGTTCAAAAGTGCTCTTGAGATGAAAGAAAAAATTAAAAAGAAGAAAAAAATCAAGAAGAGAATATTGATGATGCAAATAAACGTTATTTCCAATTTTAAATTGATTTCATGATGATATCAGCATACGCCACAATGTACTGGGCAGTTTGTTTATCCTGTACTTGCATTAAACTAATAACAGATGTTAGGCCTTTCAAGTAGATTTGGCGATACTATAAAAGACAATTTTATTTGTCTTCTATATTTTGAAAATTTCAAGATATTTCTTGCATGGAAAGAAATAATAAATTTCAGCTTGTTCACTGTTTGCTAGCTATTTGGATAAAGTTAAGCAGGTTTTGCCTGAAATCAATTTTAATATTACAAATCAGACAGTTAATTAGTGTTTAAAGGTATTAATGTTTGCTCTGTAGAATACAGTAAAGATATTGTAATTATGGACTTGGATTCTTTTCATGCCTGACACTGAATTTATGAAAATAACCTTTCATCCTGATTTTTCTATTTGTGGAATAGGAATAGTCTCATTCCTGGTCATGTTTGTGGATGATAAATCTGCTTTGTGTGTGTGTGTTCAGTGTTATATTATATAGCATAATATAAGTAGTATAATATCTTTACAATATCAATGATGCCTTCAGAAGAATATATTTGCAAGGACAGTTTTTCTTACTTTGGTTGCACATGATTTATTTTGCTTCTGTGTATAAAAATTTAAGCCTAAAATGGAGGCTGTCAACATAATATCTGATCAGCAGAATCCTCTCTGCTGTGGAGTGTATAGCACGATGCCATAAATTGGATAGCAATTAGTAGCTTTCTTTTTGAATGCAATTAATGTAGTTTTATATTTAACAACTTAGTCCTTTCATTCAGAAATAAGTTGTTTTTCTATTGCTTCCTATTCATGTTTTATTTCAATATGTGGAAATACAAGTAATTTTCCGATTTGATCTTAGTCATTGTTCACCTAAAACAACACACTAAGCTTAAACCAACTTCCAAAAAGAGTGTGTATATTATATAACTAATTTCGGCTTTCTCCTTTTCATACATTATGAGACCAGGTGTACCCCAGTACAAGAAACTGGCATGCCTGAGAGATGAAAACCAAGCATGTATAGGAAAAAATGAGAAACTTTAGAAAAATGTAAAAATCCTCCTGAAGTTCATTGTTCCTTGCATATGACTAAGTGAATTACAAGTAATAGTGAAAGAGATTAAAAAGTATTGATATGGGATGGAAGAGCTAGAACCATGCTTAAGCAATTATTTTTCTCTTTAAAGGCTCAAAAAACCAAATGCAGGAAAAAACCCCACCTTCCTTCCTCCCTCCACTTGCCCCCCAACAAACCAAAAATACCTTGAACAATAAAAACACCCAGGCAAAAAACAAACCAAAACCAACCAACCAAAAAAACTCCCAAAGCTCCCTATGCTCTCATGTGGCCTCCCAGCCCTGATTTGGGCTGCTGCTGTTGTATATACATGGAGTCTTTAAGCTGTATAGAGCTGTGTGATAAGGAATTGTAGCTGTAAGTGAAACATGTGAGTAGATCAACAACATGGTTTTATCTTTTAGTCTTTGTCACAGTAAATTATACAGTAGGAGTCATAGATATCTAAGACCCCGTGTGGGTGCTGTTTAGTAGAGGAAGAAAAAGCTGTGATAAGTTGCAAATCAGAAAAGATAACAAATAAAAAAAATTGGTTTCAGGCTACTTTATCTGAAGGGTTCTTGGATTGTGGGGATCACTCTGGGTTGCAAGCAAATGTTTTGGCTCATCAAGTAACTTTTTAGATTTTGGTAAACAGTAAAATAATCTGGTTAATTCCTTAAAATACTGCTAAAGCTGCAAAATGGAAACAGAAATGAGGAAAGTTTACACCTCTTTTAGCTGGAATGCCTTTCAATATAATTGAATTTTAGCTAAGTGTTCTAGTATAAATTATTTTGTGTCAAGTCCTGAATGGATTCCTTAGGACAGTTACCAGTATATACTCTGTTGGCTGGTTTATCTATATAAAAGAAAAATTATTTAAAGAAAATCTGTCATTTTTATATGTGGTTTCTATAGCACAGAAACTACCTGAACATTCTGAATGTTCTAAAGGTGATAAGATTATATTTTTTTCTGCTAGTTTGTCCTAATTTTCTTCCTTCTTTTTAATATATGTAGTTGACAAAAATAGAATGTGCCATTTTATTCAAGAAAATGCACGAAAATATCAGTTAGGCCCTTATGAAGCATGGTAATTGTCTTATTTAAAGGATGTCAACAATTCAGATGAGAATTGCACTAATTAATGCTATGTGGGCTGTATGGCATTTCACAAACAGAATAGCTTTGTTAATGCATCATTAGCAAAATACTTCATTCTTTTTCATCCCTCATAACTGAGTGTGCATATGAAGCCATGTCTTTGTTGTCCTGGTCTGTAGTCTTGCTTTTTCAGTCTTGATAAGTTTCAGATACTATTGATTTGATGTACCAGTACCATCTGTAGTATGACAAATGGCTTGGACACCAGCATTCAAAAATATCTCAAATAGACTAAACTATATTAATGCCTTAATAGCAGTATACTCTTATAGATCACTGTGTAGCAGATGAAGTATGCCACACAGGTATTTGCACCAAGTATTTAATCTAGACCACTCTCAGGTGTGCTTCTGAAGGTGTCTGCAGGTGAACATGCAGTAATTCTTGTCTGTCTCAGCAGCATAAACATGGAAAAATCAACTGCAAATGCAGAATGGGAGAAGGTAAAGTCTTGCCTGCTGTGATGCTCATGAATCAAGAGATAGTTTATGTTAATGATTCCTGTACTGGAAATGAGCATAGTAAGCCTAGACTTTTGTTTTGAAAGGTAAATAGAAGTTGCTAGAATACAGAGTTGTTTCCTTCTTTATGAACAGGTGTGGACTGACAGGTTTAATTTTGTGGAAAGAAAAATTTGTCATGTTAGCGCTAAATTTAGGATATTGTCTGTTAGCTGCATGTTTCTTCTGCTGTGCCTTTGTAGTCTAGATTAACAGTGGAAATATGTCGATAGAAAATGTATTTGGGAATAAAAATTTGCAGCATAACTAAGTGCTACATAGATATTCATAAGTGGGGAGAGAAAGGAAATTTACAAAGAGGGTCCCTAACATGTGGAAATATGCTCTTGAGGTGGTATTTAATGACACCCTAAAATTTGAAATCAGATACAGCAATCAATCTGTTCTTATCCTAGTGTGGAACTTTCTAGTACAATGTGGCGGAACAAAACTCAAGTTATGTTGTTTCCTTTTCAATATGTAAGTTTGTCTCCAGTAAGGAAATGATGGGGGAGGGGAGTGGGAAGAAAAATTACCAAGTATCTAGATTATTTTAACAACTATAAACCATGTATGAATATGCTATTAAGTTTAAAAAAACCCATTAAATAGGTTTCTATAGAGCTTTCCCTGAAGAATATTCCTGCAAGGGAAATACTACTGTTGTAAAACCGTGAGTTGAGGAAGGGGTCTCCTTTATGAATGAAGAGCATGTAAAAGCTTCTGAAACACTGGGAGCCTTCTCTCTCATTCAGAACATGCTGAGTTGGAAGGGACCCACAAGGATCATCGAGTCCAACCCTTAGCCCTGCATGTGACCATCCCCGAGAGTCACACCTTGTGTCTGAGAGTGTCATCTAAACAATTCTTGAACTCTCAGGCTTGGTGCTGGGACCATTTCCTTGGGCAGCCTGTCCCAGCACCCAACCATCCTCTGGATGAAGAACCTCTTTCTGATATCCAACATAAGCTTCCCCTGACACAACTTCAGGCCATTTCCTTGAGTTCTGTCACTGGTCACCACAGAGAAGAAATCAGTGTCTGCCCCTTCTCTTCTCCTCACAAAGAGGTTGTAACTGCAATGAGGTCTCTCCTCAATCTCCTTCAGGCTGAACAGACCAAGTGCTCTCAGTTGCCTCTCGTACGGCTTCCCCTCAAGGCCCTTCATCATCTTCATTGCCCTCCTCTGGACACTGTCTAACAGCTGAATGTCTTTTTTATATTGTGGTGCTCGAAACTGCCACAATAATTCAAGTTGAGGCCACACCAGTGCAGCTGTAGACAATCCCCTCCCTGAACCAGCTGGTGGTGCTTTGCCTGATGCCCCCCAGGACACAGTTGGCTCTCCTGGCTGCCTGGGCACTGCTGACTCATATTCAACTTGCCATTGACCAGGACTACCAGGTCCCTTTCTATGACACTGCATTCCAGCATCTCATTCCCCAGTCTGTATGAACATCCAGGGTTGCCCGATCCCAGGTGCAGAATCTGGCACTTCCTATGTTGAACTTCATATGCTTGGTGATTGCTTGATCCTCTTATTTGTTGAGGTCTCTCTGCAGGGCCCTCCTGCCTTTTGAGGGAGTCGACAGCTCCTGCCAGTTTTGTCATCTGCAAACTTGCTTAGTGTACCTTCTAATCCTGCATCCAAGTCATTAATGAAGATGTTGAAGCCTAAGATGGAGTCCTTTGGAACCCCAGTAGTGACAGGTCACCAGTCTGGCGTTACTCCATTCACTCTTACCCTCTGCGCTCGACCTGTGAGTCAGTTGCTCACCCACGGCAGGATGAAGTCTTATGAAGAGTGGCTGAGGGAGCCTAGGTCATTTAGCCTGAAGAAGAGGAGGCTCTGGGGTGACCTTATCGCTCTTTACAACTACCTCGGGAGGTTGTAGCCAGGTAAGGGTCAGTCTCTTCTCTCAGGCAACCAGTGGCAGAACAACAGGACACAGTGTTAAGCTGCACCAGGGACTGTTTAGGCAGGATGTTAGGAAAAAATTCTTCACAGAAAGAGTGATTGGCTATTGGAGTGGGCTGCCCAGGGAAGTGGTGGAGTCACCGTCCCTAGAAGTGTTTTAAGACTGGATGAGGGCACTTAGTGCCATGGTTTAGTTGATGAGATTGTGTCAGGTAATAGATTGGACTTGATGATCTCAAAGGTCTTTTCCAACCTAGTTAATTCTGTGATTCTATGTGTTTATCCAGCTGTGTGATGGACATTTTTTCTGGGGGGATCCTGTGAAAGACAGTATTGAAAGCTTTACTGAAGTCTAAAAAGATTATATCAACTGGCTTCCCTTGATCAACTAGGTGGATTACCTTGTCATAAAAGGAAATCAGGTTAGACGACTTTCCCCTCATGAAGCCGTGCTAGCTGTGACCAGTGACTGATGTTCTTCATTACGTTCCAGAATAATCTTCTCCATACCTTCACCAGGCACTGAAGTGAGACTGATAGATCTGTAGTTTCCAGTGTCCTCCTTCTTATGCTTCTTGAAAGTCAGGACAACATTTGCTAGTTTCCAGTCAGCTAGGACCACTCCAGATTACCAAGACCACTCAAAAATCATTGAGAGAGGTTTTCTGGTTGCAACAGTTAGCTCTTTGGGGATTCTTGGATGACCCCTTTGAATTTGGTTCCCTCTCACCTCTTTTTGGGGTGTGAAATGGAAGCAGGGATTGAAATTGAATGAGAAATAGTTATTGTATCAACAAAGTAAGAGCATATCCCTGGTGCCCTGGAGGCTGTTACCTCTCTGGATGTTAATTTCAGAAATTCTAAAATTAACTATTGCTGCCATTTCCAGTCACTTAATAATTTTCCATGGTTCATGAAGGATGCCGTACTCTCCAGGGTACTTATTATGGCAGGACTACAGTGAGCCTGAATGAAGAGGTTGTATTATGGGAAAAATAATTGTTGTTATAAATTATTCTTTGATTATATGTGAGTATAATCAAAGGTTGGGATGGACCTCCAGAGGTTGCCTGGTTTATCTCCTTGGTCACCCCAAAGCAGGCCCGGTTAGATTTGGTTACTCAGTGCTGCGTCCAGCTGTGTCTTGAATACTTGCAGGTTGGAGACCCCTTGGCCTCTCTGAGCAACCTGTGCTGATGTTTGCTCAGATTGTTCCTACTTGCTAGTTGATCTGAAAGCAGACTGCTTCCTCTTTCTTCTATTGTCCACTGGCCTTCTTTCCTCTTTTTTCTGAACCTGAACATAAATCAAAGAAGCTGCTTTCATGCTGTGTTCTTGCTGGGCTGCTTGCTTTTCCTCGCAAAGCAGAACACTTCTTACACTTACAATCACACCACATATCTTTTTAAAGTGTGTAAAACAACTTTTGTGTGTTAGTAAGAAAGCACACTTCTCCTAGTTGATTCTTCTTCAGTAATTGGCTTTCCATTTTTCATAGGAGTCTGTTGCAAGGTGAAAGAAAGTCTGTGAGACATTGGCAACAGTGAGGCAATTATTTCTTTAACTTGAGAGGTAAGCTGTCATTAAGTGTGCTCTTTGGTATTGTAATGAAAGGGAAGTGAGAGGTAACTGGAAAAATAAGAATGGCATTTAAGAAAGATGACGTTTCCATTTATGAAGGTTTGCCTGTTTCTGTGGATACCTGTAACTGATATTTCTGCTCATCCTTTACATGCCTCTTACCCTTCATCCAGTGAAATGCAGAACTTGCTACTTGCCCCACCTCAACCTGACAAATAGACGTTTTGAATACGTATGCTGCTTCCCTCTGTCCCTGGTAGCAAAAAAAATACTTCAACTATTTGTTCAGTTATTTAACCACAACGATGATGGATTTTGTAGGAGTGTGTATCTGGGGATATAGTTTCTGGCTGAGGCAAGGTGAATCACACTTTTTGCCACGACAGTTCTTTTCTCGTAGTGAAAAAACTTTATTGACTGAAGCTGCATTTTACCTACTTCCAAAGTACTGCAGTGCCCAATCCCTGTGCCCTAGGTTTAACAGCTGCGTACTCATCAGTTGTAGGTGGATCATAGTAACTCTTAATGTACTGGGGAAGTGGAGGCTACTAAAAGAACAAACTATTGATTTTATTTTTTAATATCTCATATTTCTGCTATTATAGAAATTAAGGAATATGTTGAAATATGTTTAAGATATCTTTTCAGAGAAAGGTTTGCATAATATCTTTTTTCACTGTGAAACGCTACAGCTTACTAGGCTAAGGATATAGCAAAAGGTTAATCATGCGTCCTCTCTTTCTGAGGCAGCTATTTCTAGGAATAGCTGTTTCTAACCTTTTCATTCCAATTTTTGTCAACTAAATTTCCACAATGAACTGCCCAAAGGAGTATAAACAGGAGCTTCTGTTGTGGAGTGCACTTCCTTTTTATTTTAAAGCGATGGTTAACCCTTTTTAAAACTTCCTTTTGATGTGAGCAGACAAAGAGAGACTCGTGTAGCCCTTTGGGATTTGCTTGCTGTGTGAACCTTCTTCAAAAATCATGACCTTGGCTGTCCAAGTGCAAGGCTCTCAAGTTGTAAAAGTAGATTTAAATGAGAAGAAAGCAGAATGCCACCTACATGTATGTGTTGATGTAGATCTAGTGTAGCAATACTTTGTACTAGTTAAAGCACAATTGAGTATGCTAACCACCCAGGTTGTTGCTGACAGGTTAGAAACCACAACTCATGGCATGCAGTAATATAGCGGGACAGATATACCACCTTCCTCCTGCCTGAATGTGTAAGCATTTAATACATGAAAATGAATATAAGTTATGCTTACTTTTGTCTGGACATAAAAATATCAACAGAGTCTTTTGTGGTAACAAGAACATACTTTGTAATGTAGATACATATATACCTTTTCCTTTACAGTCATAACAGCTTCTTGTCAAATGAACCAATAAGTCCTAAGCAAGACTTTCCCATCATGACAGAGCAAGAACTCAATAACTTTTTATTCAAAATCCTGTGATAGAATATATTTCTGTCTTCACATTTTCCTGGGAAAAAATGCACTCTAGTGATTATTTCAATGTATGCAGTGGGTTATAAAGGGAGTTTCAGAGATACTGTACTTATCAGCTGCACATGAACAGTTTGTGGTTTGAAGAGGGAGTCTGGGATGGAGAAATCCAACCTTCTGTATCCGATTTTACCCCGTGGAATATGACATTAAACAACCCTATTGTGTGTTTAAAATTTCATTTTGTCTATTGGAACACTAGACCTTATGGTTTATTTGGAGAAGCTTAAGGATAATTTATTCATCTTTGTTTCCTCATTTTCTACTTTATATATCAGATAATGCGAGCAAATATATTGTGAAAGTCAAAGGTAAACCTTGAAGCTCAGTGTGGCGTTAAACCATGTCTCATGTCAATTTAGGGGAGTGCAAAAGTTGTGCCTCTTTGATTTAGGTTGTACATTTGAATTGAAGTCAGATTCAGCTGAGGACTAAAATCAGATCACTGTGAAAAATTTAATTAGGAAAAGGGTATGGATCTTTTGTTTTGCAAGAACTGGTTGAAGATTTAAACATCCTCAGGAAAGAAATTATTTCTCCTTTTAATGTGTGAACCAGACTTGGGCTTATTATCTGACATCAGCCAATCTTTTTGATTTTTGAAGATTGTGGTGGTAGGTTTTTGATTTCAACTGTGGCCTTAATTTATTTACTTGTCTTGTTTTATACATTTGTTCTTATATAATAATTCAGTTTAAGAAAGATGTTCAATTTAAGAAAGATGTTGAGTCGCTGGAATGTGTCTGGTGAAGGGGCTGGAGCACAAGCCCTATGAGGAACGGCTGAGGGAGCTGGGATTGTTCAGCCTGGAGAAGAGGAGGCTCAGGGGTGACCTTATCCCTGTCTATAACTACCTGAAAGGAGGCTGTAGTCAGGCGGGGGTCGGTCTCTTCTCTCAGGCTCCCAATGACAGGATGAGAGGACACAGTCTTAGGCTGCATCAGGGGAGGTTTAGGTTGGATATCAGGAGGAANGGCTCTGCGGGGCCGGGGCGGGCGGGCGGGGTGCGGGTCTGACCCCGGGCTGCCCCGCGCTGCGACTGGCGGGGACAAGCACGGAACCGAACATTGGCCACCGCATTAGCCGAAAGCAGGCCCGTAGTTCACGTTGAAATATTATTTGTTTTTGTTGATTACAATTGTTCTTCATTTTAAATATTGCATTCTTTTTCCCGTTTTTTGTGCACTACTACAAATAAAATATGCGCAGTGTGCATAGGAATTCGTTCATTTTTTTCCAAACTATAGTCCGGCCCCCGACAGTGTCTGAGGGACAGTGAACCGGCCCCCTGTTGAAAAAGTTTGAGGACCCCTGGTTTAGGTGGTCTAGATGGTTTAGATAATGGATTGGCATTGGATAGGTTGTTAAGTTAGGTAAAAGGTTGGACTTCACGATCTTTACATTATTTTCCAACCTTGTTAATTCTGTGCATAATAGTTTATAAACAGAAGATTTTCTCGAGATATATATTTGGGATATAGTATAGACCTAAAGTTGAATTCTAAACAGCATCATAAGGAAATGTTCTCTGGTGATAAGATTGTGAAGTAGGAATGAATGTGCAGAGAGAGTATGCCAGGACTATAATAATGTTTGCAACATTCATTAAACTGTTTGTCAAGTAATGTATTCGAGCAGACTAGTGTTTCCCAGCTTCTACATCATCCATTGTGTGTTCTAGTAAATTAAAACTAGGAAACCTTTGTTGGAGTTATAATGCTCAAACTGACATCTAATTCCCCCAGACAATAGGTACAAGGCTGCAAGCCTCTCTAATTCTTTCCAATCTTTACATGTATTGATTCTTTTGTAAACGTGTTTCATCCAATCTATTACAAACAACACTGGTTAGAAGTGTGAAGTTTACCACATTTGACCTAAGGCACATTAAAAACAATAGCTATGGGACATATAGTCGGGCATCCCAGACTTACTTCTAATCAGATGAAAATTTGGACCCTTAACTGCTCAAGTGGTTTGGTATCCTGCTTTGCTTAGAAGGACTGACGTGTTAGTTCTTTGATCTGTCTGGTTTGGAACTGAATTTAGTTCAGCTGTCATTTGTATTCTAGGCTGTAAATGTTTTATCACTTGAATTATCTTACGTAAGTAGTTTATTTTGTTTCAAGACTTCATTTTCCTCAGTCTTGAGTAATGTTTTGCATGTACAGATGTAAGTTTCTTACTGCAAAGTATGGATTTAATCCTGTTTTTCCTTAACATGTCAGGTTTTTTTATCTCCTATTATTAAAAAGTTACCAAATAATCCATTCATTATCTCTGAATGGATAGAAAGAGCAGTAAATTTTAATGAAATGAACACAATACATTTTTATGACTTTCTGCATATCTTGCACTGTAAAACATATGTAATAAATAATTGATGGTAAACAAAGACATCTTATTTTTCCGACCATATTCATCACCAGTTTCAAAGCTTTGAAGTTCAGTGAATAATTTATGGTATTTGTTAGTGTAAGGAATTCTAACTGTAGTCCTGATCCTGCTTGCTTTTTTGTCCTTGTTGTTCTCGAGCAGAACTTTGATTGGTGGGCAAACTGAATGATAAAGAACATATTAATAACTGATGGGATTCATTAAACAGACTGAAAATTAAATCAGCTATTTTTAATTTGAAAAAACCCCTTAGAAATACATAATGAAAATTTTCTCTATCTTAAAAATTTTGGAGATTTTTTAATTGGGTAAGAATTGCATAAGACAATGATAGAAGTGAATGTTTTTAATACAAAGTGGAACATGTTTTTAGCCTGCTTTTGTTCTCAAAACTTCAATCACAGTGTCTTTTAGCCTGGTTAAATATCTTGCTGAGATCTGCTGTATTTGCTGAGAATGTAACAAAAGATGCCAGCATTCAAAAAAATGAAGAAATAAATGGTTTTGGCCTTTACTGAAATGTTCTGTAGAATACATGTTTTAATTCCTTTTGTTTCCCTTGTTTGCATGAAAAACACAGAGACTTTTTAGAGATTTTTTTAGCCATTGAAGTGATTTTTTTTCCCATGTCATTCAGGCTCTTCAAAGTGCCTTTTTATTTGTGTCCTTATAAAAGTTCTTAAATACTCCAGTAATATTGTTAGTTTTCCCCTGTGTTCTGGCTTATCCAAAACTTAGAACAAAGCAGAAAAAACCCCATGACTTAAGGCAGAAGTGTGAAAATTCTGTGCAATCCTGCAACTTCCAGGTACTAGTTTGTGGTGTCTCTCTTAACTCTCAAAAAAAGCATGAGATCATGACAGAGCAAAGTGATTTGAATCTATCCTTATTTTGGCTGGAAAAAGCAAGGCAGCGTAAAACCTCACAATGTAGTAGCTGAGTGTAGTTTTCCCAGGCTGGGAACTACGGTAAAAGTTCCATGTTCTTTAGAATTCCTCTGTTCCTTTTTATTTTTTTAAACACTGTGTACGTATAAATGCAGATGCGTGATAGTACTTATTCTCAAGGTGACAGAACTGTCTAGGAATCTTTGGCCATTCTAACATCTCTGTGTGTGGCTGCACCTGCAGTACTTATCTTGCTGTGTAGTTTTGCATATGTGAAGCCCTCGGCCTTTGCTTTGTTTCTGACATGGGTGGGACGGGGGTACGCGGGATATAAATAGGTTCTGTTTTGTACAGCTCCAATTACAATGAGGCATCACAGAGAAGCTATAAAGAGTATTTTCAATGCAGGGCTGAATATATTAGGCACTCGGGGAGAGCCTGTTTTTCCATGGTGCAGGTTCTTCTGGGTCTGACGTATAGGCTGGTTTGTGAGGCATTTTACGTAAGGGTGATTCATAGGTGTCATGAGCTAGATATCGTGAAAGTTTTTAAGAATAGCACTGTTTCCCTGCATTGTCTTGGCAAGCCCACATTATGCTAGTATCATCATTGGCTCACTAATTTTTCTGGTGTGGCAAATGACAGAAGAGGAATGTTTTGGGAAGTTTCTGACTGACCAATACGGTGATAATTTTACTTGGCAAAGGCGCGTTACTACTTTCTCCCTATTGAATAGTAAAAACCTTCTCCAAAAACTAAGTTGTTAGGTCATTTTAGGGGGGGGAGGGGGGAAAGCCACCGTCTTTTGTCATTGGAAAAGTTAGCTTAAATATAGATGTTATCATTGACTGCTCAATGTTGCCAGACAGTGGCAAATTGTTTCCGTTAGGGATCTTTAAACGATGCGATGAGCAGTATTCAATCTTCACATACTAACTCTAGCTGCTTCTTGAAAAGTACTTCAGTTTGATTTTGTTCTAAAAGCTCTTGTTTTCCTTTCATTCTCTCATGCTTCTTTTGTCTATTTTTAACTGCTACATTCTAAATACTGCGATAAGCAGGTGATAAAGGTAATGTTTGCAGATAAACACACATATTCTTTTGGAACCTTTAAAATTGTTAAAGCGTTATCGACAAAGAACGTTGCAAGAAATGCATGACTACAGTGTGACCTCATCTGTGTTTAATTTTGAAGTGCAAGAAGAACCTGTGTACTCTCCTAAAGCATCATTGGCAATATAGATCACTTTGAAGGACTGGGGCTTGGTTTTTGTAAGGAACACGGAAAAGTATTCGTCAGCTACAGCTCTCTGTTTGCAACAATACATCACCTTCATATCTTTCTTTGGTTGTAGAGAGAATCTGCTGACAGCAGGGCTTTGATAGAACAGGCCACATCCACCACTGACTTTTTACTTTCAGTGTCACCTTGAGACATCATATCTAGTTTTCAACTAATGATAACGTCTTCCTGGCTTTTTAGTACTTCTCTTTTTTTGCTGCCTTGTGCAGCCTACTGGTTCTGCAGAGGCTAAGTTGATGTGTTGCACAAAGTGGGTGCAAAAATGCTATGGAAGAGGAAGAGGAAACATCACAGTCACTTTCAAGGTGCCTTTGTTTTGTAGTCAGGTTTTATGAAAACTTTTAACAATAGTGTAGATTTTTATTATTTTTATTAAACTTTATTGGAAAACATCTGGATGAAGCAGAAAAAAGGCTGATGTGAAAAAGCATAAAATGAACTTCAACTAAAGGAACCAGGTTAGTAATTATCTATGCACTGGCAATGTTCAAGGTAGAATATTGCTTACACACAGAGCTCAGTTGTCTGCACAACAAAGGAACCCCTTCTGTGATTGTCTGTATAGAAAGATCATAGTAGTAATCTTCATGACCCCTGTAACCTCATAAAAGGTGAGGTATTCATGAATGCAATGCTTGGTTCTCCTTTCTGAAAATATTTGAGGTTAAATTAATAAAACAAACTTGCATAGCTATCAGTGAATGCCTTCATTTTTAGGTCAGTAGAACCTCCAGTTATTCAAACTATCCAAAGCAGTGTGATTTAATTAAATTAGAGGTTTTTTGTATGTGTAAATCTACTTGAAGAAACAAGTAATTCATGGTAAAAGAGATGAAAATGGGAATCTGACAAATGTGTATTTGTACATAACCTTCCTATAAGTATTGAACTCTGTCTTTAATGTGCATTAGTTGCTAAATCAAGTCAGATGTCTGAAGGAAGAACTGGAAAACTGATAGCAAATATTCATAGTGGAAGCTGATAACAGCCTTAATTAAGCTACTGCTATCTTTTTATGATAAATTTAGAACTTCTCCATAAGTCATCTGACTTAATGCTCTATTTGCATCCAGGAGTGTTTGATTTAGATCGGTGTCTTTAAGAAATCTGCAGATGTCTATTTGATAACTCAAGCTGTGTCTCCTGGAAGAAGAGCTTGGGAGCTTTGTTTTTGCTGTGTTGCAATGTAGAGGAGGAGTATATTGACCTAAAGCTGACCTCCCAGCATTTAGCTTTTTCAGGGTTGATGTGCCTTGATGTGCCTTTTAATTTAACACCGATGCTTTCTCCTACCAGTTCTTGAACCCAAAATTCCTTAAGCTTTTAGTTACAGTAAAAGAGAAGACACGGTGCAATTACGTGGCCAGTAGTTGTCCTTACTGACACTTAGCAGAGACATCTGTTTTACAGAGGCTGTTCCATGCAGCTGTGTCATATATGAAAGTTTGCACATTGTGCTTTATATATTATGTTTAGAAATAAGGACATGGAGTTTCTGAGGTCATGAGGCTTTTATTTGAGGCCAACTTCTTTACTGAAATAAACATTTTGATGTATTTAAAATTATACTGGGGAAGAGATTGTAGGTGGGTACTCTCAGAGCTTAAAAAATTATATATGTTGATCAGAAGTTTTCTCGTGATTGTGGCAGGGTTTTTCCTGAGATCTGTCTCCAGGTCAGTTGCACACCAGGGGTTATTTGAAAGTCATCTACCTATGTATTTGATTCTCTTGTGTAGCTTTGACTGCAGTTTCCCATTTCATCTTCATATTCCATTATTGCACGAGATCTCTACCTCTAGTCTAAAAATTAAGAACAGCTGAAGAAAACTGCTGGCGCTTGCTTAACTTCAAGAAGTTTTGTCTTAAACTTTGTCTAAGAGGATAATTTCAAGCATATCTTTTAGAAGCTTTGTTGAGCACAATCCAGGGCAACTCTATTCAACTAAAATGAAAGGCTTTGAGAACTCCTTTGGTCAATTTTTCAGGTAGCACATAGTATTATGTTACCAGATTATTTGGATGGATTTATTTTCTCATGTCTACTTTGCTTTCAGGAACTGTACACATTGTAAATGTATCACTAAATCATCACTGACTGAATTGTCTCACAGAGACACTGCTTTTTATTTTAATGTTTTTCCACATAATAATTTTAATTGAAAGTGAATTCTTGTATTAGATTTATTTGATCAAAAAATAAAATGCAGCATATTTTTCTCATCTAGAAATTCTGTTGTTCCTGAAGTAGACATTTTAACAGTATTCTTTATACTTTACTATGGCTACTCTCGCAGAGTTAGTTTATAAGCACTATTCAGAAACTATAAATCTTCTGGTTGTCTGAATTTCAGATAAAGTGGATCATTAAGTTGATCTAAATTACAAACGTCACTTGAATTTTTGGCTAAAAGTCCAGTAGTCATGTATTTTTTGCCAAAACAAACACGAAACAGGAGAGTTGTGTTCCACCAGAATCTGAGAACTGTGGGAAAGAAAAAGGAGCTCTGAGTGAGAGGTGTAGAGACTCTGAGGCATATGACCACTTCCAACAGGCAACAGAAAAATTGTGTGTGTTCTGCCATATTTCTACTGGCTATATTTGTATGTGCTTTAATTAAAGTAATTTTTTTACATGTGCTAATATTTTAGCTTAGCTCTTTTCTGCTTTTTACTACTTTCATTTTTTTACTTAGATTTTTTTAACTAGGATGTGTGTATACACTTTTGTATGTTTGTTGCACTGTGATGCTGCTGAGTCAGCAGTGTCTCATAACTTTTAGGGGGTTAGGATTTTTTGGTGTCATACCTTGGGGGCAGGAGATAGAAACTGGTGAGAAGTACGAGCCAATATGTGATGTGCTTAAAAGTACAACAGTGATTTGGGTAGCTCCTTGAGCAATTGCTATTTGTGAGAAACTAATGGGTGAATTATAACATTGGTAGTTTCCTTATCTATCAGTCATTAAGGCAGTGGCCAGTTGAGTGGAATTTGTGCCTGGAGTGATAAATTTTTGCTGGGACATCTCTGGATGGTGTGTGTAGTAAATTAGCCAATCATGTGTATCATGGAAGTAGATGAAAAATACTTTTACAAAAAAAAAAGTTAGAGTTTACACTTTTCCAATCTAAAATTAATATTATAATGTCTACTTGTAATCAGATTAGTTGCATATTAAGGAAATAGAAAACAAAAGTGTAAATGCTTCTCTATATGCAGGGTTATATTACTTGACTAAGGTAGTAGTCATGTTTCTGGGCAAGTAAATAAATAAATATTCTGACTGAGTAGGTCTGCATACCAGCAGGTGTAGGAGCATCGAACAGGAAGGTACGGATCCAGAACGCATGTGGTGCTTACATTATTTGAAGAGATTCTTTGTTTTTTGATTAGAAAGATGACATATGTAAGTAGCTCCTACAGATGAGTGGATATCAAAGTTCTGCTTTGTTGCCTCACTCCTCTCAGTTTACATACTGCCCTCTTTACTCCAATGTTTGGCAAACACTTCACTGAGATAGCTAAGTTTCTAAAGAGCTGTTGAGAGCAGAAGCAGATGGCAGCTCAGTCATTTATTCATACTGCACTATTTATTTCTATTATTTCCCTGGAATCCCAAATGAATTTGTATTAAGCTCTAACTTTCTACTTTCTTTCTCAGTTTTTTTGAGTTTTGGGGTTTTTTTTTTGTTTGGTTGGAGTTTTTTTAGAGGAGAAGATAGAAGTAATGTCTGGTTTCTGTTGGTGCTTTTGCTTTTGTCCTCCTAGTCATGAATATTTCAAAGATGTAGTGAACAGGATCTTTTTGAAGTGGTGGAAGATGATGTACTAAAAGACTAAAAATTAATTAAGGCAAATTAGTTTCATCTGTCTCTAGAAACACACATGCCAAGATGATCATAAGAGTATGCTTAAAATATAAGTTAGGGTTGAAGGTTTGTGTGGGTTTTTTGAGAGGAGGAGGAAAGACAATATTGGTCTAACCTAATTTCCATTTCATGTCCTTTTGAACAGTGTGGATTTTTCAGGATGTCTGATGACTCCTTATGTGAAACAAACAGCTACCTTCCCCTGCTGCAGAAACTGAATTTTTTTTATTGTCTGTTTACATGAGATGGAAAAGACTGTAAGCTTTTCTGAACTTAGTCTCCAGTGTTTTAGTATATTGTTAGAAACAAATAATCTTAACACAATTAAATGACGTTTTCTAGTAAAATAGAGGAATTTTTACTTTGTAAAATACTTACTTATATGGAACAATAGACCATCATTCTGTGTGGACATATTTCATTTGATATCTTTAAACTACTGCTGATGGGCCAGAGGAATAAACTAAATAAATCCGGGATGGTGAGCATATACTCACTACTACTGCCATTTCAATAAAGAAAAATATGTAAGTCAAAGTAAATCCCATTGCCTTACAGCTGAGGGAGAGGGGTTAAGCAATCCCAAGGCTGAGCTGAAGTTTGTTGCAAGATCTATCAGCACTGCTAAGACTTCGGCTAGAGTTGTGCATCCTCTCTTTGGCATAGTCTTTAAATAGTATAATCATGCAAGAGTTATGTGGAGAAACTTAGTTGATAGAGATTGTTAAGTGTGGAGAAGATGAAGCCGGAGAGAGAGGCCATTAAAATGGGTTACTGCTCTCACCTCTCAATTTACATGATGGTGCTTGCCCTCATACAAGTTTTTGGAAAAGGTAGTGTGAGTGAGAGCAGGCAAACCATGTTGATCCATCAATTTGAATAGAGTCTCTGCAATCGCATTGGTATCTCTGATTTCAGCAAGCATGCTGCCTTACGTTTGTGCTTTGTGCTGCTTGAAATGTTTAACTGGTGGTGTTACAGCAGAAGGCAGGTTGACAATTAGCTCAGGAGTCTGCATGGTTCCCAGATTCTCAGTAACACAGAGTAATGTGGAGTAAAGAAAACGAAGTGGCTTATTTTGTGAAAAGTGGCTGCGTACTTCATTGTGAATATTGCATACAGTGTTGATTTCACCACTGTTTTATGTGAATGATACTAAATTTTGAATGATTTTTTTCACTGTCTTTCTTCAAACCAAATCCTGATCTAGAAGAAAAAAAAAAGATGTAATTCTGGACTGACTACCCATAGCACAATAAACGGGGGAGGAGAAGGCAGCTCCTATACAACTTTTGTATGCCTACTGGAAATTCAGCCTCTTGGATCTGATGCACAAAGAACTGTGAATGCAAGAATGATATTGCCCATAAATTGCCTTACATTAATTTCTATTCCAATTCTGTATAGCGCATGTAAGTGAAAATCTTGGAAATATGTTTGCTAAATCATGTGGTAAATGGTCTTGTTGATGACTGCTCAGTTGCTCTGGGGTTGGAGCTGTTAAGCACTTATTATGGGAATCCAACAGGGCAAATTAAGAGAAACCTGTGTGTGTGCTTGTTATTTTAGGACTTTTATGCTTGTCTTCTGAGAGACCTCATGTTGGACCCCATGACCTAAAAAGACTTGAAATCTTTTAGTCAGAGGTTAACTTCTGAAATCTCAGTTACTGGCCTATCAACAATGAAAATAATCACCTCCAAGGGAGAGTTTAGTGTTATTATTGTTTAATGCTAAATAGCTGAATATTGTTGCTAATAATACATATAAAGTAGCTTTCTATCCTTTTGCTTAGTTCTATGTAGTATTTTCACTTATAACTGAATCTTTTTATACTTGTAAATTTTGGGGAGGGAAACTGTTTTATGTTTCATTGTAAGTAACTACGCAGTGGGTTCATTATTTGTTTGTTAACACCATTGTAAGCATTTCTTTTATTTGTGAGTGTTCAGATGCAATGGATAGAACTTAAATCTATGCATGACTGTTCCTTGCAACTACTATTCCAGATGCACAAAACCACTGTATGTGGTAGAATTTGCCATTATAGTAAGTTCTATCTTAGAAGAACTAATGCATGGTATTTTTTTTTTCTGGTTTCAACTCTTACATTTTAAGGCAAAATGTAGCCAGTTTAAAAGAAGTGTAGCTGCTGTTTTTAAAGCTCGGTGGAGACTTCTGCAGATGTAGGTCTTTAAAGATTTAACAAATTTTAGTGCTAGTATACAAATGTATACTTTTACATAAACTTCAAATTTCACTTTGGAACCTGTGAATCATTTTTCTTGCATTTTCTTTTTCTAGCTTCTCTTTGCTTTCTCTCCAATATCAGCTATCTGAAAAACTGTGGTAGTCTTGTAATGCCATTTTTGCCAGGATCGTAAGCATTTTCAGTAACGTTTGTGAGCAGCACTGCTGATAGATCTTGAGTTCCAGCTAAATCAGTTAAGCCTTTTGATAGCATAACAATTTTACCAGCCATCATTTTTGTAACAGTGGAATTCCCCTTTGAGGGGAAAAAAAGAAGTCATTCGTCTTTCCTGAGATTCATATGTGAGTTTTATCACTATAGTAATAAAATTCATTGCTTGCTTGGTAAGTGCGAAGGACTCATACTATTGGAAAAGGTAACTATATTTATGTACATTGTCATGTGCACAGTTAGTTTTAAAGTAAGCACATGGTAATGTGAGTGTAATATACTAATAAAGAGGTAATTTTGGTTAATAACGACCTTACTTAATATTAAAATCTCAATACTGAATAAAGAGGTGTGCTTTGATTTCATTTATGGAACGTTGGAAAGCTTGAACAAAATCTTAAAAATACCTGAAACAATATTCTGACCTTCCTGTTTTACCTCAGGTTCCTTTAGTAAGGTTTATCAACTTATCTTCTTACTTATTATATGAATTTACATCTTATATTCTGGGATGCTACATTGTCTTTAAATAGCATTTTCTCACCATTGTTGCCCAGTTTATTTCTAAGGCTGTGTATCTGCAATTTGCATAGGCAGTGTTTAGGTGGCTTTTCCATAAACTGTGTTCTGACCATGTATATTCACTTCTTGTTTTCATGTCTATGTATTAATAAAGGTATCCAAAATTAGTTTTATCTATGGTTACAGAATGATTTAATAATTACACCCTTTGGTATAGGGTCTGGGAGAGCTATGGAGATCAGGCAGTAGTGCTGCCTTAACTGCAGTTGTTAACCTGCCCAGATCTGTCTTCTGCTTGAACCACAATGTCCTCATGGCTTGCAAATCATGCTGACTTTACAGTACAGACAGATGAAAAAAATAACTGAAATCTAAGAAAACTGGGTTTAGGACATGTCGTGGGTTTTTTCCATAGTGCCTAGTGCTTTTTACTTTGTATTTAGGGGAAAAAGTGTATTTTGGAGATGACATGCAGCAACATACAGGGGTGCCAGGTAATTGCAAAGAACGCTTTCCACTCCTGGGGAATCCTGAAAGAAATTTTCAACTTATTTGCAAAGGCAGCAATAGGAAGGATAAGTGAATGGGCTGGAGCAGAAACAATTCCCTTTGTTGTGTGAGAACATAAAAAGTACTTTTTTAATGGAGATTGTTAACGCATCCATTGTTGTTGATGTGTCACATAGAGCTGCTGTTAGGCTAATATTTTTTTAAAAAGTAAAGGCAATTGAACACATACATCCAATGCACAGTGAATACTACAAATCATTGATTGTGCTTCTTGATGATCAAAGTGATGGTGAGTGTAACAGATGTTGCTTTTAACGAAATTAAGTAAGTTTGCACGTAGTCCCAGCCATAGGTGATACTTACCTCCTTAATACCAAGACTTCTATTATTCTAAGAGCTACAGTTTTCTAAAGAGAAACAGTAAAATTAATTTGTATACATTCATTACTAACATTTGGGTTTCCATCTATTTCCCTCTTCCATAGAAGCAGATTTGGCCAGAACCTGATACCCTTGTAAGTGGATCGTCTACTAAGGTTTTTGCATTCCTGAGATCTTAATAAGTAATGAAAGAGAGAGCTTTTAGTCTTGCATACTACAGCTGCAGAGTGTTTCAGAATGTTGTGTAACAAATCACTGCCAGCTCTTTGGTACAAATGATGAAACTGGATAAAATGCCATATGGTGCTGCAGTGTACTTCAAAGAATTATTTCAATATTTTGAATGGGCTAAAACATCACATGCAGATTTACTCAGTCTAATTGCTATTTCACAGTTGTACTGTTGTAAAGAAGTATATCTGTGCAAGCTAAGTTGTGGGCAGGGGAGGTGGAATCACGCTGTAGAACAATATAAACTAGATGTGAATTAACTCTTCCTAAAATGCATAACAGACACGATCATCTAGCATGCTGTTAGTTGCACAGTGGGTTTTATGGTGCTTTTGTAATTTGGATACTCTGATTTGGAGTCTAATTGGATTGCTGGGCAACAGTGAATGTCTTGTATTCTTAAGTTGTGTAAAGGCTATTGGAAATAATGGGATTGACATTAACCTTTTAAAATTTCCTTTTCAAAAACTATTTACAAAATAAGCTTCAGTAGAGTTAGAGATTTTAGGAAAAAATTCTACTCTTGTGTCTCAGACTACAGGCGGTCATTCTGTTTGGCTCTGTTGTGGGTAAATTTATTATTATTATTATTTTTATTATTTTTATTATTATTTTTTCCTGATCTACAGTTGCAAGTGTAAACCAAGGGGCTAAAATACTTCCAGTTCAACTTGGAAAGAGCAGCTGCCTTGAAATTGAGCCAAAAAAATGTCACTTAGGAAGTCAATAAGTCCTTACAGAAAATCTTAAAATCAGGAAGGCACACTATATTCCATGGTTTTGTTTCAGGAAAGATGCTGATATCAGTGCATTGAGTACTTCTACTGTGGAAAAAGAAAAGACCTTTGGCTTTTGTTTTGACTATACCTCATGTTTGTGAGATTGGTTTTCTGTTGCTGTTTAAGCAAAAGTAAGACAAGGATGCGCTGTTCTTTTGTGTTATTGCTGGTGCTTATATAAAACCAATCAAGGCTGGTTCAGAAAGCTGCTCAGAGAAAATATTAACCTTAAGCTCCAATTTCCTCCAGTATAGTCACTGCTTTCTGAAACAGTGCACCTTTCAGTCATTAAAATGTCAGAGCAAAGGAAGAACTCTGTGGACAGACAGTGGGTAAAGACAGAAGACATAGTGACTTTGATTTAAATTGTTACAGAATTTCATTAACTTCATTAGGCTCTGATGTACCTGGGTTCTCAGTGTGTGGCTGAAAGGGTGCTGTGGTGTGTTAGGTAATCTGATGTCTTCTGAGTATTGATTCTGTTTTATACCGGTCTGTGGAAAAGGTACAAGCGTTGGTCTTAAAACACCACAGGAAATAAAACCCACAAATGCAAAAACTTGTTATTGCAAAACTTTCACTTATCGATGTTGTTATTGTTTGACTTTTTTTTTAATTATTATTATTAAAGGGTGTGTTCTTGGCCAAAGGATAGCTCCTGGCTAGACAAACTGATTTTCCATATCTGAACTCAGAAGCATTTAATCTTGGTTTAAGAGATTTTGAAGACGTCTGTGAGCCTGCTATACAGGTCAGCGTACAAAAAGAACTGAGAATTCTAAAGGGAGCAATATTTCCCAAAGCATTTGGGAAATACCTGGGGAAAAGAGGAATATGTGCAGTCTGGTATCAAGGCAGCTGAGAAATTCCCTGATGGGAAGAAAAAGCTGTGTTAAGAGGAGTTTAGATATGCAAAATAACTTGGACTTGAGCGGTTTGCTCTTACTAATGAGGGAACTGAGGCAGGGAAGTGAGTGTGCTTTTACAGTTCTGTTTGCACGTGCACATGTTTGTTTTAATCTGAAGTTAGAAGTGAAATTTGAGATCTATGTGTTTTGGTGCTATCCATCTCACTCATTTTCCTGGAGATGTGACCTGTTAATCTAGAATACCATCAAGTTTTAGAGCCCTGTGGAACATTGCACATGTGCTGAACAGGATTTCATGAGGTCAAACTCTTACTAGAAGGTTTTATTATCTCAACTGCAATGCCTGATTTATGGAAAGGATGGAGATGTTTGCCAATGAGGCCAAGGAGAGGGACTGCCAAAGCCTCTTCAGAGCCTTAAGATCCTGGGACCTACAGTCTTTTCTTGTTAACTTTGTCAAAATAGCACATCTCTTATCAGGTCACTGGAAGACATTCTAATTTTTCACCAGAAATCACCTCTTTAGGGTAGTATAACAATTTTTTTTTTTGTTGTTTGGATTTGTGTTTTTTTTTGTTTGTGAAACTCACTGTTCAAGTCCTGAATGTATATTTTGTAGTTCTAAGAGCTCTTGTTAATGTCTCTTTAAGAGGTCCTCCAGTGTGCAGTAAGATAAATTGGGGAATAATTGTGGTTGTAAGGGTATTCTTCAGTTCATCCAGTCCAGCCCCTTGCTCAAAGCAGGGCTACCCTTCAAAGTGTGGTCAGGTGGCTTGGGGCATTTTTAAGTCAAGCTCAAAAAATCCATAAGCGTAAGATTTTATAGCCTCCCTTGGCAGACAGTTCCAGCGTTTAACCATTCTCATTATGAAGCTGCAGGAAGAGGATTTCAGTGTACTTTGCAGATTTTGGGTTCTGATGCTGACTTGAGTGTCTCGTTTTTTACTTCTGGGTAAAGATGCAGATTACTTTAACGTACCAAGTAAGTTTGGTTTTGATCTATAGCTTTCAAGTGATGCCCTCTAAGAATACTTGAATTTTAGAATTTTACCTATTGGCATCTGTTTTGATATATTGGAGCTATGAGGGAGTGTTTTTTAAGTCCTGAAATATTTAGCTCTGTTACCATATAACATAGTTTCCATACTTGTTTTGTTTCTCAAATGTATAATGGGAGTCCTTCTACTGGGTTAATTCTGAGATGAGGAGTTTGCACCTCCAGTTTTTGAGCCCATCTCTTTAGTGTCACTAGTTTCAGCTGGCTTCAAAAAAAGTAGTGTTATGTTTGCATCAAGCTGCATAGCTTGAGAATGGTAATATTCCCAAGAGAACAAAGGATCTGAAAGCAGTTGATAACCTCATTAAAACTTCTTGTCGAAAGGCAAACAAAAGAGGAAAAGTACAGAGGTTACAACCCTCTAGCTAATCAGGGGCTTCTAAAGTTACAGAGGTGGTTGAAGATCAAGTTATCCTTAAGGTCTTACCAGTTTTTGTGTCTGTGAAAATTATTTTTTTTTTTTTATTTGAACACTACCATCTTTTGAAGAAGAGGATTCAACTGCAATGCTAATGAAATGTAAGGAGCTAAAGCTGTCACTGCTGCAAATGATACTTTCAGGAATGAGAAGCTAGTTTACTTGATACCTCATAGCAAATGTCTCCAAAAATCTAAGGTGCTGTCTGTGTGAATAATGATGAAAGCATTGAGAGAGGAGGTGTTTATGTAGTCTGTCTGGTGTGTCTTTTCCAGAATATATCTTTAGGTACATGTTTTGAGAACATATTTTTAAAGCAAAACCACTGTATTTGGTAGACTTTGTTTCCCTGAGTTAAGGGAACTTGAAAGTGGTGAGTTACTCCAGTAATTTCAAACATCTGTCAGAAAAAAAATCCATATACTGTGCTCTAGAAATTTTGACCACTTGACTGAGAAACTATTAAAATATTTTAGAAAATATTCTAATATTACTGTTACTAATTTTAACTTTTTTGAGAGAAAATTTAGTGGTGTGTTTTTTCTAAGACTTTCTATTAAGTTCGCTTGATACCTGCTCATACTAGAAGTAGAAATTAAGTCTTTTCTGTAATATAAACCCCAGAAGTTGGAATGCGTTCTGATTTAGTGGAATATTACAGCGCTTCTGTTCACCTTAACTTGGTAAATCACTGGATTGTCATTGCAAGGGACAAAGCAAGCAACAGCTACGTACTTGATACACTTATATTTTTATGTTGGTCTCTGATCCTGTTAAAAGCCACTTGAACTCAAAGCACTTGAATTGAATTGCCAAGCATGGACCTTGCCTTGGAAAATTGGAGCACAGTGTCTGTTCTGAGTTTCAGTAATAATCTCTTGTCAAGAGGCAAGGGTTAAGACCCTCATTTTGTGTGTGGAATTAGGCATTTGGACTTTTGAGAATCCCTGGATACACCCTTCTGATGTCTGCAGTACCCTATGTATTTGTAATAATCCTGCTGCTAGTCTCCTGTTGCTTTTTTTGTCGAGTATGTCAGTATATTTCTGTTCTTTGAGAGTGAATATTATACAATGTATTTTATTAACTTTTTAATTATTTCAAGATTGCTGAAGAACTTGTTACACTGACTTAGTATCATAGTGGATCTGTTTAATCGTTCCCCAGTGACCTTGACCTTAACGCATCAGCATTTCTAGTAAGCATGTTCATTTGTCAATAGATCCTTGTTGGAGGGAGTTGTACTGCACTGCATATTGCACAGAGATGAACATGATAGTCTTTGCCTTGGGAATATGTAATATTAAAGGTAAATCTAGCATATGAAGGCCTTCAACCAGCTACCAGCCAGAGACCAGGCTGAGAAAGGTGTGGAGTGTGTGCTACCAAAACCAGTTGATGATTTTAGCAGCTCGCTGTAAGAAAAATTTTTCTTTAGTTAGTCATAGTGAGTAGACTATTCCCTGAAGTTTTACTAAATACCTAATTGAATCTGAAATGCTGAATAGCAAGAGTTCTTTCCTGATAGTATAGTATTATTTGTATCTTGAAACATATGCTTTACAAATGCAAGGAAATCTTCAATTTATTTATAATTTTTGTCTTACAATCAGATATTTACTAGAAATATAAATAGGTGTGCTGATATTCCATCCAAGTCTTTTCAATATTCTTCTTCCTTATTTATTCTTCTAAAAGTAGGGTAGATACTGTATTGTTGTGTTGCATAGTCTTTTGTTACAGGTTGTTAAAATCCTGCACTTTCATTTGCTATAGAGTTAAAATCATGTTTGGCCATTTGTTATGGAGAGTGAAAATGTTGACTGCAATTTAAGAAAAGGTTCCCCTATCTCCCCTCCTCTCCCTGCAGTTGATATTTCAAGTGAGAGAACTATCATACTGCTCTAGCAATATCTGACTATCATGAACTCATAGCCATAATAGAATTGCATATAATGGATAACATCAGAAATTTGGGTGGGGAATTAATAGCTGTTATTTACTTCCTGGTTATATTGCCATTTCTTTCTTAGAAAACAGTGCTATGATATTTACTGCAGATAACTTAATTGCCACTTGACAACATGTATATTTTTTCTTTCTATGTGTTAAAAGTCATAAATTTACTGGAGATTCACTTGACAATGTCGGAGGGAAAAAGCAGCATTCTAGCTGCATTTGCTTCATCTCAACTCCATCTCCTTGACACCTGTTTTTCAGCCCTTCAGTCTGCTGCTGTGACTTCTCCGCAGCTCCAGCCGTGCACGGTGGCTGAGCTCTGCGTGTCGCCTCCTACTTTCCATCTCTTCAGTCAAGTACCTCCGTTTCCTTGTCTTCAAAGTGTGCTCTTGTTTAACAGTACAGTAAATCGATCTCTGGAGTATCCAGTACCCCAGTACAAGATCAAAATGCAAATTCTGATTTTGTTTATTCACTGCTCTGTAAATTTGTTTTGTTTCAAGTTTTTTTACTTCCTGTTAGCAGTTTTTATGTTGACTGGCATTTCACCTATCCATACGATTCTGACTTGGTACAGGACTGGCTGTTGTCTTGGTTAGACTTCCATAAACCAACAACAGAGGTAAATTTCCCTTTGTATTAATGCAGTGAGAAAGGGGTCAGGCAAGCAAGCATTTTTCTTTTTACAACCACCAGTAGAGGCTATGGTCTGAGTTAGTCTTTTGGATTTGATTCTGTGGAGCTAGTGTCAGAAATTCTCAAGTGGTCAAAGATTATGAATTCTGAAAATAAATACCTAGATGAACTAAAGAAGAGGTACTCTAAAGAATTGAAAGAAGTTTTCCTGAAAAAGCATAGAATTGGTGATAGTTTTATGACTTTACTGTACGCTGTATGGTTAATATAAGTCAAACTTCTCTGGTTGAATGGAATTTCCAACTCTATTTCTTAACACAAAGAAGATTAAAAATATTCTTTAATTCTCTGATGTATGTTTGGGTTAGCATAGGACATAACCATTTTATGTCTCTCCTGGGATATTCTGTCTTCCTTATGTATTATAAGGGTGAGAGGCATGTTGCTTGAATGTTTAAGGAAAGAGCCTGTTTTAAAATTTTGCAGAGGGAAGTTGAGGTAGTCCAGAAAGTTGGGTTGTTTGTTTTGTTTTGTTGTTAGGGCGTTTGGTTTGTGGGGTTTGGTTTGTGGGGTTTTTGTTTTTCTTCCCCTCCCTTCCCCCCTCTTCAAATTATTTCTCTCCTTGTGCCTGTGCCCAGCCAAAAAATAATGCACAGTAGTTTACTGAAGTCTTCTTCAGTTTCTGTGAATCACTAAATTTCTTTGTTTATGCCATATACTATATGGCATAATTGCAGAATTGATCCAGAAAGAAGAAAATGTCTTAGCTTTTTAAGGCTTCCTTTAAATTTTCCTTGTCACTGATATAAAGGTGGTGGCATTAGTGATAAAGTTGAATAGACTTACAGGATACACCCTAGAAATGAAACCTCTTCCAAACTAAAAACTGTCTGAATTTCACTATCTTTGTTCTGTTATTCAGGTACATCTTTTTATGACAGCATTAATTGCTCCATTTCATAAATACTGTATATAATAAATTTAGATATCAAAGTCAAGTACAATAGACAAACAGAGTTGAGGAAGTTGAGAAAACGAGATCAAGCAAGCATCAATCTTTCTGCTGTTTTCCTGTGGTATCTGTCATGGACTCTGTAGCAAATATGTGATTATATAATTAAAAATTGCATCAAAATGCCTAAAACCAAAAGAATGTATCTCAGTTTATGCATTAATAGCTACCTTTTAATGGGAACTCTCATCTTATGCATTTAATTCCGTAATTTCTAAATAATTACCTTGCAGCACAGGTAATGTAGTTTCTAAGATAGATCCTTGAACTCTTAATTGTTCTCTATAGCAACTGAGCCTGCCATAAAAACTGAAAAACTGTTTAAGAAACATCTAGAGATGACAAGTTGAGATTTGGGATACAGATCTGTTTGAGATATCTCGTTGAGTTCGCTCCTTATTTCAGTAGTTTGTATGATCTGCTGTTACTTAAAGGGCTCCCAAATTGGATTGGCAGCACCATATGCCAGAGTAAGTGGCTACTGCCTTAAAGAAAATCCTGGTTGTTGCAAGGAATCAGGTGTTTACCCCAAGACGCAATAAGGTTGTATGAGGTTTGCTGTTTCCAGTAGCATAGACTTCAGACTTGTATTTTAAGAGCCTAATCTCTCTTACCCTTTGGCCATGTTCTTACGCTGTTAATGGGTTTGGGACCTTGGACCATACCTTTAAGGTGCACTAATAATGTTTGTGGAATATTTTACTGACCAAGACATGAAAGAAAATTGAGGTTTCAGACAGTTATAAGGAAGTTGGTCCTTAAACAGCTGATCTGAAGAAATAAAAGGTACTTCTGTAACTTGAGATGCATACTTGTTTAGGATTTCAAAGTCAATATTTGCACAGTGGATCTATCTTTAACAAGTTACTATTTTAATTTACAGTGACACCTAGTAGGCTGCCAAAACCCCAGGTGTTCTCTTGGAATGCCGTTCAACTTCATTCAGTCACAGCAGGAGCCCATTTTAGCCCTAAAGTTAGCAGAGAATCACCTACAAGAACAAATAGGAGTCATGTACAACTGAAGTAATGGTTTGTGTGTCACTTAGACTATTACCTTTGGTTTTGGACTTTAGCTTGTTGGATGACAAATCTGCTTAAGCAGAGTCTCTCCTGTCATAAAACTAATATTTTTTCTGCCATAAATTAAAATTACTTAATAAGGAATTGGTGTCCGAGCTCTAGGCAGCTGGACCTCCTGTTGCTATTGGTCTGATGGTGTCATAATTCTGGCAAGTTTGTGATCTAGTGAAAATTGTGAACACCATTTTATGTGATGACTTTGAGTTTATTGCATCTCTAGGAATAAGATCAGTACTGTTGTTTAAACACATTTTAGTAACGCATGTCACAGAAAAATGTTACCAGTGTACCTACACATCATTGGTCATTAATGTGTTTGCTTTCTAATAGATAGTTTTGGAAATCTGTGAAAAAAACAATATTCCTCTGGTGTAAGCATTTAAATGAAACTGTTTCTACTGTACCTTTAAAAGATGTAATTTGAGAAAATTGTAACTTGTCTAGGGTTCGTTCTCATAGAAATGTGTTTAAAGATTAGTATCAAGGTAAATAGAATATGGTACAGAAAAAAATAATCTTAGAACCGAGAATTCTCTTTTTTCTTGGCAGTGTCTAAGTGAGTCTGACCAGGAGCAATGACTCTCAGAGCCATTGTTGCTAAAATGTTCAGATCTTCAACAGATGAAACATTTAATGACCCTTCTCTTCATGTGATTTTTTTTTTTTTCCTGGGATCATATAGAGTACTGCCATGCTGAGCATTTCCCAAACGTAGGAGGACAAAAAAGGGACAGACTTATCTGAGATTGATAACTAAGATTGATGGTAAGCAGTGCCAAAGGTTCAAGCCTCATGCTAGCATAAAATCATTTGACAGATAGAAATATTTGCTTATAAATTGAAAGAGTAGGTAATAATAGTGCTTTTTATGATTACATTACATGATATTTTATGATTACAGAGACTAATAGCTGGCAGATGGCAGAGTATACATTTTGCTTGTTTACCAAGTTGATAGATGGCAGTGATTGAAAAACAGTTTTTTCCTTGTTGCATTACTCTGAAAGGTTGTAGTGGACAGGCAATTTACGATATGAGTCAACAATAATTTGTATCTGCTCAAGATTTTGGGGGCATAAGTTATTCTGTTCCTTATTTTATTGGACTTTTTACTTCCTTCAATGATATTTTCTTCTTTGAGGAAGGGAGGAAAAAAAAAAATCTACTTTGAAAGCCAGGCCCTTAAAAGGGTGCATGTACGCTTACAGTCCACATATACAAATAATATCTATTTGTATGAGGAGTAAATGGTGGGAGATTCTTTTCCACTGTTCTATTTCAATGTTTATCATATTACTTGGACATTTTTATGAAAAGAGATATGCTCTGTCTTTTGTTTAGGCACCTCAACACAAATCTACATTGCTATATTGCATGTTACCAAGATAGTTAAAGCTATCCAGTCACAATAATAATTGCAGTGGTTTTTGTTCCTTTTGTTTAATTGGTATTGACTTACTCCAAATTAGGTATGTGTGTGTTTTATATGTATCTGCTCTTCAAGTGTTGTTTTCTTTGATTTTCTTTCTTCGGTGCTGTGGCTTGAAAATGCTTTATAACCATGGAGTTGTTTCATGAGTAGACTGAAAAACTGATTTATTTTTCTAGATTTATTCTCTATGTATTTTAGTATCCTGTGTCAGGTACCCAGGTTGCTTCCATGTCCTTCCAGTGTGCTATTCATTTCAGACTCTCTCAATGTTTTGCGGCTTTTTTAGAAGCATTGTGCATGTGGTTTCTACAAATAGAACCTAGATTTTGATTAGCTAGTAGATTCTTCAAGCTGTGATTGCTTTTCCCTCAAGAGTTGCTATGTTGGGCAATATTTTTTCTGTAATGTTTCTAACTTATGTGAAATTCATGTCTGAGACGTGAGGCATCTCGTATCTTGCAAAATTTGATAGAACTTGAACAACATGATTAAAATTTTATGATTTTCTGTTTAGTCTTCTCATGATAACATAATTTTTCTGAAAAAATTGGACTAAAACAATCCGATGGCACCAGAATGTCGTTTCTCCTCCAAGAATCCAATAAGACCATGGATTTTTTTCTGCCTAGTAAAAGAGGAAAGGAATTCATTGTAATAATTACTGTGATTCCACAGAGTAAAACATAACTTGAGGGTTTTTTTCAGGTAAGAAGGCTTTTGCCTTTTAACCAGAGGGCTGCTTCATAAGATAGATGTCTGATTTCTAGTAGAAATACTGAGTTTAAAAGTATCGCTTGAATTCCCTTTATGAATTCACACACGTGATAAGACTTGAAAATACATTATTATGACTGTGGTCAGTTTTGTGATAACCATAGATAGATCCACCACATATCTCTAATTCTACCTTACAACTACTATCTCTCAGAGTTTTCATCACTCCTAACTGCTAGTGCCCTTTCAACAGGGAGGATGCCTATGATCTTGTCTCACCTTCTGTAATGTGGAAAGAAAAAAACATATTCAGACAGTTGCTGGCAGCTTGAGTGAACTTGTTTTCCATAGTCTCTCTTTCCCAGGTGCACTTTTTTCCTGTGCAGTAATTGCTTTATTTTTTATTTCCTTCATCTTCTGCTTTTCACCACTGCATTCAGATATGGGTGGCAAATATATATATGTATGTGTTTGTCAACAGTTCCTGTCTTGTTCAACTTGCTTACCCTAGACTGAATCTTTATTTTGTGTTATCCACAAGATCCAAGTATCAGACCACTATGATAATACATTTTTCAGCTCGTATGAGTAAAGATGGAATGCCTTTGGTAGTGATGCCTAGCTCTGGTTGTAAGGAAGAGAATGGAAAATAAACAGTAGCAATCTAGCTACCAAGACTCCAAATTGATTTTCTATGGAAACCT
Source organism: Serilophus lunatus (assembly GCA_013399895.1). Lineage (NCBI taxonomy): Eukaryota > Metazoa > Chordata > Aves > Passeriformes > Eurylaimidae > Serilophus > Serilophus lunatus. The sequence continues at coordinate 360,123 of VXBA01004028.1, forward strand.
GAATTATGCACCTGAATATTGCTGGTAAATGGTTGAGGTCAGCAGTATGGGAGAAGAGCAGGAATAGACAAGAGGAGAAAAACAGTACTTGTCTGGCCTCCTTAAGATTTTATGGTGCTCTTGCAGGGAGAAGATAAGTATTCAGTGAAATGTGACTGTTACATCAGAAATAGTTTTCAAGTCTGGATTCGCTGAGTAATGTTTGCTGGATTCAGACAATGAAGCCAGGTTATGATCCTCCAGGATGAGGATCATACTTTCATGAACACTGTAGGAGTTCCTACATGTGTCTCCACCTGCCTGCATGAGAGTTGGAGTGGCTGGATGCAGATACAGGCAGGGAAATGGACCCAAATTAAAAGTATTTAACTCACATGAAGGAGTAACAAGGACTCCAAAGTTTGGGATGGAACAAGGGCAAGAGTGCACAGGTAACAAGGACGCTCCAAACTTTGGGACGGAGCAAGGGGCAGGAGTGCACAGACCTGAGTAGAAGGAGCAGAACATAGGGTTGCTGCTTTTAGCATACTGTAGTCTTATACTTGTGTAAAAGTTTTGTTACAACTAATCTTAATCCTATAATGGAAATACATACGTACATTTCTGGTTTAGAAGAGGACAGTGATTTATGTGCATGTTCTGTTAGTGTGCAAATCCCAGAGTTTTGCTGGGATCAGAGATGATAAAGTAGGGAATAGATCTTAATTAAAGAATATATAAAATGTACAATTGACTTCAGTTGTCTTTGCTCAGATTTTTATTAGCCTTTTGTTTGCAACATCGATTCTTATTTATGCTTGTAGTCTGCAGACTGCTAGATCTGTTGTTAAATTATGTAGCAAACTTTTAAATAGTAGCCTTTTTACAGTATGTGCTTTTGATATTTATCTCAGTGGTGCAAAGCTACACAGTATTCACTTAGTCATTAAAGCTGCTTTTTTTTGTATGTGGCTTACATGTTTTAATATTTCTCTCTTTGTGCCTGTATCTAAATTATGCCTTCATGGCTTCATTATGGTATTTTTAGTTCTGTTTTTATGCTATTTACATGCTCATATAAGTCACTTTGAAACTCTTCTAAAAACTTATTACTTCCATTAACCATCATCAGCATTTGCAAACAGGAGATTTATTCACATTGGGTAACAAATACTGAAATTGTTCCTCAGAACAGTCTCAAAGAATATATTGCAGCATTTTTACCAAATAACCAAGATGGTGTGAGTTTTTACCAAATTTTAAAATTGAACCTCTGTGTTCAGGCAATGTAGTGAAAGCTAACCACAGATTGTCTAACTGATTTGCTATGTATTTAGTCAGTGAAGTGTGAAGGAGTTTAAGAAGTCTATGGGAACTTCCTGTTTTATGTTTCAGAACTTTTAACTATTGTTTTCCCAGAACTTATCTCCTTTCAGGTACCTCTCTCTTCAAACAGCCTTAAGAGCCATGGGAAGTTCTTAGAGGCTATAAAGGGAAGTACTGTTGTCTGTACAAAGCATAAGCTGCTGTGCCTTCTTATTTGCAGATTTGCAAGCATTGGTTCAGGTACCTGCCTGCTGCTAACACGTGTGTCTTCCAAGAGTGTGATTCATTGTATCTCAATATTAAAACAAATGGATTCAGGTTCTCTGACAAGGACCATCTACCATTCAGGTTTTAGCAATAGATTTTGCATCTCTATAGGAAACAAATTGGTTTCATAGTACAGTCTCTTATCTGTTTACTAAGTAAAATTTCTTATGGCTCTTGGGGATTTTTATTTTTACTTCAGTTTCTGGAGAAGACAACCTGTTTTTATTATTGCCTTTGTACCAGTGAGCATCCATTAGCTTCTAACCAAAATGAAACCTTAAGGTATATAAAATGATGCACTGGTACATCACTGTTTTCATATATCACTGCATGAGTTGCTTCTGTCTGCTCCAAGATGATTGCTCTTCAGATTTTCAACATCACTGCTTCATAAGGACAGCAATAGCAATTTTGAGGAGGTGGTAGAATTAATAGTTTTTGTTTTGATAAAAAAGGCAAAAACCTCTTGTGTCTCTTTAGCATTTAAAAAAAAAGGATATTTTTATATGCATTTTATATTTTTGTATGTAGCATATGACAAAGTTTAAGTGCCCAGTAGTTTATTTTTCTGAATTTTGGAATAGAAATTAATCTTTGTATTCTTTTCCTTAGTCAAAAAGCCCTGGGCTCAATACCAATGCTAATACAAAGCTATGAGATTGTATGCACAAAGGGATGGGGGAAAACAAAAAAAAAAATGCAAGAGGAAAAGTAGTTCATATCTCCAGGAGAGCTATTTTTAGTAACAAAAAGTCTTTGTTCTTTTGTATGTTGTGCTTTTTTAGTCACTCTTCAAAATTTGGCTCTGGTATTTGGAATAGGTTTTAGTGGAATTTCCATATTGCATACAGAAGAGAGAGAGAGAATATATGAAGTATGTGTGTGTAGGTATATTATTACAGCAGATGACTTTAAAGCATTAAAATTGTACAAATAAGACCCAGTCCTGTACTTGAGAAAACAAAGTAAGTAGAAATTTTCACTGCTGTAGATCCACTAGTGTGTAGAACGAACAACGAGAAGAAAAGAATTGTTGTTTTCCTTCTCTGTGTCATCTGTAGTGTCCAGTCCTCTTTCCCATGCTAAATGACACTGATTTGTTTAGGAACTTTGATTAGGAACTTAGGTGCTGATATTGCACGTGTTCTAGATGCTTGTGTTTGTGAGATAGGAGCAGACATCTTGCTCAAGGTCAAAAGAGGCAAGTTCTCTCTTGGGAAGCTGAATCCAAAATTTGTTCTCTCCGCTTAGTTCCCTCTTTACCCTGTGAAAAACTTGTTTGGAAAAATGAGTAGTACCCATTCGTGTTACCAGTTTTCTGTGAGAAAAAAAATTTAATAGTGAAAGGTAGGATATTGGTCTGGATGACATCCCTATAGATAAAACATTTACTGACGTACCTTGTCTGTTTCTACTCTGTTCTATACAGGCAAGATCACACTTTTTCCATTTACTTTGGACTAAATAACTTTGCTTAAGATTAAATTATCCCCCCCCAGCCAATGATTGATTGTATTTGTTTAGATCAGTTACACTGTCTTGGGGAGGCTAGAGGGGGAATTGGAAATGCATCTACTGTATCTCTTGTGTAAATTAGTTTTTTGATCGTTTTGATAGAATATAATTGCTTAAACATGACAGTTAATTTCTGTTTTGTGTTTCAGTGTAGAAGCTTCAGAGAAATTGTGTTACAGCATGTAATCTGGCTTTACTTTAAATTTTCTTCACTTTATACCAGAGGCATTTTTATCTCGGCTTGAAGTACAGTACATATTTTTTTGCAGCATGTGAATACAGCAATCTGTTCAAGGAATAGAGTCTTTGTTTTAATCTTACTGTAGAAGTTACTGGCAATGACCATGTCTTGTCTCTAAAATGTTACAAAACTGGGAAAGCGTAACATTTAATGCCCAATCCTCAGTAAATACAGTCTGGAAATCAATTTTTCCAAGCAATGGAAAATACAGTTAAATATATTTTCTTTTGATAGCATGTAGACAGGTTAGGTTAAAAAGCCTATTTTAAACACCTCTTTATTTGCTATATTAATTTATTTTAGTACATGGGTAATTTTCTTAATTTTTTTTTCTTAATTTTGCTTCATACTAAAGCCCCTAATATTCTACCCTCAGCTAATAAACAGGGATTGGCTTTTGATAAAATAGTGAATGAGTGGATAATCATATTTGCAGTTCAGGCTATAAAGGAAGAAATCCAGATGTTCACTATTAGTCTGTCCAAATCAGTTTTCAAGTTTTGGTGTCTGACATGAATTGACATGAAGCAACTGAATTGTAACATAATGCTGCGTTGTTACACCTCAGACTTAAATTCTGCTTTTGCTCAGAGTCGTTTGAATAAACTTGGAAATCTCCATGGAATTGATACTTTTTAATTACTGAGAGACTAATGAATTGCTGTATAATTGATCCCTCTATGGTGTTGCAGAAGAAACAAAACAGGAAGGAAAGTACCCGAAGGGAGCAAAACAAGTGAGGAGCTTCTGTGGTATTGGTTTGTTGCAGAGCCTCTCTGTCTCTGCCTTGGCATATCCTGCTTGATGAGGAATGCTAGTCCACTGGAGAACATTTTACACATTTTTAGACAACTTTTTGCATTTATTTGAAGGTCAGGAGTTCATTAAACGGCCTCCCTTTGTGCTTTGCTATTAAGACAGCACCATATTTAGCTATAAGAATTAATTTTGAAGTAGTGTCTTGATCATGTTTCAGCATCTTTTGAAAAGATTCTTCTAAGTGTCCTTTATCATTATTCATAACATCAGAAATCTTAGAGATACTACTGTAGTCACTTCACAGAAACGCTGATGACCAAACAATAACTTAGAAGAAAGACTTTCACTACTTCATAATGATGAGAAACATAGCCAGCCTTAATGATTCTCAAGACCTGAAGCAATTGCACGGAGAAGAACGAGTCCAAGAAGTGTCAGGCCTGAGAAACCACTGATAATTTATGCCCCTTGTTTAATGTTTGTCAGTTTGTATTTCTGATTTATACCATTGTCCTTAATGCAGCCAGTGATTGTGATGGGACAGGCTGTGCTGCTTAACCCATCTTGGGTTCCTGGGAGTTCATTGTGTTGGGGAAAGCCTGGTGCCTCTCCTTTCTTTCCCCTGCCTGCAGTGAGCATACAGTCAGCAGGGACACACTGACTTAAGAGCAGAACACTTCCACATTAGGAGAACAAGCATAAATTAGCTTGGGTGTGCTTACCTTAAAATTGCTGTACTTATGAACAAAAGCTTCAGTAATAGGTATAATAGTATTTTATAATATCATAAAAAGTAAGCTTAATCTTGATTTGTTTGCTGCTATGGCAGAGTTTCTGAACATCACCTCTACTTCTTTCCTGAATAAATTTATTCTGTTGTAGGCTTTGGTTCCTGGCTTGAAAACTCTGTGCAAATGTCAGTGGTGCTGTATGTTAAAATATATCATATATCATTAAAAAAATACATCATTATTCCACTTGGAACCATAGCATAATATATCTGAAGTAAAACATTTTTAAAGGCACACATACATCTTCCTGAGACATATTTTTGCAAATCTGTCTCCATTTGCTCTCATTAGTATTAAATCAGTACAATTGATAACAAATGTCAGACTGTAATGGTTCTGGTGAAGCAGGCCATCTGCCTGTTTCATAATATGAACATTTATGCTTACAATCAGTATACTTCAACAACTGGGCTCGAAATGCCAGGTAATGTCTGTTATTTGAGGTCTCTGAATACTTTATGTATATTGGAACAATCATCAGTTCCATGCTTTCTGGCAAATGTAGTTATTAAAGGAGTATTAAAGGAGATTCTTTCTGTGGATTGCTTTCCTCCCTTGAAAGTACCTTTCTCCTCTTAGCCTCTGTTTTATTTCTTGCTGATTGATTGTTTGTTTCTTACCAATGTATTTATTTTTAAAGCTAGTTTTCCTCTCTTTGAATAACTTTAGTAGACTGTCAGCCTTCATAAATTAAAGTTGTGATATTCAAACAGAATTATCTTGCCATCAGCTTACCAGTTTGTTTTGATGGAAAGATTTTTCTGAAAAACAAACACTAAACAAACTAAAAATACAAATATCTGTGAAATTCCTCAATTAAAAGTTTCAAGACTGAAGTATAACTTGCTTTTCTTCTACATGGAGCAATTGAAAGTGAAAGAGTTGTATTTCAGATGACTGCTTAGCTGTCCTTTTCATTTTGATGAATGTGCTTTTACTGGGAAGGAGGGAAGATAATGCGCTTCCGTCTCTTCAGTTTTCCATAGATCTGACGACTTCCATGTCAGCAGTTGAAATCCGTGTGTTTGTTATCAGACACTCCCAGTTGTTGGTTCACATTGCCACTCCGTATGCTGCATGTTGTGGGAGTGGGCCGAAGCCACTCTCCGTTCGGGAGAGCTGGGCTGAGCCTCTCCTGTACACCTCTGGTCCTGCAGCCTGGATGGCGTGCTGCAACCACAGGACCTGACAGGGAGGAAGCAGGAAAGGACTTGAACATCACGGCATTTCACGGAAGTGCTGTTATACAAGTCAATTGCCCAGAAAATAGGGAATGCCCATCTGCACGGATAATTTAATTAGTAGCATGGCTTCACGAAAATCACTGGCAGAGATGGAAAGAAGATGGGAGAGAGATGTCTCTGCTGTTCCTGGTATTCTCAAGCTCTTCATGGAGGAGGAGACTCTTCAGTGTCTCAGACTGTTGAGTCTCTGGTACAAAATAAGGAGATTGAGAAAATAAGGATTTTTTGAAACAAACATTACTATGTCTGAAAGAAAACTGAAGAATTGTGGTATACTAATAGCAAGCTTGTGTACGTTATATAGGCATTTTCATTACCAAGAAATACTGTAAATAAAATCAGTGAAAAAATGCTACATGCATTTTTTTCTTGTTTTACAGTAACCTTTTCAAATTGAATGTGAAGCAATTGTTAACACCATGCAATTATAATTGATAGAAAAGGTTTGTTGATTTATTGCTAGTGATACATAAACTGACCCCTGTGCTTAGTAAATTTATTTTTCCATTGTGATTTGAGAATGAAAGATAATTGAGCTATTCTTTTGATTCCTCAAGATCAGCTAACTTGAAATAATATTTGACAAAAAGAAACTTTGGGGGTCTTGCAGGGTTAGGTTTTTTTGATTGTTGTGCTGCCGGTTTTCAAACACCGGCAAAGCTACTTTTCCGCTTGTGGCATATGACACTATCTGTATTTTTAACAAAGTTTACCTATTTTGCCGGTTTATTCAGTGTTTTCAGAGCAGTATGTTACATTCCTGTGTTGTTTGAAATTTGAAAACAAGCAATATTCATTCATGCGTCTTGATTTTTAATCTACTTGTACTGCAAGGTTTCTTAGAGTATTATGTGGGAGTAGCTACATATATAACTTGTAGGTGTATATGTGCTTGAATGTGTGTTTCTTTGTTAGGTTCTTGCATAAGTACTTAGCATGTGTTTGTCTTTATCAGTTGAAGCAGGCATAAAAATCGGTCTTGTAATTATAAATTTCTGTATTTCTGCAACATATTTATAGTTCTGATTTATCCACTGAGTTTCAGTCTGACAATGCAGCAGAGATAGCTTTTGTGTACTGAACATTAGTAATTTTTGGATGCTTCAAAGCATCATGATTTTTAAGCAGAGAAGTTAAGACAGCAAAAAATCAAGTGAACAAAACCTTTGCTTAAGATGATTCTAGTTCTTGATGCCATGATTCTAAGCAGAAGGTCTGGTAACTCTTATATAGAGTTATGATCCTATAATAAAATCAGGGCCTGCAAGTTCTGCCAAGTTTTAGTAAGTAAATATTCAGCAGACTCTGTCATTTGATGTTGAAGAATGTAAGAGGCAGCAGACATCCGAAATTGCAGCAGGTTTTAAAGCTGTAGAGCTGCTCCAATGGAAATAAGATGTTTTAAATCACAAGATATTGTATACACATCCTTATAGAACACTTAAATGTGATCATATTAGGATGTTATATCTTTTTGTGCTCTGTAATGATATGCGTATGTTGCATTGATTGGTTTAAAGCATATAAACATTTATTTAAAATAAGATTTATATTTAAATAAATTTAATTTTAATTTTATTTAATTTTTATTTAAATAATTTATTCTTCTATCTTTCTTTAGCTTCTGGTACTCTATTTTTTTAATTTATTTTTGAAGGCAGAGTTTTGGCAGAAAGAGTTTTCAGATTTACCGGCCTGCTTGTTAAGATGGCCTCAGCTTAATTCATGTAAGAACTGCAAGGTTGGAGAAGACTCTCCAGTTTTCGCCTCCAACCTGTGTGAAGGACCTACCAGACCTTCATGGGCCATAAATACATGTCATGTGACTTTCATGAAGCTTAGAACACAGATCTATTCTCCAGGCTGTGGAGTTCAGCATCCCCTAATATTCAACAAATACCTAAATAATAAAGAAGAAAGAAACTGTTACAAAATTTTGCAGTTAGTTAAGACTTCTTTCTTAAGAGAAAACAGTATTGCCTTACTTTTTTAAAAATGTTTGAGCAAATTGATAATCTATTTTCTCATTAAACATTTTTTGCTGTTATCCTTATACTAGTATATGTTTATTAACCTTTTATATCAGAAATACTTCCTGTGATGACAATTCATTTTTTTTTCACATATGATTCATATTCTCTCAAATCTTCAGTTTGAGAGAAGCAGAGAGATGATCTAGAAACTGTTCTGGCTCTGAGAAGAGCAGAGTTGTCTGAGTTGCTAGTTAGTCAGACGTTCATAGAGTCTTCAATTTTGGTTTATTCATGAAATGTGCAGCACCAATTATAGCTGATATGTGCTGACAAGTGATATTTTCACTTTACAATTCCATCTAGTTAGGTAATTTAAATAAATGGGTAAATGTACCCAGTACCTGGAGTGAGCTAGCCTGCCTGCTGCTTTGCTTTCTATAAGGTGGCTTAGATTGTTCAGCTAATAAAAGTTTTAAATGTCATGTCTATAAAAGGCCCAATATAAAGTCTTCCAGCTAAGGAACATCTTTGTCATGAATTTTTTGGTAGTGAAAAGAGGAGATAGTCAGTATTAGACCTTACTTTTCTGTAATACTTGTTGAGAAATTATATTTTAGATTGACCTAACTCATGATAATGATGCCTGCCCTCAGAGGCTTTGTGTAGTCTCTGTGTGTTCTTCTCCTTTTAGAAATATATATAACTGCTGTATTTCTACAACTCTCTTATCCAACTGACTGTCCGATCCTTTTATTGTGGACATTTTTCTGCACATCTTTTAAAAAATAAAAGAAGGCATGTATTTGTTCATTTCTTATGTGACAAGACCCTTGCTCTCTCGAGTCCCTCTCACAGGGGTCAGTTCTTGGCCATTTGATCTTTCTTATATATCGTGTCTAAATTATTCTGCTAACTGACAGTTCTGTGCTCATGATTTTCAGCTGTACATGTTTTGTGACACCTTTAATGACTCTTCTCTGTTTTCTTTACTGGCTGCTGTTGACTTTCACTCTAAATACTTCTTGTGGATGTGTTTCTCCTGGGGACAAATCAACTGTTCTTCTTGTATAGCTGCTATTTAGACTTTCTGTGAATAACCTTGGTAGCATGTTTGATCCTGAATTTCTCAACTGATACTTTACCTGAAAATATAATTTAGTGTATATAACATTGGCATTTTTTTTAGTACCTTATTGTCTGAACTTACTGTCTTGGCAGTTTAATTTCTCTCCACTTCTTTTCTGTCTCTGTATTTGCAGTGTATAAAAGAGGCATTCATTCTTTTTCTGACTGTTCTATAACTTGGCTGGCTTCCTATTAATTTCAGGGATCAATATGCTATCTCTGATAGTTTACTTTAGCTGTTCATTTTAGCACAGAGCTTAGTTACCTGAGTCAAGAGTGTTTTAAGAGGACTTCTTGAGTCATACAATATTGCAATATAGAATTTCTGTATGGAATATTGCTTGAAAATAATTTGGAGGCTGTCATATTATTTGGGTGAATCATTTTTTTTAAAACTTAATTTTGAAGTTGATTGTGGTTGTTTTCATTGGTTAAAGTGTAGGTACATTTACTTTGATTCATACATGACATTGCAAAAAGTCCTTCAGCTTCTGGAGAAGAACAAAAAAACAAACTGCCTCTGCTGTGATGGCCATTCATATTTTTTCTGTATTGCCAAGTCCGATGCTGAGATCCTTCACTTGTTTACTGATTTAGGCAAACCTAGGAAAGTGTTAGTTGTAAAGTCTAGTGGCTAAGAATATAAAGCACTTATTATCTACTGCTTCTACATTTCTATGTATAAAGTTCTGGAATGCCTGAATCCACTTTGGGCAGAATGGATGTATCCTGTGTCATTCTTTTCCATATAAGCATTTCTGAAGCTATAGATGTTTTGCTGGAAGACTTGTAAGATTTACACGTTTTGCTCACTGGACAATCTAGGAAGACTGTTTTGTGGGCTGCTGCAGTGACTTCACAATTATCACTGCAGCTGATTTAGTCATTAAATCAACATTTACTTGACCTGTTTTCACTCCTGAAGTTTCTTTTCTCAGAATGATCTCTGCATTACTGCTGCAGATACTCAATGTCTTTCAGATCCAAGACAAAAAGCGAACATTTTGTAAATAGCTTTGATTTGTTCCAGTATCAAAGGAAACTATTCGAGATGGAGTCTACAAACTCCTCATTACTGCTTTGTGCATCCCTTTCAGTGTCTTCTCTAATTTAAAATTAATTCCCAACTTGCATGTGCATTCAAAGAGTCAGTCTGCCTAAGAGGTATTTGTATGAGATTTGTGTGACCTAGAAGTTGATGCTTCTTGTAGAAAAATGCATCAACTGCCTGTACACAGTGCAGTGGAAGCTGCCAGCTTGTACCACCAGCAAGATGCAAGAGACAAGGAAACAACTCCTAAACTGTGATGTTGTGTGGTAACCATAGAGTTGAATGTCAACAAAAGCTCTAACTCTGAGCTTGAGTCTTACCTATATTGACAGATGGTGTATCAGCTCTTACCATCTCTCATAATCTGTAGAGTTAATACAATGTTCTTACCATCGTATTCCAGCCAAAGAAAGTGTGGGTTTTCTTTTTAAATGTCAAGGGTTGAAGCATTTTGGAGGTTGTTGAATGCAGGCACGTTGTTCATTAGTGTATTGTTGCTGGTTACAGCTGCAGAAATTGAAAAGAGGTGATCTGTTATGCAAAGGTCAGAGCCTATTTGGAAGCTTGTGTTTGTTTCAGTCAAAATGTTTTAGCTTCAAATGTGGACTAAGGAAAACCAGTTCCTTTCAAATTGGTGTTTTCACGTTGTGACAAATTTAGTTAGACTTCACTGGCTGACCAGAGTGTAGCTCTGAAAGGTATTATGTTTTGAAGTTAATTCTGTCTAAACAGTTACAAAGTGTTAGCAAATTTTCAAGTACAAAAGACACATTTTACTCAGCAGCCTTTGAGAGACCCTGAAGTCTCTTACTTTGTTTGAAAGTTTAAAATTTCATTTTTGTTGAAATGTTTTTCTGCTTTAATGATGTGTCTATTACATACAGTATTTCAATATTTTAGGAGTATGCGGAGATCTGGAGGGTTTTTTCAGTTGTAATTTAGCAGCTACACTGCAGATAAGTAATTATTAGAAGTTTGATACTCTCATGTAACTTGCAGCATGAATGTTCTTTTAAATGGAAAAGTAGTTTAAGTGTCTTTAACAGAGATTCTGCAAGGCTCTTATGGTAATTTCTTTATCATTTAGATATAAGGACAAAAGTAAAAAGACATTCTTAAGAGCTGTCTTGGAATAGGAGTTGAGGGTCAAAAATTTATGGTCTTGGAAGAGGATGAAATTGTGATGCCTCTGTCAGTGTGGACATATGGTTTTCATTAAGATTACTTTAATAGTGGCTTGTAGTAGAAATAAAATTTTAGCTTTGAAATATGACTAAAGTTAGTTTCTTACTGTAATCAGGAATATTGGTTTATCTTGACTTTACATTTTGGGTTAAGGGGAAAAACTATTCGCTTTATTCTGTTCTATTCTGTTGTTCTAGACTGGGATGTTATACATGAGAAGACTTGTCTAGAGGAAGTGGACAGTGGTTAAGTGAATTATTCTTTTGCGAAGGGAAATTGATTTATGTTGCTCAGTGAGAGCCCTTTTTTGTTCCTGTACTAGTTTGGGGTTTTTTTTACCCTCTGTTACTGAGTTTCTGGCTTGTACTTCTGGAAACACAGGTTCTTTTCTCTCCTCATTCTTCATTCTTGCTCTTTGCCTAAGATGGTTGCCCTCACGGTCAATGTAGTACATTGTGTACATCAAGGTAGCCCCCTCTTACTGTGGGACTTAAATGCTCAGCTCCTGTGGCTGCTTTCCTTAATCTTACCTGCTCTGTCCTTGAGAACACATTTCCCCCCCTCATTTGCAGGTGTCAGAGTGGCAAATACCAAGCTTTGCGATCACTTTGTCATCCATAGTGTAAGTAGTCTTCTCGGCTCTACTGAAGCTGATGTTGTTCTGTACTTCCTACTACATGGGCAAGAGATTTTCCTACAGGTAGCAGCTGTGCATGCTCCATATGTTTCCATCTGCTGGAAGATGCTGTCATAAACAGTATCACTGTAAAAGTATCCAGCAGCTGTGTTTGGAACAATGCTCAGCCTTTGACAAGTGTGAGCTTTCCTAGCTTAAGACACTTCAATGTTTTTCACATTTACAGAGTTGAAAGTGCTAAATGGCTGTGACATACTGATGTGGCTGACATCCACACCTGGACATCTGGGATCTGCAAGTAAGCAAGAGGGATGCAAGGGATAAACCTTCTCCAGTCTGGGCAAGATGTCAGTAATTATAGTGTTCTTGCAGCCTTCTTGTGACCAGGATCAATGACTACCAAACACCGTGTTGATATTGAGAAGATTATTTTATTTTTTAAAAATCTAGTATTTTCTTGGAAGACATAACACTTATATTAAAGGGTAAGGAACTTAGCTGTAAAAACCAAGTACCATCCATACTCTTAGACATTCATAAGCAGCTTTTGCTTTTCTTTGTGCTCCCTTGCCACCATGCTTGGTGTAAGTCTTCATGCAAAAGACTCACACAGACTCCTCAGCAACCTTCATACAGAATAAAAATGTAGCAATATTTCTAGTGATGGGATACTTCTAATGCATTTATTAACAAAGAAGAACAAAGTATTTATTAAATTAATGGAGTAATTTGTAAGCTTGGGGAAATTGGAAAAATAAATACTCAGTTTTTCTCAGTTTGTCTAGGTATCCTTTGCCTAAAGACTGCAGTATTATAAGTATTTTCCTCATCTGTTCATACCAAATAGACATCTCTGAAGAAGTGTTGCTTCATATGTATGTTCTTCTGGGTATTGGTGAAACAAAGAAGCTAGAACTGACACTTTCCATCCTGGTAAAATTCTACTCTCTCTGAATTTAAGAATTACTCATTTCAGAGGGACAGAACACATCTATTTCTCTTAAACTGTAGTCTTCAGTATATCCATTTCAATGGCATTTCTACTTGAAACATATTTAGGCAAGGCAAATAAGATGGACTACTCCTCTCTCATTTAGTTATCTTGTCCTGAATTTCTCTTTTAAGCTTCAAGGTTTGGTTTTAAAAGATCTCTCCAAAGTTCAAGGTGCACTTTGAAGAATGTTGTTAAATATATTAAATCCAAATGCAAATAATTTTTTGTTGCATTATGTTTCATTTTTTTCTTCCTTTTTTTTAAAGCATGTGCAATTTTTATATTAGTAGTAAAAATAATAGAATGCTGGAAAAATACTGGAGCTACAGTAGATGAGGAGATAGATGTATCTGAACAGATAGTTAACATTAACTGACAGTTCACAGCAGTGTTTTCTATCTTAAAAGTAGGAATTAAAACAATATAGTTATGATTGGCTCTTTCAAGCTAGGATTCATAAGAATCCAGTACTTAGAAATTGGACTTTTTTTACTTCTTACCATTCTCAAAAGTAAGATTGATTTGATCTGCCAGCATGTGACCTTTACACATCACAACACTACTTTATCACTTGATCCTTTTTCTGAGGAAAGTCTACGTAGATAAAACAGTTCCCATTTCTTATTATTATCTTGGAATCAATACATTCCTCATAAAATTCTCTTTATTTACAGAATTTACTGCACTTAAAAATGTATAATGTGGAAGTGATTTCTTTTGGACAATATTTGTGACCGTAAGATTTGAAAAATATACAAGATTTGAAACAAAACACAGATTTGAAGAGTCAACTATTATGAAAAAGTTAGAAGCAGTAGATTTTGTTTTGGAAGTGTGAAAAACTGGAAATATTTTTTCTCTGTGTATGATAGTTATTTTTATTCTGTATTTCTCAAAAAATGAGTAGTACACCATTGTGAACCAGCAACATAATGTGTTTTTCAAGCTGAACAAAACACTTTCTGCATGGGAATAATCTTCACTTATCTATAGGTTTTCAGTTATATCCTGAGCCTTCATTGATTTTTTCCAACTTTATCCAGAAAAATGAGTGTTTAGTAACTATTATTAATAGCCTTAATAGAATATTTAACTATGTTTGTTCTTTTGTGTCTACTGGGGTGTAATAGAATGGGGCTGAACTACATAACTTGCCACCACCAAAAGATACCTTTTTCTGAGCTCTGCCATGCCTTTCGCTTCTCACACCAGCTCTGGTATACAGCCTGGTGAGGTGCTTCAGCTCACTGACCCAGTATGAACCTATATGACTTGAGGATCTTGTGAAAAATGTGTTTGTAATCTACTTACAGCAATGTCAAAGTTACAAAATTTTCCATTTTTCAAATGTTTTTTCCCAACCATCTTCTTGCTACTTGCGTAACTTACCATCCTCCATAGGATAAAACCTTATTGTTAGTGAACATGTGAAACCAGTGGGGTTTTTTTCCTCCTATACTGCCTCTGTAGACTCATGAAAAAACAGCAAAATCAGTTGGCTGATTTTCTAGCTCGTCCTGAAGTATGGCTACTAGATAAAGCACTGCAAATGTGTGGGTCGGTTAGAAGGGACCGAGCACCACTTTTAGCCTTTTTTTAACTGCCACTTTTACCGAGTGGCCTCTTGGTAGCTTGAGTTAAGAAGTGCTGCAGCTTCTGCTGCTGAGATTCTCTAAAATAGAAGTATAAGAAACAAGTATCTGTACCCTATTTTGCCATCAACTGATTTTGTCATTTCTTCCTGGGAGCATTTTCCCTGTTACACCACAGCAACTTTGATTTTTCTAGGAACCTTATCAAATGTCTCCTTTGTGGTGTTCATTTTACTTTTGTAAAAAAAAACGAACCAAAACAACCTAGTAGAAATTTGGAAGATCTGAAAGAGAACTGTAAAAATGTGTAAAAACAGAAGTTTGAGTATTCTTCACTGTATCAATGAAATATTGTATCTTTATATTGTATGCATGTATAAATCACCAAACCATACCTTTACCATTTCTTGACAACTAGTCTTTAAAAATCTGAATTTGGTTATTGTAATTCAGGGATCTACAGAACTATTTTGGAATTTAAGACCTGAACCTCTTTCCTCTGATGCAGCTGTCTGACAGGTGTCTTCAGGACTTTATTTTCAACTGTTACCAAAACGTTGCATTAATGAAAAAAAATTCTTCTACAGGAGGAATTCAGACTTTCCCGTTATGTGGTCTCTATGCTTGTGTTTTTGTTGTATTTACATTCTTATGATTTCCTAATATTGTGAAATAGTTTCCAGTTTGGAGTGATTATAAAAGAACATCTGTAAAATTAGGGATGAAAAAAATCCTGTGCCCTCTTGCAATTATCTTATTGTTCCTGTTTGCGATCTTTTTCTTTTTAAGACGTCTTGGTATGTGCAGGGAGGAAGTAGATTTTGCTAAGGTAATACTATAAAATCTTGGAGAGTCTCCTAACAGAAACATTCAAAAATATTTGGTATTTTGCTCATCACAACATTTTGAAAGAAGAAGAAATGTTTTAAATTTTTTCATTTGCCGTGAATACGTTGCTCTTGTCTTCAAGTCTATTTTCAACAAGCTGGTAGAAAAACCTTAAAAGTCACCTTTTACCCTCCACTATGACGCACAGTAGCTATACCCATGGTGTTAATCTTTGCAGATTGTGATCAAAATGGGATTATTCAGATCATTTGCCTTGCAGGGAAACTTTGGAAACCACTAATGAGAAAGCGTACATCTTTGTAAACTGAGCGGGCTTTATATGAGAAGTAGTGAGGGATATTGATTTCGACAACCCTTAAAAGAAAGGCAGCTTTTTAACAAACCCATTGGGTTGTATGTGTGTAACATATGCCAGAAGTCCTTGTCCTCTTTACCAGAGTTAAATTCAGTGGTTAGCAGTGAAACCTGAAGAGTACATGATGTGGGAAGAGCTGTAGCAAGCAAGAATGCTTGCAGCCCCTTTACTTGTAAGCTTGGCTTTGGGGCTTTTGGGTTGTAGCAAACCTTGATCTCCTATGGAGGGAGAGAGGGATGGTAATCCCTTTGCTTCCTCCAGCAGCTGCTTTTGGTTCCTGCTGGGAGAAAAATCAGTGAAGGTGGGATATAAATTGATAAAGATTCTAAGGCTAGGAGAGACTGGCTTATTTTGTCACATAAAGGTAAATTTTTATATATTTAAATAGTTTACATTTCCCAAGGGAGTGCTTTAAGCCATACTTTACATATTGTATCTTTTAGTGCAGGTTGTGATTTGTGATTGTTTTCTCTGTTTGAAACATGGGTTTCAAAGCATTACGCACCAGTGGAGCTTCACTGACACATATTTTTTACACTAAATAAGCTTGCTATTATGTGTTCTTTATGTAGTTTGTAATATGACTTCTAAAAAAAGGGGAAAATTTGCCATAAATCTTAATCTGTGTTGTCTATTAGGTTTGCTTTGTTGTCATGAAAAAACATATTTGGAAAACTCTTGAGATGCACCATGTGAACTTGAACAGCCAGATACAAAAATACTAGGGAATTTGAGTGTTTTCTTACAATCCAGTTGAAGACTTTTTTTTGTACAGAATGCACATCTGCATGTGGAATGTAAATTACTATGGGAGAAAATTAAATAGCCATGAAAGAAACAGCTATGGTTGTTACAAATAGTGTCCATATAGCATGGTACAAATAATGCTTACTTAAATACTCATCACAAATTCTGAGATTCTAAGGTGAGTTGTCAAAGCTTATTTAAAAATGGAATAGTAGTATGTAAATCTTTCAACAAGCAAGACAAATATTTCACAGTAATAGGCTAATTTATACATGTGTGTGACCTTGAAAACTGTATGTGTGATTTTGTTACGGACGTTAAATTCTTCGAAGTAGTAAGATTAAGCATATATGTAAGTATTAGCAGGTTTAGTGACATATGGATGTGTACACACACCAAAAACTCCATTTGTTATTGTTTTTTTGTTATAATTTTTTTAACGCCTGTTTTCCTCTGAGCCTGGACCATAGTGCCCTGTTCCTTCCTCCGCCACCTTCCAATAAAAATTAACGAACAATGTTTTTTACTGCTATGACTAATGTTCAATGATCTTATTAGAAAGAGGCAAACAATTCACAGTATATTAGGAGGAGACAGTAGGAATCTCATAATTAGAAATACAAATATCATTTTAAGATTTCATGTTGATAACGCATTCACTGAAATTGCTAACTTCAAAGCAAGTAAAAATACAAGTCTCTCATGTAGGTGTTCTCCATCATTCATCAGTGTTTTCTTGTTGCTTCAAAATTTAGGAAAGTACCTTAAACTGAGATGCTTTAATAGTTTTGATTCGTTACTGACAGTTGTGTATATTTCCTAAATGTTTCTTACAATCATACAATAATTTGAATATAAAAACTAAAACTGTATCAAAATGGGTGATGTCTTAGATTAGTATTTCTTTTGTATGCACTGGCTGTGTTTTAACAACAAACTAGAAATACTTTATTTTTTCTGTAGTATAAATTGCATTGACGCTTGTTGTGAGACATTTAACATAATAAATGAATTGTATATGGGAATCTTTTTACCAATTTCTTGTTTACAGCCGAAGATAAATTCTTAGCTCTCCAGTTTTGTTGGCCTTCTATTTTCAGTATGATATGCCATGAATCTTACTGCTGGTAAGCAAGTCCAGTAAAAATTTTCATGTTCATGAGCACTGGTTATCAGTGTTCATCACAGCAGCACAGAGGACAGGGTTCTGAAACGGAGAGTAAAACCTCCTGGTACAAATTTATTTGAATTAATTGGATTGAATGAAATGTCCCTTTTGCTCGGCTGCTCAGTTTTCTTTCGCTCCTCATCAGTAGAAATGTAAGAAACCAAAATACTTGACTCTTTCCACCATGGAAAATGACCAAGAATTTTACAGAGCACAGTGATGTTATTGGTTGTTATTGGCTTGAGGAAAAAATGGTAGGTTAAGACTTATTTCAATTTTTTAGTTAAAAGTCTCGGTCTAAATGGGAGTAACTGTGCCTAATGACAGGTTGAATATAGTCTATATTGAGCTTACCTTATCGTTTTATTTTTTCTCTTGTTTATGAAAGCTAAATAGCTGCAGTAATTTGTTAAACTTACAGTAGGAATTTTGAGGTATGTCTCCTGTGTGCTGGTCATATTACTCTGTGAAAGCCTTTTGGGAGGATATTTTGTCCTCAAGAGACAGGCTGGCTTCTAAGACTTCAGTATTTGTTTAAGATGAGAAGGAGTCACCTCAAGTCGTGCTGGGGGGAGGGAGTGTGTTGATTGAATTATTAGGACAAGTTTCTTCACCAAAAGAGTTGTGAAGAACTGGAACAGCCTGCCCAGGGAAGTGATTGAGTAACCATCCCTGAAGGTGTTTTTTAGACATGTAGATGTGGCACTTCAGGGACATATTTTTGTGGTGGACTTGGCAGTATGTTAACAGTCAGAGTCTATGATCTTAGAAGTTTACTCCAGCCTAAATAATTCTATAGGTTGTGTGGGTAAGCTGCCTTTCGTGAACATCAGCTCATTAGTAACTGCAGTAGCTGCTCTCTGAATTGGTAGGAGAGTAGCCTAAGAGTCCCCATATTCCCCTGTCTGTCCAATATACAGGCAGCATACCTGCCTGGAGGGAAAAAAATTCTTTTCTTAAAATTTCTGTATCATTTAGAATATATGGAGTATATGTAAGTTCTACCACAAGAAGAGGTACTGGAATTGCTCCCTTTAGCAGACAGCAAAGAACATCTTGTTACCCTAGAGCTAGACAAAGGAGCTTGCACATTTATTAGAAGTTTTTAGGGTTTTTTTAGTAACCGATAACAATCTAAAACTACTGATACAATCTAAAACATGGTAGTAATGTAATTTCTTTGAGAGATGCAGAGGTGATCATACAAAATGAACAAGAACTCAGAATGCAGTATGGCTGTCTGGATTATTCATTGTTTTTGCAGGATGTTTGTAATGGGAGATTGCAAACATGCGGCATTTGAAAGGTGGGAAGTTTATAGCCACTTTTGCCTCTTCAGCATGCTTCCGACAGTCTGTATAGAATTGAAAAGTTTAGAGAGCTTTGAAGTTAGAAAGACTTTGTCCTACTGTTAGAATGGCAATTAACTATTTGTAGCATTTTCTCTCAAGAAAGTTTTAAAACAAAATTTACGGCAGGATGAGTAAGTGCACAAATCAAGGGGGTTTGTTGGATTTTGGTTGAATTTTTTTAATTTTTGTGAAATTGATAATTTTTAGCTGTATTCAGGGAGGTGGTTGTGAGTGAAGGATACTTGGGAGAAAGATTATCCTCTTCAGGATCCAGTACTGCTATTCTTTCTACTGAAGCCTGAGGGAGGAGTTCATTGATCTCAATAATGAAGACATTGAAAAGTCCTTCAGCGAAAGCAGAGAGACCAAATCTGACACGGCGATATACCTGAAGTTGTTTGGTAACTAAAAAAGGAAATGGGGAAAAGATATCACGTAACAAACGAGAACTTGCTAGACCTTGTTTGTACACTGGGGATTGGGAAGGGGGCTAGTTTGTTGTCTGCAAGAGGGGATTTGAGGTTTTTTTTGATATGTTTTGCTTATTATTTCAGAGAGAAAGCATCATAGTTTTTCATTTGCCATTAGGTGGCCATGTTCTTTGACCATCAGTTTAATTCCAGACAGAAGAAGAAAAGAATGAAATAGATGACTAAAAATAAGTAGGTGCTATGCTCTGCTGTATTAACTGGGATTTTTTTTTTTTTTTTTTGCTAATCACAAACATGTGGGTCAATGCAGCAGCCTTCAGTTGGGTGCATGTTAGAGTTCAATATAATGTCAAGTTAAAGTTTTAACTCATCATCTTTTTGGAAGATGAAGCATTCCCTAGAATAAAAATCCTTTGCATATGTATGTAAAATAATCTTTCTTGGCAAAAAAAGGGTTATAATTTAAGTGAAGGGAGGAGAAGATTGAAGTCAATATTAATTAATTCCATAAATACTGTATCGCATGAATTTGTCTTGCTCTGACAGATACCATTTTCAAATAAAACTGCATATTGTATGTGTATATATTGACAGCCTTTAGTGCACTTGTTAATCACAAGATTAAAGAGGAAGTGGCATTGAATTTACAGACTTGTCAAAAAGGCTTGAAGCAGTGTATTCTTGTGTTAGTCTTTGGGAAACAGGTGATTATACTGCTTATATTTATGCTTAGGAAATATTTTTCAAGTACCACTGTTTCTGTACATCAGTACCAGATTGCCCAGTCACAATACGTATGCCGGCATCTGTCTGTTTTATAATTAAACATAGGTCTGTACATCAAGTATCTGAAATAGCTACAGCAAACGTGAGTGCTGGAACTGTGTATAACCACTGAAACTTGACATTCCTTTGTGCTCCTATTATTTCTGGAGTCTAAGCTAAACAGACTAACTGCTGCTAAGAAGCTGTCAGGGGATGCATGTCAAACACTAGGTGTATCATGCGATCGGACCAGTGCTGGGATAGAAAAGTCAGTGGTTGGAAAAGGAAAAAAGTCACCTTTTTCTCTCAGCGTTGTCTTTATACTGAAAGGAACAGATGAGTTTCTGAATTATTCACAATACTGGAAGCTTGTAATTGTTAGCAACAGTGGCAGCGGCAGAGTATCTAGACAGGGCTTGGATTTTGTTAAATGCCTGACTCTGAAGCTTATCAAAGGATACATTTCATGAAACAGTCTCTGGGAATTTGAGTATTTAAGATCTGTGGGAGCAAGGGCAGTTTCTCCCAAAGAATCAAGAGAGAGAATATTTTCTTCTTAATTTTGTAAGGATCTGTATTGAAAAAAAGGTTAATATTAATCACATGTCTTATGCAGCAATGAAACAAAGAAGCTCTGTGAAAAAGGTTTGCTGTTTCAGTGAGTAATCTCCGTGAGTCGGTTACAGTGTTAGTAAAAAAAGCAGATCTTTTAATCCCTAGTATAATTACTAGATATATTAACTTTCCATCTAAATGAATAAACCAATTCCCATAGTAGCAAAATATACTTCAAAGACAGATAGTAAGAATGTCTTGGTTATAACTCATACATGGTGGAAGGTAAGGCTTTTCTTAATGTCATGCATAGTTTTGCCTGCTTAAAATACAGGTTGTTTATAGTTTCCTTAAAGTAGTTAGCTTCTAATGATTCGGTGTCTAAAGTTCTTTTGTTTCAATAGGTCAAATTTAATGCTGTATTCTTTAAAGTGTCTTCTAAATTCTGAAGTCTATTGATGCTTATTATTATCAATCTGGAAAGTAGGTACTTGGATGCAGTGTGTAATAATTATGCCATGGTTTAACATGTCATTGATGTCCCATGACGCTCATCAGTCAGATGCTATTGCCCAAATGAGAGCTTGTGTGGCAGCATCCATTATCATTACTCTCTCTTGCATGTTACTAAAGACAAAGATTTTGCATATGGAGGGAGTAAGGGAAAGCAGTGGAAAGTGACTGGAGAGTTAATGTCTATAGCTCTAAGGGAAACAACACTTTTTAAAATCTTCCAAAGCTTCTACAGTTCTATTTGCTTTTAAAAAACTGTTCTTCATGGATGGAAAGGTGTGCTTTGTTGAATCTTCTTAATTTAAAAGGACACATGCCATAAATAAAGAATTTCCTAGTAGTCCAGTTAATGTTTTAACAGTCAGAGAACATAGAAAAGCATATTTAATAATAATTTAAGATTTTTAAACAGAACTTTCAAGTGCCTGCCATTTTTGGTGTTAATTGTTCCTCTGGGTTGTGAGTATAGAAATAAAATGGTGGGTGGGCAGTTGTTTCCATAAGTCACCAGCATTCCCTGCCCTCCACTGCAGAGTGTTCATGGTGGGTCTGGCATCTTACTTGATGTTGGTCCACTTGGGGGTGTTTTTTTGTGCTTTATTGTAGTTATTGTAGCTTGCTTTGTGCAAGTCAGTTCCCCACCTGTGTTTTGGAGATCGCTTCAAAGCCTTCCCCAGCCTCAGAGTGACTCAAAGGATTCTCCGTGTTACCTGGTGATTACCACGGGGTGTCAGACATTCCCTCTGTGTTTTCAGGTTCAGGTTGGGCAGTAATTGCTCGACCACCTGGCAGCTGTTAAAACCAGCTCAGGTCAAGAAAAGCATGGACAGCTCCCGAGACTGCACTGTCCTGTTAGTGAAAAGCCTCTGGCCTTTCACCAGCATTGGAAAGAATCATATTTATTGGGCAACTTCATATGTAGAAAAAAATTGAAGCTTTCTGAAATCATGTGCATGTGGCTTTAATACTCCATCTGAGGGAACTCTCTCAGTCAATCCTAACCAAATGCACTCAAAACAGGCTGAAGTCCTAGCTGCAGGTCAGAAACAACTTAGTTAAATCTGGTTAAAAAGGTCTTTTTACGATATAGCAAAGGTGATACAAGCTGTAAGTTAACTCTGTGCTGCCTGTTTTCTCCAAACCCTGGCATTTCTTTTTGCTCCCCTGGCCTCATGACCCTCTTGTGTGCTGCACCAAGGCCCAGCTTCAGCAGGAGAGGTGTGGGATTATCCCGAGGATACTCAGACCCATTCAGCTGTGGACTGCCGGAACACAGAGTTGGTCCTCTTGGATGAGTATTTAAATGAAGGCATCTGAAAGGGAGAGAGGAGGGAAGAGATCTCTCTTACAGTTGCTATTGCTTTTCATCTTGACTTTTTAAAAAATAAGAAAAAATTTTCTATTTAATTTTTTAAAGTAAGTTTTAAACTTATTTTCTAGTAAGCATCTGCCAAATCCAAGTTTTCTTCATCTTCAGTCAATAGGGAGAACATAGACTCCCTCAAAAGACCCCAAAATCTTTTTTTCCTGTAGTTGTGTGAAAACCTGGACTCTGTAGAGTTTTATCACCAGGATTCTGGCAAATGATGTTTTGTAACTCTGAACTACGTCTGATTTTGAGGAAGCCAAGCCGCTTCATGACTTATGGATTAGGCATTCAGAAATTCAGTTCGATTCAGAAATTGGGACTGACAGATTGCTTTCTAAGGAAACTGTGTTGTCTCCTATCACAAGTATAGCACAGACGGAACTGATATGCATAAGTGTTCAGGATTGACATCCTGTGGGATAAGGTACTACTTCAGTAGTTCCTTAGATTGTGGCTGTTACTGAATCACTGAGAGAAAATCTTTAATTTAACAATTCTGCAGGACAGTCAGTGCCCTTAAATCAGTGTCATGTACCAGCCCATAGTGGTTCTATTGTTGATGGCATGTTTTTGTGAAAGGTAAATAAATGCTTAAATACGAGGTGGAAGATGCAACCTCACAGCAATGTTTTTGACTTGCTGATAAACAGTATTTCTCAGTCAGCAGCTCCTCATAAATCTGGCACCTGTGCCAAAAGCTACTAATTTCTCCCTCAGGTACACAGGAACACAACCCTGAGGGAATAACAGGTAAGGAAATACAGAGAAATACATAGTGAGCAATCTTATGCTATTTTTTAGTGATGCTGGTTTTATTTCCATGACAAATTTCATTTTAGTTGAATAAATAGATAAAAAATTTGGAGGCAATTAGTCTTGTGTTTTTCTAACTTCAAAAAGTCTGCAGTGGTATTTTGCACATTTGAGTACTTGCTTTGTAACCTAAATTTAAAAACTTCTACTTTTTTTTTTTTTTTAGGAAGAAAGGGGGAAGGATCCCCTGTTATTTTTCAGGGCAGGTGGTAGAAAGACTATTTTTAAAAACTCAATTTATAAGAACATTCTTGCTTTGCCCCTTCCTCCAGTACTCCCTGGTTGTTTTGGTTTGGTCACTTTTACCATAATTTAGCGAAGAGACAAATTATCAGCATCTAGGTGGTTTGGAATATACAATTGCTGAAGGCATAGGTGAGTCAGATTAGTTACATGCATTTCCCAAGCTGCCTTGACTTAGGTTAGCTACTTAGTGGAGTCTGTTACTTTAAGAGAAGAATACTTCTAATAATGCTTCCCCCATGGCTTGTCTTTTGTGTGTGTGTTTTATGCATATATATATATATATATATATATATAAAAAAAAAATTTTATATGTACACATACACATTTTGTTGCTTTGCAATGTTCAATTAAGCTTTTTAAGCATCAAGGAAACAAGAGCTGCACATGGGCTAAGATCTGATGGTTATGCCTCTAGTCATTCCACAGAGCTATAAAATGTCTCTTCAGCTTTCCAATCTCTCTTATACCTGCTTTGCTCTAATATCCATCAGTATATTTCAAACTCTCCGTGCAAGTCTGTCTTTCCCTGTTACAACTGTGCTTGGCATTTGTGGGTGTGTTCAGTCTTTTTTCTGGATTTTGTTTGCACTGCTTGCTGAGCATGTGTGTGAGGATTCTTTGATTATATATGACTTAAGTTATATGGAGATCCTAAATGACATAAAGGTATATTAAGATTTCCTTTATGTCTCCTGTTCTCCCACATGAAAGATAAACTCCCTCAATACCAGGAAATAACAGATGTTAAATCTTTTTCTTTCTGGCACCTGCTTCTTGGAAACCTCGATTAATTTATGCACGAAAGCCTGCATTACTAACCCTACCTGACAGCTCTGTGCAGCACTACCAAGCATTCTGTGTACAAATTGGAGGTGTGCAGTAGCACATTCATTGTTCCCAGCTGAATGAGACCTCCCCAGAAGATGAGCATGTCCAGAAATGATAGCTGAGCAGTCTGAACCCCTTCATTCACCCTGCTGCCTATGCTCATCCTTTCACCTGGATGCGTTAAGAGCCTATGATATTAATCAGAACGGCTCCAGTCTCAGAGCTTATCTACATCAGTGGTTTTAAAAGTGCACTCTTCTGTCAGCATCACTGCATCTGCACAATAAATTTTGCTAGCTTAAGCTATGACTTCTAGTAAATTCAAGTGTGCTGGCAGAACTTTTCCATACAGACTGGATCTCTTGGTAGTGTGTATTTTAAAGCATGTTCTTCAGCTGTACAAATACAGAGACAAGATTTTGATGCCACCAAGTTCAGGTACCAGTGTCATGTGTTTTCTCCTTTTTCTAAAATCTGCGTTTCTTCAGTCCTGGACCGCCCCTCAGGAGAAGGAGAAAATGATTGAATCATTTCTAGAAATTAAATCCTTCTGAACATAGGTAATGTAGTTGAAAGAAATTTAATTTTGGCTTCTTACTATGCTCAAGAGTTTTTCACTTTATTGGGGATGTGAGTGCCTCTACTCCATTGTGTGGATCAAGAAAAATCTCAGATCCTACTCTCTCATGCATCCCATACCCTCTTTCTGTTTCCACAAAAAGTATCTCAATATCTAGACAATTCAGCAAAAAGGTAACGCTTGGAAGTGCCTATACTGCAATGAGGTTTGTGTCCTTAAATATACCGTAAGAAAAACACTAATAATTTCATATTGAGTGGAAGACCACGCAAAAAATGAATGTTCCGCTTTGTGTTTCATATTAAAAAAGAATTAGAAATATTAAAAACAGGATGGAAATTAAACTACCTGTTCATCCATCCATGTAGGCCAAATGGACTTGTCTGAGGCATTTTGATTGTCACTGTGGGAAAAATTCTTTTCCTTGTCCTGCTTGTGCTTTCCATGTCCTGTAAATGAGTGGAAGCCTGCAGTGTTTCTGCCTTTGTCTTGCACATTGAGTGGTAAACTTACTTGGTAAACAATTACGTATCGTTTAGTTCTGGTATAACTGGACTGTGGAACTTCTCTACAACCTTTTACTGGTTCTAAAAGGATTTAGTTGATAATTGTGAAATATTTTCATTAATCAGGTATAGTTAATTGTCCACGTGTTTGGAGACTGAATTTTCATTTATGTTCTTGAGAGATTTTTAAAGGATAGAAGTTGCCCATCCTTTAAGGGTCACCTTCAGATCTGTTGCTGAAGTTAATTGTTACTTTAATTAGAAGGATTTTTAATCAATGACTGTACAAAGAAATTCCCAGTATTATCTTAAGTGGTAATTTAAAGAAGCAACTTCCCTTCCCCACCCACAAAAGCATAATGTTAAGCTGCTCAGTGCTTGCTGTAGATGCTTGTGTTTATTTAGCGACACTGGGATCATTTGACAATGAAGCATTTTTTACAAGTTGAGATTAGTTCCTCTGAGGTGTGAGTGCTGTGGACCAGGTGCTGTCACTGGGCTCTGCCAGCAGCAGGTCAGCTGCATCCCCACGGTCAAAATTTGGCAGCGTGTGGAAGCACAGCCAGGTACCTTAACTATGGGTAACACACACTAGAGGAAAAGGAGGTCAGCAGGAGGTAGGTCTTTGTCCTACTTCCTCAACTTCCTGAAGGAGGTTTTGAATTATTAAAGGTTAATTGTTCTTTAAGTACTGTTACCAGAGAGATTCTTGGTTAATAGTCAGTTAGGGCCATGCCTGTGTAGACGCTTTCAGAGGGAAACACGGTCCTTTGAACACAGTTGCTAATTGCTGTGTCTCGCATAGTTAGCCAAAGAACTTACTTTAAAATGCATTATTCTTTTGTTTCTACTAGTCAAAGTCTTAGTTCTGTTGAAACTGGAGATAAAACCTGGGATGTAAGAAGGAAATGGGGTGATTACAGGCCAAAAAGTTTTTGTATGACCTTTAATGTAAGGCTAAAAATCTGATGCAATGAAAGACATGGTTTGGAAAGGAGTTAGAACAGGGATTATAGAAAGGGAGTGATCCAGCAGGGCAAACAACCTCCAGCCTTTACTGTCAGCTGATGTTGGATAGTGCTGTAGAAGAGACAATTAGAGGTTGTGACAAGAGGACACAGCTTGTGCAGAGAGGGAAGCAGGAACCTGGGGACTATAGAACACATGACAGCTGATGCAGTCTGACTGGATGGGAGAGTTAAATACAGAAGTAGGGATTGCTAATGTAAACGTAATCAAAGCTAAACAGTGCTTTACTACTGCATCTTTTGTAGGCACTAGCTAATTTTCACACTACTCTGTTAGAAGTAGTAAATGAATGTGATAGTATGAATGTAGAGTACTTAAGTTTCTGTGAGGATTTTTTATTTTATTTGTGACTTTTCTTGTTTGTATTTGCATGGTTTTGATTTGTTGCTGTTTTGAGAAAGTTGCGGGGGGAACCAAGGGGATAAGTTTGTACAAAACAGTTCTTGAGCATTAAAGAAATTGGCAGCACACCTTATAAATCTTATTAGTCACTCTTCGTTAAAATGAGTCACTAAATAATTCTGCAGGTTACCAGGCTGCAACAGTATCCTAATTATAATGTGACTGAGACTGAAAAATCTGATTACTTGTCAGATCATTAGGAAAATTAAAATCTTGTAAATGTCTCCTGCTTATGTGGAATTTCAGTTTTCACTATGAGAAGCTGTATTTGATAACCAACCCTGATGCTGCAGGTGTCTCCTGTGTCATGTGACCACAGCAATAGCTTCAGTACCTACATTTAGCTATTTTTTTACTTCCCTCTCCTGTATGTCCTCAATGACATCCTTGTTGCAGTTTCCTCAGGTCCTTCTTTCATTTCCAGACACCTTCACAGTAATATTTTCAGCTCAGCCTTGTGAGTGTACACCCAGCTCTTACATGTCACATGTAATAGACTTCATTTCCCTTATAGTGACTTGAGAGATGTATTGTTTTTGAAACCTCACAACTGTCAAATTGTTTGAAATTAACTCTGAGTTGTTGAAGGGGGAGTTGAATGATCGACAGCCTGTTCAGATGGTGAAGCTGATGTACTGATAGCTTTGTTCTCCAAACAGAAATGCAGAAACGATTGCACTATGCTTTGCTTGGCAACTCAAGGACTGTAGCACCTTTGCTGATGTTCATGGCTTGTTATATGTTGTTCTTGTGTCGGGTTCTCCATCCTACTTGTTTTAGTTTTAAAAATCCCTAGATTTCTGTGGCTTTGTTCCACATCAAAGGGGCACTATACAGAACAACTCTGAGGAGGTGCCAAAGTAAATTTGGGAGACACAATTCAAGAAGGAATTATACTTGCATAAGGTAGGAAAACATTAAGATAGGTAGAGTAAGACCACAGTGAGGGAAGAATAATGTATAAAAGGTGGAATGGGAAAGGAGATGAGGGCATAAAGGATGAATTTCAAGTTTAAATAAGTAGAGAAGTATTTATGCCTTTTTAATTGCTGCTATATAATGAATTATCCAATGCTGACTCTCAAAGTTTATTACTTGCTCTGAAATCATGACGTTTCCTCAAGTTTTCTTTGTTATCTTCCTCCACTAATTTTTTCTTAAATTCTTCTCTCTTTCTGTGTTCGCAGTGTTATTTCTCTTCCCTGTAATAAGTTTTGCCATAATGAATGCTAGTTTTTTCTTTTTTTGTCTGCCTTCTGTCCTGAGCTTGTTTTTTTCATTTCTGCTCTCTTGACTTCTTTTGCCTCTCCATCTTTTCATCACATATTCTTATCCTCATTCTTTCTACTGCAGCATACCACATTATTACATTCTTCTGGCCTTCATGTTCTCTTTCTTACTTGGCTCTCTCAGCCCTTTGAGATAAAACACATTTTAGGCAAATCCCCCAAATTAGAGGCAGATGATTCCTCTCAAGATCAGAGTTCATGACAGTTTCTGCAAATGGTTCCTCTGAAGGAGAAACAGAAAATGTCAGTGTAACCCTTTACCAAGTTCTTCAAGAGCTCGGAACAAGAGGCTGTTCTTTTTTACAGAGCAGTTGGTCCAGTGTCTTAGTGCTTCCTCCTTGCAAGTTATGGTTTCTCTGCAGGGCCTTCCTTGCACCTTAATAGCCAGCCCATGCCCAGGCTGTACGTGTGCATGGCCAACTCAGTGTTACTTCCAGTTTTCTCCTCAGAAGGTTTGTAGCCTCGTTGTGGGAGGACTTCCAGGGCGCAGAAATAGCAGTAGCTCCATTCTCCAATGCTGGTATACAGTCTCTGTACCCTCACAGGAAAATACCTGGAGGAGTACTCCCTCGATTCCTGTAATTACAGAGGGTTCATTATCTCTTTCTTCCCATATGAGGGAAAGCATGAGGCATTCCTTCCCTCTTGCCCTCACCTCCAAGGATTTAAATTTTAAATAATGGCAGCAAAATTGTTATATAAACATCAGCCTCTATGACTAACCGGGATCCTGCAGAACTCTTTATTTTGATGATTTTTCTGTCTCTTATTGCAAGAAACTTCTGTAATGAACATAGAGTACATTTATTTATTCTTTATTCTGTTTCTAATGTAGTTAAGATTTTTAGATAGACTGTGTAAAGTAACTTTTATTGTGTAATGCTGGTAGATACATGAGTGTTCAGTTCCTCTGTCATGCAGAGAAATGCTTGAAAAATATGAGGTGTTTTTTTTACTGGTCTTATTTTTCTTTCATGTATGTGTGCGGCTTTGTTTTTAATTTGATTCTAAACTGTAGGGTTATTTAGTGACTTAAAAGAGGCTTCTTTTAAATTTTAGTTTGTGAACTGCCTGCCTGACAGGCCATCTATTTCCCAATCCCCCTTAAGAAGGCTGAGTTGGGATGCATCCTCTCTCGTTTCTGTGCTGGATTCAGACTTTTTATATTAAGAAGTGAGTTTCTAGATATCATGACCTGAAATGTCCATGTATTAAGAGTCATCAGTTTGACTAATGGCACACCATGACTACAGATCATCCTAAGCACCTCTTCAAAGTGTCATTTTTCCAGCTCAGTTGATTTCTGACATATCTCACTTTATCAGCCATTGAAGTGGAAATTTCATCATTCCTTTATGCTTTTTGACTTTTTCTTAGTATTTGTTTGTAATAGGTTTTATGGGTGATTAGTTGTGTGAATTGTGAAGGGTTTTTTGTGGACAGAAGATTTTCTTAATTTTTGCATATTGCACTTTGGCTTCCTAATCTACTTGTTTACATATATCAGTTGAATTTGCCTTGTTCTTTTGCTATTAAGAGGAATCCAAATACTATACCTGATGCAATTTGTAACTAATGCATTATTTGCATTAGTTTAATCTGTAAAAAATTACAGATTCAAATGAAATTGTTATTAAAAGAGTGGCACATGCAGTCACGTATCTATTGAACAGCACTGTTTTCAGCAACTGTTGTGAATGTTGAGAATAGGCACCGATTTGACTCACAGCCTATAAAATCCTCTGCTTTTATTCCAGACAGAAGTTCAAGGCTGCTTCTTTTCCCCAAAGTCTTCGGGTTCTTATACTGCCTGTGTTTATGTAGTAGCGTATCATGAAAGGAGATGTGGTCCCCAACTAAGCCAGTGTTCTCATTGTGCTTTTACTAGAGGGTCAATTTGAAAAGATAAGTATTCTTAATTTGTAATAATGGTAATTAATAACAAAATAATAGAAATTCAATAATAATGAAGGCCTTTGAAGCTGGGAATACTGTCATTCTTTAGAATGCCTAAATTATTAGATTTAGGTGTTGGGAGGCAAGTTTGTGAGTTGTAATATTGAAGTTCCCTCCCTGGCTCAGTTTTGCTGGCTTCAGAGAGGAAGGAAGGGCTTTACTCCAAACAGCATGCTGCATTCCTTACTGTTGCTTCTCCTTGTGAGACTGAGTAGGAGAGAGATGTTGTTTGCCTTTTTGGTATTTCCAACTCTGTTACTGTTCCTCTGTAACAAAACATGTACAAATTTTATCTTCCTATTTTTGGCATATTCTCTATTCCACCACTGTATATATTAATGACTCATTCTTAAAACTAATTCCAGTTTTGTTTTGTATGTTTTGAGATGCCTAAATACATACAGGCATTGAAAGGGACTATAAAACACACTGTAGTAGATCCGTAAATTAACCCAAGCAGCGACATAATCTTTTCTGTACAAATCTTCTGCTTGTTTTGATAGCAAACATTTTATGTCTTACCTCCTGACTATTTCAAGTCTATGTGGATATTTAGATATCAAAGGCCATAAAATATTAAAGTACATTTAGACTTCTTAGGTACCTTGGTGTTTGTTGAATCAGGTTGAATACTGGAAGAAGGCCCTCCAAGTGAGGGATGGAGGGGGGGAGCACAGTGGCACGACTGCCATCCTGTTGGCACACTGTAGTTAGTAACCCTTTGAGGTACTCAGAGTTGAACCTGCTGAATGAAATGCAGAAATGTTCTATAACACTTCTAGAAGCCTGCAGGCTTTCTAAAATTGCACCTATGTGTCTTGGATAACATTGTAACATGACCCTAATGCCTGTTTTATATCTTGGCAATTAAAATATATACTACATTTTATATATGTTGTACTTTTCTGTATTGCAGTGTAGGACTCAAGTGTTGAGGCTTTTTTATTGTAAAAAAGGTAACTGATTTGATGGAGGGTTTTTTTTTTATTTTGTTTTTGTCTCCTTTCCACTACACTGACTTTATTTCATGTTGCAATAGATGACTAAGAGGAACTGATGACTGATGAAAGGCTGTCCTGGGGAATTTTAAATGCAGTGTAAAAATTCCAACAGGCATCAGTCAGCTTTATCTGTGTCTGAGACTTCAGTCATTGAAGCTCCCATGTTAGCTTTTACACTTGTGTGTGAATATGCCTTGTGCTTAGTTTTGGTGTTTGCATTTAGTGTCTCTACAGCACTTAGAGTTAAAAAAAAGGATTTGGATAATTTATTCCTTTTAATTATTAAATTTCCATAACTTACCTGACTTAGTAATTAAATATTGTGCTAAATGTGCTAATGATGTCAGAGGTCTATAAAGTACCCTGATACATAAGAGAATGAACTCTCTGGTCCCAGTGACCTGGTCCTAACAAGAATTGCTTCTCTGGTTCTTCTGCTTCCCTTCTAAATTAAGTTGAAAGAAATATTTAAGTATTAATTTTAAAAAGGGAATCTCCTTTTTATGGTTGCAAGCGGTTCTTAAAATTTGAAGTGACACTGGGAAAGTACGGTCTGAGACTGCAATCAGCTAAGCTATGAACAGAAATGAGATGAGCATGACTATATAAGAGCTGACATGTCAGTCTGGTGATTAGTGTACACCCTCCTGTGTAATTCAGCCAGGAGCCTGTAACATTGGAGAGATCACTGAAAAGGTCATGGGAGATCCCAATGCTCAGTGACACAGCTGAGCATCCTCGATTTTATGCTGTGAAAAATATTAGACAGAAACTTGAAGTAGTGGCATGCAACAGTTAAATCCTTTTTTATTTTCTACAGTACATGCAGAGGTTAGCATTGCAATATAACATGTAGCAATTTATAGCATAGCTGTTACGGCATGCTTTTGTGAGCGTGTGACTTCGTAGTTCAGTAGCTTTGTAAGTATTACTCTATGAAAATTCCTTAATTTAGTCGGAATGAAGCTATGTGATAGATCATAAATATTGACATATGGGCAAAAATTCCTTCCAGATGAAGGCAAGTGTTTTTATAACATGTCACAAAATAAATTTAATTTTATTTGTTTCATGATTTTAATCTCATTTTTCAAATTAGTTGCTGTGCATTTGGGTAACTCCCCCAGAGATGTAGCTTTTACATTTTAAGAAACGGGGGAGAAGAAAAAAGGAAATATGTTCAAATTTGTGCATCAGTGGTTTACTTTAATCTGAGGATTTGGGTGGGAAAACTTGTTAATATTTTAGCTACAGTGATCTTTGCAAGAAAGGAGCTGAGCAGATGCAGTGAATGACCATTTGGATTTTTTTATTACAAGTTTTCTCAAGTATTGAAAATATTTCTCTTTGTTGGCGGTGAGTTAAAAAACCCGAGGTGATTCATAATAGGACAAGTTAAGATGTAAAGCCACCTACAGATCTTCTTTTGTTTGACTTGTCACTTCTGACTTCCTCGACTTGAACATTAACACAGATATTTGTTTGTGTTCTGCAAATGTGTTTGTGTTCTTTCTGCTTGTTGTCTGATCACTGTAGAGAACATTTATTTGTAGACAGATCTTTATTCTGCTTTCTTTTAAATATGTGTAGTAATTCATTGAGGAAATAATTTTGAAGACAGGAGCCTGAGGATGTTAACTTTTTCCTTGCTGGGAGATACAGTTAATTTTTCAAGTTAAAGGTTACTGAAAGTCAACAGGTGCTTTGTGTAATACCAGATTCAAAAAAGATCAAGTGCTTAAATCTTGAAGGATTTTTGGGGGGTTTTTTTGTTTTTTTTTTTCAGAAATGCCCATCAAAAAATGCACTAGTCCTTATGGTGTCAGGGTAATCACTGCAAAAGTGTCTCCATAATGCAGTAAACAAGCTATAAACAGCTTGTATTTTTTAACCTTTTCATTCTTCGCCTGCAGAGGCAATACTTAACTCAGAGGCTGCTTTTTGAAGTTTTGTTATATTCATTGGCTTCTGTGGGCTGCAGACTGGTACTTCCTCATGCTACAGCAAAGATTAAATCTTGGAGAATTATAGCTTGGTATAGTAACAAAGTATTGTGCAAAGAAGAGTTTGGTTTATTGGTCTGGGTTTTGTTGTGGAGTTTTTTGTTATTTTGTGGGATTTTGGTTGCAGTTTTTTGTTTCATTTTTTGTTTGGTTTTGGGGAGGTTGTTTGTTTCGGTTTTTAAATGTTATATTTTGGCTACTTGGAAAAAATCAGAATTATTTCATCGTCACATGAATAGTGTATGTCAGTTTTCCTGTGGTGCAATTTAGAGACATTAGGGATTAGTGGCCCTTTAAAGTCTTGAAAGGCTTTGATGAAAGGGGAGATATACTTCCACAGAGTCTTTACACTGCAAAAGAATTCGTTTTAAATTTACAATTCAGTTTAGTGTTATTAAAATACAAAGTTTATAAAAAGTCTAGAAAATTTTTTCACCTGTAAAGAACTGACTTTTATAAACCAATGAAATATTTTAAAATTTGAATATTTCATATAACCTAAAAAGATGTGCTATGTGAGCATGCAGATATCTGAGCAGTTTAGTGTAATAAATTTGTCTATCATAAAACTGTTTTTTCTGATCATGTAAAGGTTTTAGTTTCTTTTTAACCACTTAACTCTTGAAAATGTAGTAAAAATAGAGAATTTGCTTAAATGGAAGGCTTTGTGAGCTATCTTTTAGTCTAAATTGAGACTCACATAGGTCAAGAAATTCAAGAACTGTTTTGGAAACTCTTTTGGAAAAAAACAGAATGGCTGCCATTCCAAGCTTGAATTATAGTTCTGTAGCAAATTAATTACTCTAAAAATCTTCTAAGGAGTAACAACTAATTAGTTTGACATTACATGTGAAGAATAATATAAGTGAAGAATTATAAAGCAACCTTGGTTTTTCTGAGGAGAGTGCAAATGGAGTTTGCTTTGTGGTATGTGCTGTTAACTGTCATTTTAATTCTACGTCAGAAAGGATAATATTTTGAGTGATAATACTTTTTAAAATAATCAGCTGTGTATTTTTTTAGTTTAGTTTTTCTCAGTTTTATTTTTTTACAGTTAGATACTTGAAATTGAGGGGAGTACTGAGAAGAAAGTTCTCCTTAAAACAAAGGAGCGAACACTAATAAATTAAGGTATTTAAAAAGAAATATCAAGGTCTCTGTTAGCAGGTGCAGTTGCAAAGTGATAAAATCATCTCAATTACACTTAAATTAGATGTTTTTCATTTTCACGTTTAAAGATACAATTTTTTCCTTATTTTACTTTAGCACTTCTCTAAAAAAAGCAAAATTTACGGACTTTTTCTTTCTGTTAGAAATGTCGATATTTGGTTTAAAGGTGCATGGCTCAAGAAATGAAACTGAGAAGTCTGATTTTAAAATCTAAGTGTAATGAAATATTGAAGAAAAATAGTCATAGAACTAAGATTCTTATAGTAGTATTGCTTAAAAATTTCAGGGAAGGAAAAACCACTTTTGACTGTTGTTTACAAATCAAATACTTTTTTGCTTTCTGAATCAACTTAGGTAGAATATGGTGACTTGGAGAAACCTTCCTGGACATGACCTAAAATGTTTTTGTAGCTTGCTGTGAAATCATGTGTGCGTGTTCTTTGAGAACAATTTTGTTAAAATAGAAGTTACTATTAAGAAGTTGCAGAATTCTGAAAGTATTGAAAGAAGCATAAAACCCCCAAACATTAAACCAAGGTTTTGACAAGTCAGATCTGTCATTAAATCATACAGTCTTCTCAGAAAAAGACAAAAGAGCTTACCTACAAATAGATTTAGGCGAGTAACACATTCCTAAAGCTGAAAAACTAATTTTTTTTTTCACAGAGTTCAGTCTGCTTTTGATCTTCTAATCTGATGCATAACAATGAGTAGCATTTTGTTGTTGTTTTCAAGAATTTCTTTGCTAGCATTTTAGATCAGGGTAGCTTGTGCTTAGAACTCTGGGAGGTCTTTCAGAGATGCACAGAAATGCTTCTCACCCTTCTTTCTCTTCCAGACAGGGAGCAATTACAGCAATTAGAGATCATTGTAACACATCAGTGGTTGTCTTTCTAATTTTATTATAGGTGAATGTAAGCTGAATGTAGAGAAGACTTCCAAATAAGCTGGACTGATGTGCACGGAGAAGGAATGAAGTATGGATGTGAAGGAACGTAGGCCTTATTGCTCCCTGACAAAGAGCAGACGGGACAAGGAACGGCGCTATACAAATTCTTCTGCAGAAAATGAGGAGTGCAGAGTTCCTACACAGAAGTCCTACAGCTCCAGTGAAACCCTGAAAGCTTTTGATCATGATTCCTCTAGGTTGCTGTATGGAAACCGGGTAAAAGATTTGGTCCACAGAGAAGCAGATGAGTATACCAGACAAGGTAGGCAAGATGTTTTAATTTTATGAGTTTCATAGTTTTGATAATACTCTACCCACAAGTACACTTCACTTGTATTTCCCTAAATGTTTTCCAAAGGTGGAAAAAAGTATGGTGTACCATCTTTGAAATAAATAGTATATGGTACACAGGAAGTAAATGGCCTGTGTTGGGCAAAGTGTCAGTGCCAATATTGCAAAGTCAAGTGTGAAGTATTCAGGCCTTAAAATTTAAAATCTATGTCCCCAGTTATTCAGCTCATTAACAGGTTCTGCAAAAGATTGACACTCCTGTATATCTAAAATGTAAATAGCTTAAAAACTGATAAAAAATAAAAAAGCCCACAACTGTTCCAAGAAGGCCAAGCCCTGTGAATAGGTTTGTAGAAACATAATGTGTGGATGAGTATGCAAATAATGCAATAGCTCAGTGCCCTTATCTTTTAGCTCACAAGGGCAGTAACAGAATGCTGAACAGTAAGGTAAATTAGTTCACAATTTACACATTTGGGTGTGTTGGAGGAATTTTTTACTGGATATTTATGATACCTACCCAGACATTACAAGTTATTAAAGCTCACTAATAAATTTCAGGACCATGACTGGAGAGGCTCCATGGAGATGTTATGACCCTCGGCATCCTGTTGTAACTGACTATACTTGAGGAGAGGGTCTAGACTACATGATCTCAAGAGGTCCCTTTGGACCTCAGTGATTCTGAGAGGTTCAGTTTAGCTCCAGTTATGGTTCAGCACTTACGCATCACTTCGAGACTCAAAACTGAAGCCTCTTGAATTGACATTCCTATATTTCTGTAACTAAGCTACTTAAAATAAGGAGAGGGGAAAAAAAAGTTACAACATGTGTAGAGTACTTCAACCCAGCTATCTAAAAGGATAAAGCTAGGCCAAGAGCTGTGTGAAGCTAAGCCTCAGTCTTCTGTTTAAATCTATCTTCTCTTTAATGCAGAAACAAGAATAGATTTAGGTATGGGGGGAAAAAAAAAAGATTTCTCCTTGTGAGGAAGTCCTTAGTTTTAACTTTAGAATGTTTTAATTTTTTTTCCCCATTGGTGTTTTTTCTTTGTTCCACGTAGAATAACTTTACATTAGAATTAGAGCTTGCCAGATGGTGTTGACTTTTTTGCCTACAAATGTTTGTAAGGGAAATAAAAGTATTTCTCTTAGGCTCATGTAACTGAGGCTTGCTGCTACTGTAGTCTACTTTCTGCTGTTTATTTTTGGTTTCTGTGATGTGTTGAAACTTCAGGTCATCACTATTTTCTGGGTTTTTTTAAGTCATTTGTCACCTTGATATCATTACTTAATTGAGGTAAATTTTTTTTTTTCCTAGAGAGGAAAGTATTTGTGAAAAAATTACATTCACTTTAAAATGTTAATCAAAGTATTTTCATTCCAGCCTAACTTAGCTCTCACTAAGAGAGAATAAGAGCAGCTCAACTTGCTTACAAAGAAGTACATTAGAATAGAGAAAACCTTAGCTCAGAGGGCCAGCTCTAAGGTATTTGTAGCCAGGTCCTCTCATGATTACATCCACCATGATTACATCCATCACCACAGCTGTTGTCTGGGTGGAGTCTCCATCTCCCATTTGCCTCTCAGGAAGGAATGAACCCTTTCCCTTCCAAATATTTGCTAGAGCAAATCAAAGACCTGTGCTGTAGACACTTTATTAGTGCTAGTGGTGAAGTTATATCAAAACAGGCACCATTTATTTAATGAATTCATAAACTACTGCCTGAATAGAGTACTACTCTTTTTTAAATAGCAATAACCAATTGGAAGAAGTAATGGGGTCTGGCATGTGACATATGGTGGTGCATTGGGGCTTGGGGTTTTTTTCCTCTTCGCTTTCTTTAGAAAAGCACATAGTATTTAGCTAATACTTACTGCCCAATATGCAATCAATTGCATGCCTATAGGCCTAAAATGTTAGTCTGGAATGTTCAATGTCCTCTTCACCTTTCAGTGATCTCAGCACTGTTATCTGCGCCCATTTGATTTCCCTTGTTATCCTTTCAATTCTGTTCATATCGCTTATTGGTTTCCTGTAATGCATGCTGGTTTGGCACCTCTGGGGACTACCTGCAGGTTTGATAGGGTCAGGTAATAAAGGAATTGTTTTGTAGTATTGTAGTGTATTCCTCTGATTCGTCTTTGAGAATTTAC
Organism: Serilophus lunatus; assembly: GCA_013399895.1. NCBI lineage: Eukaryota > Metazoa > Chordata > Aves > Passeriformes > Eurylaimidae > Serilophus > Serilophus lunatus. The sequence continues at coordinate 398,125 of VXBA01004028.1, forward strand.
AGCTTCTGGACTGGAAGTATTTTGTGGAAAAGGTCTTCAAGGTCATTCCAAAGGATTTTAAATAATATATAAAACCTGCTTCCTTGTGGATTTTTTTCCCCCCTCTCTGTCTAGAAATAGTGCAGATGTGTGGTTTTGTTGACAGCCTGCTAAATCAACAGGAAATAAATCTATAAGCAAAAAAAAAGGCAAGCTTTAATAAATAACTTTAATTTGGAACTTAGTTTAAGAAAAATCAGGGCCACTGTTTGATTTTTTTTAGCCCAGGCTGTGTAAAATAGCAATATGAAATTTCCAGTGCCTTTTGGAAATTAACTGCAGGTTTCTTGAGGCTCTCAAATGTGGCACAACCAAAAATGTCAGTATCTTTTTTATTTTTATGACTGATATTTTAGGGTAAAGCCTTTCAAAGCTTTCTGTTAATGAATCAGAACCTTCCTACCTCTTCTTGCTGAGTTGACTCTGTACACATCTTTGCTTCCTGCTTCCCAAAATCAAAAGGTAGGAGCTCTTAAAGGGATACTGCTGTTGGAGATAGATGTGCTTTATTTAGTGGTGGCTTTATCCCATGAAATCTTTACTTGTGGAGAGAAGATTCTCCAGTTGCCAGTTTCAGTCACAGAATCTTTTTCCTCATCTGTTGAATTTCTGTTGCTTTAGATTAATTGCATAAATAGAAATAAGAGCCTAAAAATATTTGTTTGTCATTATAATTCTAAACCCATAATTCTAAACCATATTGCACAATATTTAAGCATGAAATTGGTGTGCAACTGGGATTAATCTTTTCACTTTTGAAACCAAATTGACAAGGTTGGAAGAGCAGGTAGGTTTACATAGGAAATTGTAACTACGTGTAGGCAACATGCTTTCAGCAATGACAATGAGAGAGGTAAGACCTACTGCGATCTCCTTCCATTTTTCTCATGTCCCTTCATCTGTTGCAAAATGGGTTTTGTTTTAAAAGCTTTAGATGAGGATTATTTAGACTACTTTATTTTATTTAGACTACTTTTTTAGAACTTATAATTTAGGGGTTTTTTCATTTTGTTTATAAACGCCACAAAAGAGTGAAAAAGATTGGTAAGCCTATGAATACTTAAACTCATGCCCAACTTGCTTGCTGAATTCAAGATTAAAGCTGACTGTATAAAGTTGACTTTCTCAGATGTACAGACAAAAGTTCCTGTGTTTAGAAAATTAAACTACTGTATGAAGTGATATAAAGTACATAGGGACTGCTGTGCAAAAATACCTGAAAGTGTGACATGACTACAGAGTGCATGGGAAGCATTTTAGAAATATAAAATGTAGTATTTTTGAAATTTCATTTGGAAAAAAATAGTTGGAAGTAACAATAACACAGAATAATCCTTTGTCCTGTCCCCCCCAGGCCTGCCCTTTGGAGCTTCTGCAGGGGGTTTGGGGCCTTCTATCTTGCTTTGTCTACCCCGTATCTTGTTATTTTCCTCTAGTGTCATGTCCCAAACAGCATGTTGTTGCTAGAATCTGTTTTTTCCTGAAAAGAACATGAAACATCATTTCACAGACCGTGAGAAAGAGGTTTTCTACTCTCATAAGTGCGAGAAACCATACAGCTATGCGAAAATCCAGAAATATAAGGTATATAAAGAAATCTTCAGGCATCAAATGAAAAACTGTATCTTGTTGGTAAGAAAAATGCAGGCAAGGAAAACTTTGTTTTATTTACCCTCAGATAGATGTTAAAGGGAAAAGAGGCATACTCAGATAGTCATTATTTCATTTTAAAGAATTTTGTCATTGCAGAACATTACTGATCCCATAGAGTGATATGTGTATCATGTCAGTGAGCATTTGCACAGGAGCAAGAGGCTGAATCAAGAGGCAGGATGCAGTGCAGATTTGTGAGTGTTCATCATTTCTTATAAAATAATCAGAGCAGTGTTTGCAAACAGTGTAAATTGAAAAGCTGAGCTGCAGGACACTTTTTTTTTTTTTAGAAGACCCCAATGAGGTAGTTCAATTGTTTTAAATTTTTACATTTTTGGAAGCTTGAATCAAATAGGACAGACTGCAGGTAAAGTGATTTGGTCTTTTTAGACGGCAGTGAGAATAAGTTGACTGTGTTTATCAATCAAACAATTTATTGTCAGCCAAGCCTCAAGATGAGTTTGTTTTCATGCTGTCCCTTTCAGTTTTGCACAAGAAACTACTCCAATGCACAGTTTTGTACCTCTACTCTTCTGGAATACTTAAGTGCCTAAATTAGATTAAATGACCTAAGAACTCCTTGAAACTGTTGTAAGGCTGAACATACCAAACAAGTAAAGAAAAAGAATTCCTTTCTTTCACAGTGTGTTGTGTCACTGATACCAAGGTGCTTAAAAGCAAAGCCATGTACAGTACTTTACAGTGTGTGAACACATCACAGCAATTGTTCAGGTGCTATTCCTGTGGTAATTAGATTTAGGTCCTAGGAAAATATCAGCATTCAGGGAAAGAGGAACCTGAAACAGTGATTGAGATATGACAATTTTATTTTATAAGATATTAAACCCTCTCAAAGATGCATTTTTAAGACTTCAGAAACCTGAACCTTCATTGCAACTTGTATCCTAATGTAATATGACTCCAAAGTCTATTGCTTTTAAATACTAGCTGCTGAAAATTAGTTACTTGGGTAACAAAATGTTTAAACTTTTTAGTCACCATAAATGTCAACTGTAGGATTAAAGGATTTAAATAGTCATGTTTTTAAACCTAAAGTTTGAGTACTTTAAACCTACTTGTCTGAAGCAGTGGAAGGATAGATACATTAGACCATTTCTGAGTTTCCACTGCCTGTGCCTTATTGATGAGATGATTTTGACTATTGAGTAGGCAAATGATCCTCAATAGAACTGAATCAGCTTGCTTTGCAGGTTATTTATGCAAGGGTATGAAATAATGTATTAATGACTTTTTGATCTCCCAATGAGCAAATTAATTACCATGCAGTAAGATAGCAAAGCACTGCCTCTCAAAATCTGAGGCAAATATTAGAATTAGTGTTTTTTTATGTTTCCAGGTTGCAGTGCAAGATGTCCTAATTGTCATCATGATAAATACTTTTTTGTTAGGCTAAAATGTGGTAACCTGCAGTGTCTGCCTGATTTCAGTGGGTAACTTCTGTAAGCAGCATACTGTGCCAGTGTGTTCTGGATAATTTTATGGCCTTAGCTAAGCACATAACATACTGCCTGAGGCGTTTTTTTCTTTTTTTACCCTCTGTAATACAGGAATAACACCTACCTACCTCACAGGCACGTTTGGAAGATTAATTATTTTATGTTTGCAAAATGCTTTGAAGATGAAAAGCACTGTAAGTGCTAAGTAGTGTTCTAATCTCTCATTGCTGTACTAGTTACTTCTTAAAGCAACAATAAGAAGTTAATTGGTTTTTAGGTTCCAGGTGATAAGGATCTGTTGACTTTTAAAGTTATTCTATTAGCTAGAGTGGTACTAAGAAAAACATTTCTTTTGTATTTGATTAGAAGTATATTTAGCTCACACTCAGTGATATGCACACATGCTCTAAGGTATTCGTCTAGTTGAAACTGGCCCCTTATGGGTCATGGCCTGTGTATGAGCTACAGCTCAGGAGACAAAGGGCAATTGTGATTCTCCAGGGAGAAATCAAACTTGGTTATTGACAGTAGACTGCTTGATCAGGCATTTCTACACAGCTTCTACAGGTCCACAGAGTAAAAGCGTTGTCTTAAGTAGTCCAGTTGCAAAATAGGAGAGTTAAGTTCTTGATCATAATGATTAAGGATTTATAAGGTGAACAAGGGGCCTTCACGAGGATTTTCAGTCTCATGGAAAGGAAGATACCGTAGGTCTGTAATTGCTCTAGTATCTTGCCATAGCTCATATACTGAGATATATGTGATGCTTCTGGTCATTATTAAAACTACTAACTAGGACTGCATGGCTATGAATGATGGCTTCAGCATGTTAACATCTATGGGGAGAATAAAGCTCAAAAAGCATGTGGTTAGAGATGGATTGAGGAGAGAATGAAAGAGGCTGAAGAATCCTGTCTCTGTCTGTTGATTTAGTGCTTAGGGCTGAGAGGCAGGGCTGGAGGCCAAGCTGTGAGTGATTGCTTATTCCATCGTTGGCAAATAAATGCATAGAGTGGAACAGAGATGTAAAATAGGAGTAATTCCTCAGAAAGTTCCTTGATACTTTCTGAGATTACTTTTTCAAGATTTACTTTTGCAAAGTGTCACAACTTACTGGCTTGAGAGACAGGACTTGGTGTTACTGAGCTTATTAAAACCAAAGGAGGAAATGGCAAAGCCAAGAGAACACATTTGCTTCAAGCTTTGTTTCTCTGGTTTTTTGTTTTGCAGTGCCGTAAATATTTCTGTCGTAAATCCTTTGTTGTCATCAGCATAATGGACATTTTTCTGGAACATCTAAATAAGATACTGCTGCACTACATTTATTACAGGGATTTACACAGTGGAAAACCTTTTGAGGGAGTTGTGATGGGTAGTCTGATTGAGGGAATAGGAGATTTTTATTTCTGGATGAATTTTTGGATCTGTATTCTGTGTTGTTGCTTGCATTCAGCTACAGCAATGGTCTTTCCATGCATTGAAGAGTCAATTCGCACACCTATGGGATACTTCTTTGTGGAATTCCACAAATTGAAATGTATAGGCTACTTCGAATAGGTGTGTTGGGTTTTTTCTTTGTACCAGTTCATGGCCTGTAGAACTAATCAAGTTTTCTACCATATTGAGAGACATATACTCTGTGAGTCTCTCTACCCTTGCCGGTGCCAGACATGATTTTCCTTCATGGAAAGGCATAAATGACTGTAGAGTTTTCTCTTCTCCCCACAGGGAGGAATAGCAGTTAGCCTGAGCTCTAGTTTGTATGCTTCTCGTCATGCCTGCCTCCTTCCTCCTCACCTTCTTTCCCCATTTCAAGCTGTATGTCATGTCATTAGCATCGTACTGACCTTAATGTGGCAGTTCATACCTGTCAGGTCTGTGATTGTAGGCTCTTTGGAGGCTGGATATCCATCATCTCTACATTGCTTACCCTTGGGCCATATTTTCTTCGCATCTATCAAATTTAGACTTTATTCTTATTTTGTAATAAATGGATGCTAGGATGTTGATGATTTGGTGTCAGGATCCAAACAGAGGCCTAAAATGTCTATTCTGTCACTCTGCTCACAATCAAGACTTTGTGTTCTTTGCTACTCACGGGGTTGTGTTTCTTTTCTAAATCATAAATCCTTTTTTTTCCCCCTCTTGCAGCCCATCCTAGTTTCTCTTAATTTAGTTTGTGTATTATGTAACTGTAGTCATAAACCCCCCAAATTTGGACCATAATGGTTAAATTATCAATTCCTTTACTGGAACATGTTTACTGTAGCTTCAAACTTTGAACTGTGCAATTGTGAAATTATCTGCAGCTTACATTGGTCTCTTTCTTCGGTAACTTGAAGAGCTTGACAAACAGCCTTTGTCCTTATATTGGTTTAAGAAGTATTTACTATGTTCTAGTGTGTAGATTAGTACTGAAGATCCCCTGCCACCTCTGCCCTAACGGAGTAAAATTAGGAATTTCCCATTCTGCTCAGGAGGATCTACATGTTTTGATACTGTTCCATTCACATAAATTCTGCTCTATATCTGAAAAATAAAAACTTTCCCAGGCTGTCTTTTCAATCAATGTCCCCTTGTGATTCTATAGTAAAAAAAAAAAAAACTTGACTAGTTTAAATGGCAGGTTTGAAATACTTTATTTACCACAAATATATGTGTGTACGGTTTTTACCCTTTTTTTCCCCCAAGAATGGACTTTGGTTTTGAGTCTTTCATAAAGTTCTTGTATCAAGAGTTGTGTAATAAATACAGCTCAGTGAACTTACAGTATCTGGCACTAACCTTTTCAGAAGTTGCCAAGACCATGACTTATGGCCCCAAATGCTTTTGAAAGTCCATAAGGAATGGGAGAACTGTGTGGTTAATGTTTTGTGAGAGTGACAGACATTTGAAAATTATATGCACACTCAATGAGATTTATTGTATTTTAATGCTCTTTGTTATGTAGTTTACTGAATATATTAGAGAAGCACCTGTCTTTCATAAGAATCATACAGCTTCATTCCAAATCAGATAATGACAGGAAAAGGAGGTTAAGATGGAAGAGTGAGTAGAGCAGAAAGGTCAAGAAACAGAGATTAAGAGGTGACAAGAAAGATGGTTGTGATGAGTGAAGAGAAAAACATAGGAATTAAGAACAGGAGGAAATGTGATAGAGTGGATTAGGATGGTTTAAATTTCACAGATAATTTTCACAAAAGCAAACAAAAAAAAAAATCAGTCTGAAGTAATAACAACAAAATACTACACCAAATAAGAAAATGTTAACATAAGCAAAGCTCACTACTTGTCTTTCTTCACTGCAATTTCTTGCATCCTAGCAAAAACAATTCTCAAGTACAGCTTTGAAAACTCCTCTTTACTAAATAGACTGTAAAGCTTGTGTGACAGAATGAATGTATCACATCTATTAGTTATTCTGTTTTTTGTAATTGCATTCTACTCACCTAACATTCTGACTTCTAGAGACAGCATTTGTGTGCTTCTTGTCAGAGCTTTCTAAAGCAATCCAAAGGTATCAGTTTTGCTATTTAAAAAAAAAAAATCTTTATCCTTTCATTTCCAGCAAATTTGTTGTCCCACTTAACATTTATTTCCATTTCTGTGTCCTTGTCCTTCCTCCTAAGACCTTTCCTTATACAGGACCTTACTGTAAGTAAGAATGCCACAATGTATTTGCCCCAGTAAATGGAAAACAATATTTACCAAGAAGTTACATATTTTTCCATAAGAAATCAGCTAGAGTTTGCACTTGTAAGATGATGATTCTTGCCAAACCAGTCCAGCTCTGCATTGATGATCTAGGAAGATGACATCTACCCCATGTTCTTATTGGTCCTGTAAAGACTACTTAATACCCTGCAAGTAGAAAGGTATAGTTTTACTGCCTATTATTATATAAAAGAAGCTACTTTTCTTATTTTGACCAGCACATAATTGAACACTGTATTTTTCAGGAATTAGTAAAGTGAATAGACCTGCCAATTTTCAGTTAGCAGAGCCAGTCCTTCATATTTTTCATGTGTATGAGTTAGGAAGGCAAAGTACTGTTTAGTCAGGTCAGTAGTGTTGAGCTCTTGATTGTACAGACATGATGAAGCATTTCATGGTGGAACTGTGTGCTGGCTTTACAGAATGTGTTCAGAGGTATTGAGAATGAGCTCTTCATGAAAAGCTTCAGTTGGAAAAAGGTTTTCCTTTCTATAGTGTCTAAATATGAAATCAAAAGGAAGTAAGTACTCTGCCCGTATCAGAATACCAGGAAAAAGAGTATGGTCCTTGTAACACTTTAGTATTAGTGCTGCTTATACAGTGAGCTTATGTGATGTGTTCTATTATTGAGGACATAGTTGCATACAGTATTATGCAGACAAAAAAAATAAAAACAAGAGAAAGATATTTGTCCTTGTTTGCTTTCCATATGAAAAAATATACATATATGGAAAATAAATAAAACTACTTTTAATAAAAATCAGAGTGAAGTAGTGAATCAAGGCAGTGTGAGGGAGAAGATTGGTTCTCTGAAAAAAAACCAGGATCATAATTTTGCACCTTTAGCTTGTTTCGCATTTTTTCCAAATTTAGTATAAGTATTCATGTCATGCATTACCACAGAGTGATTATAGGGAAAATGTGCTTGATGTTTGAATGGCAGAGATGTGTTCTAGGCAGATAGAAGAAGGCAAGATACTAAGGAGGATTAGATTAGAAAAGGAACTGACAAGTAATGAAGGATGTAGAGACAGCAAATACGGCATGAAACTTCATCAGAAACGTTAGCAAGAGCCAAACTCAACAGAATTTTGAGTATGAACTTGGGTTTGGGACCTCTGCCTCTTGGTACTATCTGTCCTGTTAGGACAAGACTAAAGTCAGCAAAGGCACTAACACTGTAATTGTTCTAGTTTAAAAGCTAGGGAGTGGGTGTATTTTTGTGCTAACTAGGCAGGTGCTTTGGAGGCTTTTCAGATTTAGGTTTTTTTTTATTTCCCTCTCTTTTGAAATAGTCTATTATTGTTAAAACCTGACTTGTCAACTTATCAATAGTTAATGAATTGGCAAGGACAGTGCTGATGTCTGGAGATGCTGACAAATTTTCTTTTGGCAAATTTTTGTTCATTCCTTGTATTTTTCTTTCACCTTTTCATGGTTTTTAAGATAATATCTCTGTGTATATATTTAGTATAGATCCAACTTAGAGCAAGGACTGACAACTGAAGAACTACAGGACATTTTCTTTTGTTTAGCAGTCCTCTTCAAAAACTCATTTCCACAGATAACATTTCCAACCTGGAGCTTAAGTTATTATGGATGCCTTTGAATGACTTCCCCAGTTTAGGCTAGGGAAATAAATGTGGCAAAAGTATAGCAGGTTTGCTTTTAATTCCAGCTTTTAACTTCTGACTTCCTAAACTAATACATCATTCCTGCATACATCAAAGTTGCTTGTAGCAATATTTGATTAAATAAAAAAAAAAAAATCACATTTCTAGGCAATATAACACATGTGATTCTGGCAGAGAAATATGTATACACACTATCTTTTGAGAATAATAATTATATATAGTAACTGTATATACTCAAAGTATGGTGGTATACTTTTTTGTGTGTGTTAAACTGGTGTAGTTAAGGTGGTATAGCAATTGAATGTGGATCGTTGCTTTCACTGTAAGTAGTTGCAATATAAAGGTAGGCATGTGTGGTTATTGTCGGCAAATACTGTTTTCTTAAAAGTCATTGCTGCACCAACTTCTGAAAGTTATTTTAGAGTCATTCATTTTGTTCCTGTCTGTACAAATGGAGGATACGAGCTCATAAATTGATATTTCTAGCCAAGAGAAATGCAATATTTAATGGTTGAGTGGTAGTAAACAGTATTATTGTCAGTTTTTTGAATATAACTTCATGATGCATCATCCCAAATAGTCCAAAACCTCCAAAGGTGTCTCCAGAACAAGTCTCCTTGATATATGGTGTCTAATTTTGTTTCTACTTCACACTTCATCCTTTTTTAAAGGAAAGAAAAAAGAAAATGTACTAAGCATTATGCGTATTTGTTTATTCTGTGCCTACATTTTCTTCTCAGGAATTAGTTCATTACAATGGCCAAGCTGTTTTTAGGTCTTTATGAACTCTTGAGGCACTTAGTGTCAGTGGGAGAAATTGCAAATATGTGTGTAGTGTAGGAAACCAATGATTAAATTGCTCACATGGAAGTAATTCTGGAAAGGTTAATTAGAAACTCCATGAATACAAGAAGAACATCCTCTTTTCATGCTTTTTTTTCTCATTAAGCTCCTACAACCTCCGTTTCTGCCTTTATTTTGATTTCATAGTATTGCTCATTATCATGTAAAAGCTCCCAACTAGTCTGTTACCCACTAGGTCTGGATCTCAGTTGTGTTCAGCTTCCCCTGAATCCTAGAAAATTTCCTGTTTTCATTGTTAATGAATCTTAAGACGATGTAAACTTTTTCTATCGGATATGTTTGATTTCCTTTGGGATATAAATTCCTACACAAATAAATATTTTTAGTTTCCCATGTCAATTGCTTGGTTTGTTTTTTTTTTGTTGTTTCGGGTTTTTTTGGGTTTGGTTTGTTTTTTAATTTGTGTAGGCAACTTACATGGAGTACAATCCTCTTAGGAAAGCTTTAATTCAGGAGATTATGTAGCCTGATGATTCTAAAGCTATTACAACATTTCTGGGCTATGTTGTAAAATTTCTCAGTGTAGTGAAAATCTCTAATATATTCACGGAGATGAGAGAGAAGTATTTGAAACTTCCTTCCTTTTCTGTTTTGGCCCTGTGACATGCCATCTTGGTGGGGCTTTTTAACATTCATAAGAGAGGGAAAAAACAAGAAAATACTTTACATGGGGATATGCTGTTGTAAACTTAAAAGTAAAAAAGAAAATCCATTAATAGATGGTACATGGTATGTTGTGCTTCAGACTGACTGTCCTAGAAAGCTCGAGGAAGGTATTATATAATGCCTGAAGTAGTTTCTCTTAAAAATAAGTGCTTAAGAGAATAGTGTTTAAAAGAAAAAAGTTGTGTGTGTGTGTGGACGGAATAATCTCTTCAAATTGATGTGCCTGCACAGATGAGTGTAAAGGGGGTGTTTTTGCAATGGGGAGCCTGTGGCGTGTGGTGCGGGCTGGTGAAAGAGCTGCAGGTTGTGATGCTCTCCCACTTCAGCTGGTCCTGTTGTGGCTCAAGAGGCACTGTCTGTGCCTGTCAGCATCCTTCCTCACCTTCGCATCTCAGCCCTGTGAGATTGTCAGTACCATAGGAATCACACCTTGTAGCACTGGAGTCAACAGCATTTTTGCTACTGATTCAAGGAACCTTGTCTTCGGTCAAAAATACCTCTTTCTTTTCCGTTTTGCCTCTTATAAGCTCCCTGTTTTTTGAACAAATGAGATACCACGTGTGCAATTGTGTATATGCCTTAGCCACTCCATATGTGTAGAGGCACCTGTATGCATACATGTGTATATACCCTTCTCCTATATTTGTGTCTGACTTTAGGGAACAATTTGGAAGTATGGATTCACATAATAATGTGCCAGATGCATAAACTAGTTATCTAGACTGTCACCCTCAGCATATATATACCAAAATGCAAAATAATAATTACTTTAGACACTTTACTACTTTCAACTCTGACCCTATTACCACTGGGTGATTTGTTTGGCCTGTTTCCCTTGCTGTTTACTTTCAGTTCTCATAAAACCTGAAAATTCACATGGCTTTAAAAAATTACAAGATACTACCCATGTGCATGGTAGTCCCCTTTCTTAACACCCTTCACACTGTTCAGACATCATCAGAGATATGCTTACTCCTTTATATTTACCTCTCCAGCTATATTTTCATTCAAATCAGGCATTCACAACTGCATAATAATTAGTTTGATTTGTAGCTAATTGTAGTAACGGATTGTCATTATTTATGAAAGTAGTTGTCAGAATTCAGCTATGCTTCTAACTGCTAAGAAACATGTAGCAACAGCTTCATGTGACTGCAGCAATAAAACAGTAGATGACTTAAAAACAGTTAATGACCAGTGCCTTAACTCTTAATATTGTATGAATTATTTTCACTTCTGTATTCACACTTCTGCAATTCTATTACTTTCTCATTCATAGGATTCTGTTCTTGCTGTATTACAGCTTTAGTTATCTTACTAGTGTGTTTTTATGTTAAATGACTAATTTTAGAGAAATTAGGATGCCTGTCAGATTCAAAAATTGAATGTGTGTCCTAATTTGTACTTAGAGCTATGAAATAATTGTGGGCTAGGGTGGAAAAGCATTATGGGTATAGGCTTGCCAAGTGTCTATATATCATAAAGTGTCTTAAATTTACAGACATAAAAATAGGATGAAGACACAGCCAATAAAAAGGCAGTCATTTTTGAGTGTCCCATAATTTAGACACTCTAAGTTATTGAAGTGTCACAAGTTTATTGCACCTAATTTATTAATACAATCATTTGGGATTCACTTCTGTCTCTTGCTCTGCCCCAAAACAGAGGTTAAAAGTCTGTTAAAATGCACAGACTCTGCTTCAGCAGTAAAAATGTAAAATGCTTCTCAAAATATGGTCACACGAAAAATAACAATTTGACTGTAGTACTTGCAGGTAACAGGTGACCACATTCCTGTTTATATTTAATTGTGTATTAAAGTAGGGCAGAATGATCAATAAAAACCATGTGAGTTTGGTTTCCGTTTAGCTTTTCTATTGCCACTTTACAGGACATCTGCATGGGGAAAATAATCTGGTGCTTTGGCCTCTAATCAAGACGAACAAAAAAAAAACTCACCCCAAACCAAACTAAAAATCCTGACAAAAAACTTTTAAAATGCTTTTATGCTTTGGAAAATATTTTTTTTTAAAGAAAAAGTTTATAATTTATTTCTAATCCTTTCATGCGCTTAATTGGCTGTTCTTAGTTATCACGTTCTATTTTGTATATTTGCTACCCAAGAACACTTTTGATGTATTTCAGCAGTTGACAAAGCAGTGCTGAGGTGTACTGTGTATGAAAACGGGCACTGCAGAGAGCTGGAGACAAAAGAATCCACTTGATTGTAATACAGGCAGAGTTTTGACAAAACACCTTATGTGACATCTGAGACAATTATACACTTGAAGAGTTTTAACTTTTAGGTTCTTTAAAACAAAATAATTAAAAAATTCTCACATTTTGTTATCTTTTTTTCCCCTAATCAGGACAGAATTTTACCCTAAGGCAGTTAGGAGTTTGTGAACCAGCAGCTCGTCGAGGACTGGCATTTTGTGCGGAAATGGGGCTCCCCCACAGAGGTTACTCTATCAGTGCAGGGTCAGATGCTGATACTGAAAATGAAGGAGTGATGTCTCCAGAGCATGCCATGAGACTTTGGGGCAGGGGGGTCAAGTCAGGGCGCAGCTCCTGTCTGTCGAGCCGTTCCAACTCAGCCCTCACTCTGACTGATACAGAACATGAAAACAAGTCCGACAGTGAAAATGGTAAGTTCCTATGAATATGCCCATATATAAATTAATGTTTTGTTTGCTGTTTTGGTTGACAATCAGTAATTTTAAATTGTTAAAGGATTGGCCTTGTATTATTTACCTTCTTTTCTTCCTTTTTTTTTTTTTTTTGCCCTGCCTTCCTCTTCCCAGAAAAGTCAATATTCAGTATCAGTCCTAACTAATGCAGCCTTTGGGTGTGATGTTTTAGCTGTAGTTTTGAAAGAATTTAATCGCAAAAAAGATTAGCCCTGTATTATCTCAGGCTGTGTCACCTGTTACTCTCTGGGGAACAGCTAAGTGGTGATAACATTGTTCTCCAGGCCAGCATGCATTCAAAAGTTTCATTGTAAACTGTTTTTCAAGACATCCCAGAGAAGTTGCAGAATCTAGAATGGATGAATGAACACAAAGAATAGCCTATTAACAGGGTTTATGTGATTGGAAAAGGAATTTGATTGTGCTTTAAACTTCTTCGGTGATGAGAGCAATTTGAATTGTGGTAAAGGGGGACATGTGGCCTTTGATGGTGGCTGGTGGGACTGGATTACTGTGCAATCAAAATCTGCAACAAAAATCTTAACAGCAGTTTTGTAGGATGTGGAGTGTGACCATTGTATATTAAGTCTTAGAGGTCAAATGAAAATAGGGTAGTACAATTGACTGACTCACTTTTAAAGCTTTTCAAGTTTTTTTACCTCCTCTTGAAGTTATGAACAGAATCTAGTGTGATGTTAAATGCTAAGTGCCCAAGATACTGCATTTTATTTGCAGAAGATTTTCACCTTTACAAGAGTTAAAGTGATTGTTCTATCAATTTCATTACTTTCTATATGAAAAATTCAAGAAAAATAAAGAAAAATGTGTAACAGTAACAACCAGTGATGACTGTTGCCTGCATGTCTACATGTCATTAATTTATTAAACCTATCTGTTCAGCTGTACAAAAGTCAGAGCAATTTTATTGTTATCCTCTGGCAATAGCTGTAACACATTGTGGGAAATAGTAATGTAGATGTGTATGTATGGTAATCCTTAGAAAATGCAAGCTACAAGCAATAAAGTTTAGTCCTGCCTATTTGTTATTTTAACTTTAGTTTGAGAAAACAAAGCTAAATATATAATTTGATATATTCTTACTTGTTTGTCCTCTGGTGACTAGTTCTACCTGAAGATGCCTGTGCAAAACCGCTATCTCAAATGGTACCCTCCTTTTTGTATTGGACTTATTGCTATGTGGTACCTGAGCAACACCTCTGTGTTCACAAGTGTCTGTATCATGCTTGGAAAACGAGTTTTGAGTCAAAGGCAAGTTCTGAAAGTATAGGACAGGAGTACTTTCCTACCACCTTTGAGCAGTGGAGTTTCTGAGGACTAGTTCTTGATATTTCAGCTGCAAAACAATCTAGAATATATTCTTGATCAGTCCTGTGATTTTCCTTTTGAAAGATCTGTGCTGAAACAGATTCTCTTGAGTCTTTTATAAAACCCTAGGTTAATGACCTTGAAAATACATATTTAGATATGCATGCATGCATACACACTATTTCCATAGGAAGTTTTATCTTTACATTACCAAAGTGGTTAGTGCTTTGGATGTACTATAGGTTTGGTATATTTTTTTAATAAATGTTATATTTGCAGTTTCTAAAAATTCAATTTGCCTGATTACGATGCGCCAAAACATCCTCCATCAGCTTAAAGTTAGTATTTTGTCTTTTCACGTGTAAGAAGACTATTAATATGTTACAAAATAAGTTATTCTGCAGTGGTTAAAATTATGCATGGAATGTCTGCTGTTTAAACTCTTTGTTGAAGTTGTATCAGTCACTAAAAAGGATTACAGTTGATTTATTTATTAATAGGGAGGCCAGCACTACCTTAAGAATGTACTGGGACTGCTGTGAGGCTAATGAAATTTTGATGGCTTGAGAATCCCCTAGGGTTATGAAACATACATAACGGAGACCATGTCATGGGTCACCATTTCAGTGAAGATGTTAGAGTTGTGAAAAGCTTGATCTTCTTTGGTATTTTGTTCTCTGAATTTTTGTTCCCACTGAACACGGAAGACTTGGCTGAGAAGTGATTTTATACACATAGTTGGAACTCAATATGTTTAATGCTCACAGTAGAACATAAAAAAAAAATCATTTAAAGCTAGGGAAGCTGTATTGCCCTGGCAGGAGCAGGTGATCTAATCAAAGGACTAAACTGCAGGTGTGAGTTTTGTTAATTTATGGCCTAAAGTTAACAGCTGTGCCAGTACACTGTTAAAATCTGACAAATCTAATAAAGCTTTGAAACCAAAAGTAAAGTTACAACTCCTCTGCACTGCTTCCCCCTTTGTGTGTGAAAGATTCCTAACTGAATTTTGATGGAACTCTTTTACAAGTAAATGAATCTCTGTGCAGCATCTTTACCTCCAAGGTAAATAGGGAGCAACTGGTTATAATGAGCAGAACATAACAGTACCAGATCATACTTTTCTCACCTAAAGGCCTCAGTGTTTGAGAGATCCCACTGTGCACCTAGTAAAGCTATTCACTGTTTAAATAGTCCATTTCCATAAGCAAACCTTATTCCACTTAATTGGACTTGTCAAGATGATGAGAACTTTGACTTACCCTACAGGTTTATGACCTTAGGATTAACAATTTGATGATGAATGTACTTTGGGTTTTCTTTCTTGCAGATTAGGCAAGAAGAGAATCTTGGCATTAAAGTGTCATTTCCTTTCCTTCCTTGTCACCATTATGTATATTTGTTCTTCTGGAATAGTTTTGGATTGCATATCCCGCAGGAAGGCAAAACTGCAGTTCTGTTGCATAATTACAGTGAGTAAGTGGAAACAGTTTGTTGAAAATACTAACTTTCACTTGACAAGGTCTTAATATGTTTCTAAGATCCTAAAATAGAGACTTAAAACTTCCAATATTTATAAATTTAGAGGCTTCTTTAAACAAATAACATTGCACATGATCAAGTGGCAAAATTGTACGTATACTAAGAACACACTGTGAATGGCAGCAGATTTATTTTTAAACAACATCACATTTATCAAACATAGGATTTATAGATCATTAAAGTTTTAGGTTACTGCTCATTAAATAATTCTAAAGATAAAATATTTTTCTTTGACTTCATTCATGTTTCATATATGACTCTTGGCATCATATCGTATAGAGATTTGGCATGTCAGCCTCCCTAAAGGAGGACCTGTGTCTGTTAATCTGGGCAATTTACCAGTGTCACATACAGTAGAATGTATCAGTTGGAGCACACTGAGCATGCACATGCTTCTTCAGGCATTCTTCTCCATTCCCATTGCAAGTTATTTCATAAATGCTGCATGTAGAAATTTATGTTGGTAATTGTTCTAGGAGCCGTTGCTTTGAAATACAAGCAGCTGTCTTTTACATGCTTGCCAGTTACTTTAGGTTGTTAAGATGTTCTGAGATTACAAAAGCTTGTCTTTTAAACTGGATAAATATTCCAGCATAGTATAAGCTAGAAGTTTTAGTTAGGCTTTCAATGGCCCATTTGCTTACAGGGTCAATATATTTTAAGGTATCCTAGAATTCACTTCTATATTTAAATTATTTTTACAATCCATTAAACTGCAATCCATGAATTCATGATACGTCAGAACATTAATAAGCAAAGCATGAAAGTTAATTGAGCAAGTTACTCCATATATGACATGTTATTATTTATTTATTTATCCCTCTAATGTTTTATAACAGTTTTTCATGCACTTTTTGTGCTGGCCTGAAAGTCAGGCTGTGGCAATGATTCTTATTGGAAAGTCCCTCTTATAAGACTTAAGTCTTATGTCAAGTCCATTTCACCTTCTGCTCTTTGGAAGCAGTAGTGACAGTGTTTCCGAAAGAGAGTTGGGCACTCCAGATACATGCATGCCACAAAGACTGCCTGGGAACATACAAAGTAGTTCTCATGACACTAGAATATGGGGATTTATTTTTTTTATTTAGTGAAAGTTTTGTACTGATGGGTGTTAGAAGAAAAGAGGAGATTAGGATGTAGCAAAATAAAAAGAATATAGGGGAAGAGGAGTATAAATTCATGGTCTCAGGCAGCCATTCTGAATTGTTTAGATAAATGGTTTGAAATATGGACCGATTTTTCAGTGATACAGAAAAGTAGATGCTGTTGGTAGAATGTTCATTGCTGTGAGCTTCTATAAGGAGAAAATACCAATTTTCCAAGAGAAATACCAAGAGAAATACAAATTTATCAGCTATGTGGGCATTTGCTTGCTTCCTCTCCAACTTCAGACAGTTTCTGAAGATAGCGTTCTTGTGAACCTAATACTCTCTTAGTCTTCCAGAATGCTGAATTTACTGGCATTCAGATCTCAAACCCAAGAAATATGTTAGTATGATACTTGTCAAAACATTTTAAATCTGTTTTCTCTAACACAGTTTGTCTATAACATATAGATTGACTCTGCATTCTTAAATAATGCACATAATTCAGGAAGTATTGTTACGCATTTTCACCCAACATTTTTCCTTATGCTGAGGCACAAAACTGGAATTAAATGAACCCTATTGAGTAGGAGCTGCTTGGTGCGTGCAAACCAAATGCTGAGAATACGGATCAAAACCAACCACATAGCTGGTGAATTAATCCTCATCTTACTGCCATATCACTAATTGGAGCTTCTTCACTCTTTCCCACAGTATTCCATCTAGAAATCGTCTGCTCCTCATTAAGCATGCCAGTATCTCTTAAACCTTGCTTTGCTGCAATGAAATTTCATGACCAAGGAATCATTCTGTTTTGTTATTGAGAGAAGTCAGCTCTGAAATAATATTTAATATCTAAATAGGCATATAAATTTTTATTTGGTTACAGAGACATGGACCAGAAATACTTAAACAAAAGTAGTCATCTCATTTTCTGTAATATTATCATAAGTTTTCTAGAGTTGTGCCAATTTTCAGATTCTATTACAATTGCAGTTCTGTGGATATATTTAAATTAATAATCTTTTTAGCGTTCACTGTTAATGCAGTTGAAAATGACGTTCATAATTCCTTTGGCTGGTGGTAGCCAAAGAGGCAACAGCTTGGCTGACCTTTTTGCAGTAACTTTTTGGGATCTCCTGGATTTCAGGGATTTAAGTGTCATTAAACCTGATGTTGAGGGAAAGCATGAGATTCCAAAGGACTACCTTAATTATGTTTTAATCATGGGAGCCTGATACAGAATGTCAGGCCAGAGGATGAGGTTCTTTGACAACACTTACACAAATCTTCTGAAGTGCAGGAACTTCATGCTTAACAACAGCTGACAGCAGTAAAGTTAGAATTGGAGTCTGTAAGGAAAAACAAATCAAAGCAGAAAATGTCAGAGAATTTGCTCTTGGCTGTTAAGCTTATAAGTCCTTCTAATGTTAAGGAGTGGTGAAATAGGTGTTTAAAGAACCAACTGTCATACCTCAGGATTTCTCCACATATCCAAATTTAAAAAAACAAAACAACAAAACATGCAGAAAAAAGAAGGCAAATTTTGCGAGGAGGAGATTGCAAAGATGTTTTGGGAGGACTTTGGGGAGGTCCAGGCATACAAATAAAACTGAGACACAGTAAAAGAGTAGATGGTTGCACATGAGGCCTGAATGCTAAGAAAAGGGAAAAGATAGAGTTAATTTATACAAAAATGGAGGAAGACTATATTGATGTGTTTTCTTCTGGTTGTTTTTGTTTTAACATTTGCTACCTGAGTAACTGATCACAGAGCTAATATTTATACTCTTAAATAAAGGATTAGAAGTTACTTATGTAAATAATTTTTTTCCTGCATGTATAGAGCGTCTACAGCCTCTGGGTTTTTTATGATTCATACATGAGAAACCATTGATGATGGATATAGTTCTGGTAGGTAAAAACAAAGAAGACATAACTACATGTTTGTACTAAATTAATCTTGTCTAGCTGTAACACTTTCCTTCTGCAGTAGTGTAAGCCACTCCTTATTAAGGATAAAGGAGTAGATGCTAGCAGTAAAAGGTATTTGGTGTTCATGGGGCTTCTGATACTGCCTCACTCGTGACATGCTCATGAATAGGGAGATGAAGGCTAGGTTCATTATTACAAATGTACAACTTACTGGAAAAATCCACAAGGAGTCTATCATTATTTCATGAACTGGCAAGTTGAATCAAGTAAGGTGCTACATAATGGGTTGAGATTTTCTTAATGACTCAGATAATACAAATAGACTGTTGTAACTCAGAAAGAATCCCTTCGACTTTGTAGGATGGGATGTAAGCTGAAAAAATAATTCCACAAGAAAAAATACAGTTCAGTAAATATAAGTGCAAAGACTAATTTAGAGGAGCTTGCACCAAGTCTTGTTCAATAGTGGTTTGAAAATCTACAAGAGAGATTTCACATTATCTCAGGGCAACCATTCTGCTGCTTAACCAACTTCATTGAGAATTTTTTTTGCCCCTTTATAGCTAATCAGTTTCCCTTGCTGCAGTTGTGACCACTGCATTGGGTAGTGGAAGGCCAAAGTCGGGTTTCCACCTTTTGCCTCTTCCAGGTTCACTCAGCTTCTCCTCAAGTTGTATGTTTCAGCACTCCAATCATCACAGGCAGCCTTCACAGAATTAAGTTAAATTTGTTAGTGTTGTAATGGCAAGCCCCAAACAGAATATTTTACTCTAGATGCAGTCTTCAAATGCTGACTAAAAGGGACTAATCACTTCCCAGAGTATGCTGGCTGCATCCCAGTATGTGGTTAGGCCTTATTGTTGAAAGGGCACATGCTGAACTTGTCCACAGTGACTCCCCAGGTCATGTAGTACAAAGCTGCTTTCCAATGAGCTTCCAGCTAGTACTGTTAGATGTGGTTATTCTGCCTTTGGAATTCATGAGGTTTTTTTCAGCCAATTCTTACAGCCTATTGAGATGCCTCTGAAAGGAAATCCTGCCCTGCTGCGTGTTGATCACTCTTTCCAGCTTGGTATCATCTGCAAACTTGCTAAGGGCACATTCCATCCTATCAATTCTCAGTATGTTAAATGTAGTACAGACATAAAACAGCATCAATCCCAATATTAGCCCTGAGGAATGCCATTAATATTGGCCAACAGTTGCTCTTTGCACTACAAAACACTATTCTTTCAGCTTCTTCATACAACTAATTTTCCACAAACTGCACTTTGTAGCTCAACCATTCAGTCCCTCTCTCTCCAGCTTGAGTACCAGGATACTGTGAGAGACCATGTTGGAAGTCTTGCTCAAGTCAAGGAAAACAACATTTGCCGCTTTCCCTTTGCTGAGACAATTAGCTGTTCATTGACTAATTAGCCGTCAGATTGGTTGGTTTTGGTTTGCCCTTGGTAAGTACATGTTAGCTGTTCTTACTCACTTTCTTTTCCTGGCGGCTTAGCCCAGCATATGAAGAATAACTCTAGTACTATTTGTTCCATAATCTTCCCTGGGAGGTTGGGGTGAGGCTGCCTGCTTCTGTTTCCCCATCTTGAAGATGACAGGCCCTTTATCATCTAAATAGTCATCAGGAGCCTTCCTCCATTGCCATGATGTTTCAATGAATCATGTAGTGGCCTTCCACTGACATTGGTCAGCTCTGCTGGTATCTGTGGGTGCCTCCTGTGTATTCCCATCTTGGAAATGTGGTGCCTAACAGCTCGCTCTTCCTCTGCAGTAGTAGGGCTTCTCAACTGTGGTTGAGCTTTGCCTTCTCTATACCCCATCCTGCATTTCCAGGAAGCATTTATGTATTTCTCCTGGGTAGCCATCACCTCAAGGTCATAGTGGTTATTGGTCAGTGGTATTTTCTGTGGTATATGAGGGTTTCTTCACAATGTGTCTACTGAAATAATCCTGCTACTGCACTCAGTAGTGCTAAGAATGCTAAGACACAAGTAACTCTTGTCTACTACATTTTGAGGAAAATGCCATCCCCCTGGAGTCCTGGAGAAGGGTTAACAAGCACGATCAGAAGTTTTAAACACATGACACTAGAACAGATTGGGAGAACTCAGCCTGCTGTGCCTACTGTGTTCTGTCTAGATATTGCTGCTGTTACAAAGGCCACATATGGCAAATAGGAACAGAGGCAAACAGTGTGAATAGCAAAACATACAAGTTAGCACAGACAATGACATTCCAAGAGTAATTCAGTGAAAGGGATTGCTGGGGACCATGTGGATACTTGATCATCTGACGTATTTTCCAAAACAAATTTTAAATGCTGGTGTAGTTGCTATTGGTCTTTGGGGAAGAGGGTAGACAATAGATATTTTTCACTTCCTTTCTGTTTCTGTTTCTTGTGTGTCAGTTGTTCTATTCAACACAAAAATTAATGAGTAAGGCTATAAAAATGCTGCTCTGAAACTTTATATAATATTATTATTTATATGTTTTTTTCTTCTAATTGGAAATGGTTAACTTTTCATATACAGGGTTTTTCCTCATTGTAAGTTTGATATAAAAATAGTTCTCTTCAATTCCCCTAAACAAAATGTTTTGTCCTGGATGTACTTCTGCAAAGAAACCTTAATGCAAACTGCTCTTTTTCATTTAAGTTATGTTTTAATTGTGAGATTGCTATGAGAGTAAAGCATTCTTTGCACATCTGTAAACTGATATAATCTCTGCTGTTTTGATTTGCAATGTGGTTTTGATGTCCTTGAAAATTAACATTGGTAGTAATAAATTGTTTTAATGAATGAATTGGAGATCAAGAGATTTGCTGAATCAAATTTATTGATGTAATTGTTACAGGAATAAAAAGGAGGAAAAATTATTTCATTTGTTCTCATTTCTAAGGAAATTTTTCAGTTACCACTTTCTTAATTTCCTGTATAGTTATAGTTAGTGTGGAGGGGTGTGATGTGTATATATACATACACATATGTACACATACATCTATTGGCTAAACCCAAAGTAATAGTACAAGTCAAGTCAAAATAATACCCTTTCTATATAAAGTAGGCTTATTCGTATTCAGTTATTTTTAAGGTGTATTTTAAGCTTCATCTAATTTTGATTTGAAATAATATTCTAATTGTATTTACTTTTATAATTAAATATGTCATATTGAGAAATAATCCAATAATTATTTTAAATTTCAGGTAAACATAGGCTGTGCTATTGTAAAAGTATCATTAATATTTAGAGGTGAGAGCCTTTCTATGCTGGTCAAATAACAGCCAAAAAAATTTGTCAAGATGGATTTTTTTTTTTCTTTTCACAAAAAGGTGCAAAGCCTTTTGTAATAGATAGTTCTTTAAAACTAACTCTTATTAAATCAATGTAATTACTCACTTTGCTGTTTTCTGGATAAAAAATTCCTTTGATTCAAATGAAAATTCAGTATAAAATTAGGCTTGAAGTCTGATTCTTTTCACAATTATTAATATGTGAATGGAAATGGTTAGAACTTTTTTTTGTATATATCATTTACTGATCTGTTGGCAAAATTTAAGCTTTTTTTCTTGGATTTAAGGTGAGAAGAGGATGAGGTCTCAAATCTCAGGGAAAGAAATGCTTGTTGAGAACCTGTAGTGTAGATTTTTATTCCACACACCCATCACACCTGCCCATTCAGTATGCCATTTTTCTCTGAATGATCTGGTTTTATCTGTTGTTCAATTATCTGTTGTTTTTTCCTATATGTTATAGAGAGGAAGAACAAGTGTATTTTTAGCTCGCTGAAACTAGGAAGAATATTTTTTTTTTCACTCTACCTTAGAAACGTTTGAGTGGAAAGGCCTTTGACTGCTGTGATTATTATGGCTTGTCCAGGTGTTTTGTATAGTCTATGTAAGTTTACAAAATACTTACCAATATCTCACCTAGATTTTTTTTTATTTTTTTAATTTTACAATTGTGAACCTACAGCATCAGTTTAAGAAAGATGAAGGGAAGCAATGTAAATTAATTATGGATGCAGTTACAAATATACAAATGTTTAGTAGGTGTATATATATCTCATTTCTTCTCTAAGAGCATCCATAATACATAACAGTTTTCTTGGAGTTTGAAGATTCCGTGCAGCTGCCATGCCAGATCTGTACTGCTGTTGGCGAATCCCTCCCTGGGGTACTGTGGCTGCTGACTAGATAGATCTGAGACAAAATGTGAGCGTTTCCATCTTTGGTGCAGTATTCACAGCAAAAAAAGAAGTTACTGGCCTGGGAAACCCTGGGTCTTGATTGTCAACAGGCTGACTTCTCTGGTTGACTACACTATGGTGTTTTTTGTCTTGTGGTGAAACAGATTCATAAATGTGTGTGTATGACTATGTATGCATATATATGGATATCCTTACAAGACCTTTCCTTGTCCAGTTTTTTGGTTACCTCTTATACACGTGGCTTTCTTACAGATTAAGCATATAGGGCTAAAGATCAGTTGTTTATTCTTCAAATGATCTTAAAACTTCAGAATATTTTCAGAGTGAATCCATGTGCAGTCCTGAGTATGGGCAAAAAAGTTATTCTGGTGTTATACATCTGCCAGTGAGCTACTGTATGCTGGGGAAAGAGATTGACCCCCCCACACACACCCCCTCTGACAAAACTCCACTGGGGTTTTATAAATGTGATACTGCTGTAAACTAGTTTCATGTTAGAAATAAATTGGATCATTGCTGATGACTAATGCTGTGGAGTCTCAGTCTGTACCTGTGGAAGACTAAAGAATTTGGGTTGCTTCGTTTGTCTACAAAACTTGTATTTGGTTTTGTAGTGGGTTTCATTGAACCCAACTGTATTTGTCACTTGTGCAGTTTAGAAAAATATAGGAGAAATGAGAAGTCTAAGATACCTTTGGGCAAAATTTATTTCTTTGAAAAGGTTTCAGAATTGTCTTTTCCGCTTGCTGTTGAAGATGGTTTATTGAATGTATCAAGATAGTTTGTAGTCTTTGAAGTTCTTTTGAATATTCAAAGTTTCCAAGATATCTGGGTCAAAAATACTTTGAAAGAAATGGCCTTGGTTAAATGAATAGTCTCCAGTCTCCTTACATGTAGATTTAACCAGAACTGTTCAAGCTGCTAAGTTCTTCATTGCATGATTGCTGTATGCTGTATACGGAGATTTATTTAAAATTGCTTAAAAGCTGCACTCAGTGGGGAATTCTGCTGCTTGTTCCCTTAACTACTTTAGCTGTAGAGAACATATGACTTTTTTTTCATTAACTGTCTGCTGCTTGTTTGCTTTCAATGGAGTTCTAGGAGATTGTTATATTGTTTTGTAAACTCAATATTGCTGGATCCTGGCTGCTCATGGCAATTGAGATGAGATTAGATGTTTTTGTTAACAGGCCCCAGACTTTAAATTTATAGGGACTAGGCACCATCTGTTCTCAATTAAAGGTCCTGAGCTCTGAAATTAATTCCTTCCATTGGTCCATTAGACTCAATCTTTTGACCTGAAGTCATGATAAGGTTATATTAGCCTCTCGAGTCTTGGAAAAGTACTGAGTTCACACAGGGGCAATGCTGAATATTCCTATTAGACCTTGTATCAGTGTAGTTAGAAGGCAGAAAGCAATGATTGTTTTTCCATTTTACAGGTAGAGTGAGATTTTTTTTTTATAAGTGCCTTGGAGATTTAGAGCTCACATCCTCATGAGTTGTAACAGGACTTGTGCTTCTAAATCATAGAAGTGCTATTGAAAATCTTTTCCAGAAAAATCAAATTAGTATAAAGAATGTTGATTAAATTTACAGAAAGACTTGAGATAGAAGTGGGCTCAGTGTAGAAAGTCTATTGTTCCCAGACTCACATTTGCTCGTTAGGTGAGCTATGTTGTGCTTCAGCTGTCTTTCATTGATTCAGTCTGCAGCTGCAAAATGATGGGGGATCTTACCAGAAGTCCTGGCCCTAGAATTGTTCAGCTAGTGCATTTGCTGAATTTATATCTGTCCTGCAGTGTGTAGATGTTGCAGAGAAAAAATGGATGAATGGACAGATTGGTTCACATTTTTGTGGTTGTTATTTCCCCTTCTTCTCATTTCCTTTCTATATTTTACTGAAAACTGAGGTTTGCTCTGTCAAAATATAACAGGGAATACTGTGGAGTGGAGAGAACCTATAGCCATAAGCCTTTTAATTTCAAAGGGAAAGCTCCAAGGTGCCAAATAGCTATGTTAGTTTTTTAAATGTACTGGCAGTTCCTATACACATGAAAATGTATTTATCAAGTTTTAGGATCTGGTTTAGGAGTTGATCTTGGCATGATCTTGGCTGATCTTGGTTTTATTTATCCAGTGGTAGTAATCTTCTGGAAGACAGTTTGTAACAGTACTGTTTTTGAGACTGAAGTTTCTTCATTGTCTTAAGAGTATTGCTGTTTTACCTCAATATTACATTTATAAGAATGTTTTGGTACCTGCTGACCATTAGGTTATGAGTAGAAACAAGCAAAGTTCATAGGCCTGTTTTTGTTCCTATCCAACAATCCCCATGACATAAAAAATGCAGCAGTGTTTGACTTGGGAGCAAACAAAGTCAAAGTGACTACCTTCTTGTCATGAGAGGAATGACTTGTGACTATTCCACGTAAGTGTTGCTTGGTAGTGACCTGTCAGCCAGAGGTTAAACTCAGGAATTCAGTCTTTTTATCACTCCTTCTCAATATTTTACCTTAAGTTCACCTAACTGTCCAACTCATGAATTTCTACTCACTGGACAAAGAAGATTCTTGCCCACTTACAACCTTATACCTTCAAGGCTGACTGCAATACTGTTTTCTTGTGCTACCTTGATGCTGCCAAAGCAGTTTTATGTGGTTGTATCGATCTTTATTTTTTAGGTTTCCAGAAGATGGTTAGCTGAGCCCTGTAACTACTGGATGAAAAATACTGAAACGCTTTTTTAAGTCCATGGGGAAAACCACTCTTCTTACTATTCTAGCAGTTGCAGTGCTTATTTCCAGCAAGGCCATGTATCAAGCAGACCAGAACCTGTTGCCTTTCAGTAGCGGTTTTCACCACAATGTAGGTGTAACCATGTAACAGCTTTTTAATTGGGTTCATAAACAGCTAGATAAAAATAATTCTTTTTGTCTGCTGCCTTCAATTAGGAGTTCATAAAGTTTAGTAAAGCAGAAGTGACCTATTTTTCAGCATTTCTTAAACTAGAATAGTGGTGGAGTCTTCATGATGCAAGGCATTATTTGTCAAATGTGGCTTAGATGGCGCTGTGACGTGTATATACATTTCAAAATTTAGTTTTAGTTGTTAGAAATGCCCAGATAAATTTTTCAAAAGATAAGAGTTCTTACCTGTTTCCCAAATGTAACATATCACATAAAAAGAGTAAGGGAACTTATCAAGAAAATGCTGGTGTCCATTTTGCAAACGTTAATAACACTCCCCTTATCCAGAGAGTCATTTTTGTACTTCTGGGATTTAGGGAAAACATTTAAACTACTATAACAATATTGAAAATACAGTAACAGGGTCTGTATACTCTTAACTAGCAATTTGTTTTTAAAAAAGTTCATTTCTTATTTTCTTAAAAATTCTTTGTTCTTTCCAGTATCAAATGCATTGATTTTTATAAAAAAAGTTAATCGGCTTACCTTCATTCAGAATGGATTTTTCTTGCTCTGATCAGCTCTACACAATTGAATTTTTCATCCTCTTTTCTGAGGTATTTCAGTGTTATGAAAAAAGCATTAAAGAGAATTCTGATAAATTATTCCTTTAAAAAAAGATCTTATTGCAATGTACTTTTGTTGAAGCAGGAGAGTTAATTGAACTGAGAGATTTCTCTTTTGTTTTCAATGAGAAAGATATCTATGCTTGGTAAATACAAGAGAGAATATCTCAGGGGAAACTGGTTCTCTACTGATTCTGATTTTCCCAGAATTTTTAATAGTCATTTGAAGTAACCATTTAGATGGTGTGGTAGTATTAATTATTTGAAAAATTGTGTTTAAAGTATTTTAAATTAGTTTGAATAGGTATGCTAAAAGGTATGGGGAAAATATTTCCTATTCATATAAACGAACAAAAAAAAGGCTGTCTCAATGTTTTTTTATCGTGCTCTCTGGTTTGGCTTTTAGAGCAATGGTTCTTCTTCCCAGAACCTGTAAAAAATCCAGGAAGTGTAATATGCAAAAATATCTTTTATGCAAAATGTGTGATTATGCTGTTTTGCAGAAAGAAAGAAAGAAACAAAAAACCCCAAGCAAAACAAAACTCTAAAACAAACAAAAAGGAAGCCCAACCTTTTCTCCCATAAAGTCCCTTCTTTGTTTTTCCTTTTTAAATCAAGCCTAATCTTTTATGAGTTGTTTTTGTGTCTGTTATTATCTCAGGCTGTGCTCTCATCAGAATTCACAAGCTATGTGGACTTGAGTTTTGGATAGTCTGTGGAAATAATCAAAGAAATCATACCGTACCCTTGGATGTGATAATAATGGTTCATTATGTCCATTAAATTTAGTACTGATTCAGTGTTGAGTACTCTGCTGTGAGTTCAAGCTAGGAAGGTTAGACTCTGTGTCCTGATCACTCATAATTACTAAAGTGCAAATGTTACCTCAGCTAAACTCCAGTTCCAGTGACTGTTCTGTGTATCAGTTTCTTCTGAACGTTACAAATGGGAAGTCTTCCAAGTATTTGCTTTGAAGTAAGAGATTCAGCAATGAAATCCTGATTTGGTCAGGATTGTTGTCTCTGCATTTGCACATTACCTTTCTGGTTCTATTTTCCTACTTATAAATGAGCATCACACTACTTATTTTCTTTCAAACTTACTAACTCTTCCCCTTTTTTAACTTCTTGAACTGAATAAGTTGAAAAGATTGGGAATCTTCTGTGTGTGTGTCTGTGTATATGTAAATACATTTTCATTAACTTTATCAAAAGCCTAACTTTTATATATTCAGAAGGGCTTCTGAATCCCTGCAAATAATCTCACTAAATTTTGCACAACTAAAAAAATAAGATGGGTGCAAAAATCTAGACCATCTGGGAATTCCAGATGAGATCGCAGTAATACTACTGAACAAATTATAAGCATTTTAAGATGCTTGCGTGATCACATTCTGAATAAATGCATGTGTTCTGGTATGTTCTTAAAGTGTATGTCAAATTGCTATTACTGGAAATGTGTTCTTTATCTACTTTTACAAGAGTGAAAAAGCTGAGATGTTATTGCCTTTTCTTTGGTTGCATGGTGCCTCTGTTGTAGCAGAGTACAGCTGAGCTTGTGTAGGCTTTGACTAAATTGCTACTAACTTCCTGAATTGATTCTTTTTATTTTTTATTATATCAGTACCCTCAGATCAAGTACTGACATTTTTCACACTCCTCTTTTTACATTTTCTCTTTTCTCTTGTTCAGGACTCTTCAACCTGAGGCTTCAAATCCCATTGGTTCGGTAACAGATTAATTTTCTTTTTTTAGGAAATGGGCACAAGTGTCTCCATCTCCTGTTTTGGAGAGCTGCACATAACTGCCATGCTCAGTGTGCTTGATGATTTCTCATAGGATGCACGAAGCATGAGAGAGAGGAGGTCAAATCAACTTTCTGGAACTATCTGTGCTGATCTCATTGCATCTGAATGGAGCAATGGCTTTTCCTCCTGTTTCACCAAAAGCATAGGAACAGTTTGTCATCAGGTAGAGAAGCTAGACTCCATTCTTCCACAAAATGACATATCACATTATAGTCAACCTACAGTTCTTGGAAATGTAGGCAGATGCTTGCACTTCTGGCATCATAGGTGAGTATCAGGAAGGACTATGCTCAGCCTTGCAGGAGCATTGGATGGGGCTTCACTCCTTTCCTGCAATGATTAAAGGAAGAGGAGAAGCCTTCAAATTGCAGTGGGGGCAGAAAGAACAACATGGCTTACATCCTACCAGTCATGTAGTACTGGGATAGCTGAAGCCACCAGCTGGCAGTGGAGCACCTGCCATTACACGTACTGGTCATGTGTGCATCACTGCAGCTCATTCGTGTTTGCTCTCCCTCACAAATGAGTTGATCTGTCATACAGTAAGAAAATCTCTGCCCTAAATTTGGTAGTTGAAACTGTGGAGAGCAAAGCCAGGGTTGACAGCACAGGTAGCAGCCCTGTCTGGTCAGAGCACTGCCTTTTTATGCTCCCTCTGAATGCTCTGACACCATATTAAATGTGTCTGTTGTGCTGTATTTTCTATGTAGTACCTTCCTGGTCCCTCCTCAGAGTCTGCTGTAACCAGAATTGGCCTCATTGTTTTGCAGCTATAGATGATGAAACGGCAGAATTCAAGAGAAAATGCTTGTGTGCATCGTATTCCCTCATTCTGATATGTAGGATGACTTTAGCCTGTCGAGTGTCAACATTTGAAGAGATTCGATAAATCCATACATTTCTCATTAGCTCTTCTCATTTTGATGCTTCTATCTAGTGTACAGCCTTTTAACTTCCAAGGCTCGCTTCTGAGAGAAGTATTCCATTTGCAATTTCTCTGCATGGCTTATAACACAGGGAATAGGAAAAAAATATTACAATATATCAGTTATGGAAGTGTGCATGAAGAAGGACTAAATCCATATGCAGATTGACTGACTTTGCCAGAAGACATATGAAGCATGCAGCATCAACTGGGATATCATGAAAGCTGTAATGTATCAGCTCATGCTGTTCTAGATTATAGAGTTAGTTGGAGCCATTACCAATCAGGTGACTGGCAGGGGGGAAAAAAGTGCAGTACTATGAAGGCAGTATGTGAATAGCTGGAGATGACAAATCATGCATACATATGTATTGCTGTTTTCAAGACTTCACTCATAACATCTACAGATTTGGCTGGAGTTTGTGTAGTGCCCTTGCAGGCACCACATGAACAGACTGATAATTATGGATCACACCAATTTTATGGAGATCCAGCTTGGTGTCTGGAACACATGGAGATTTTGTTCTTTTCCTTTTTATTCTTTTCCTTGTTGTGACTACTCACATCAAATGCACCAGAGAGACTGAGTAACTTGCAGATACAAGGGATGTGATGTTGGCATGAACACAAAGTACCTAGCCTTTCTTTCAGGTTTTGCTGTTTGTCATACTGTCCCTCACTGTGTTGTTCTGCATCTCATTTTTGTGACTGATGTCAGAGAACAAGTCCTAAAAAACAACACACTTGAAAGCTAGAAGGATGTGACATTCATACATCTCATCTTTGCCAGGAAGGAGTCTGCCTCACAAGGAGATCTTTACCATATAAACTCTCTATTTCCATGGGTTCTGCACCAATCTGGCATTTTCAAAGTAGTCAAATGATGACTTAGGTATGTCTGCTGGAAGGGGTTTGTGTGCACAGTATGGGAGAGTGACCTACCTGTGAAAGATACATTTGCCACAGAAAAGAATACCAAATGAATAATTTCTACTTCATTGTGAGTTGAGATTATTGCCAGATACCTTTCTTTTCTAATCATCCCAAACTCATTTGTGCTGGACAAAGCTGCAGGGTTGTTGTTCCAGATAATCTCAAACACCAGAGCTATCATCAGTTACCTTCTGTAAATTCTCCTGTCTGTCCTAGTCGGGGCATGTTCTTGCAGAAACGAGGTCTTATCTGATCCTGTCATTTGGACTCATCTTGAATGTCAGTGGCTTGAGCACCACTACAGTTACTGTACTTTGGAAATTCAGGGAATCCCTTTACAAAGCAGAAAACAGCTTCTTCCCTAAAGTGGATGGGTTTTACAGGGGAGATTTGGAATATCTGGATTCAAGGAGAGTTTCAGTAACATGAACCTAGTCAGGCAAGACCGAAAGTTTCACATATGCAGTAGTTGATAATGAAATTCTGGTACCAGAATTCCTTAGGAATATCTCTCAAACAAAATTACATACAGCTAACCCATGGAATATTGTGCGTGTTTTCAGTACTTTTTTCTAGAGTTTGCATTTTTCAAATAAGATACGCGAGTAAATTAAATGTGAAGACAATGGACTTTTTTATTCCAGGCCTTACTGCTTTCACTGGCAAAATGCAATTAAAATCAGTAAGCATATAGATAGATTTGAAATACATCAGTTTAAAGCCTTTGTGCTGAGGAACTTGGAACTAGAAGTCTTTAAAGTAGGCAATAGACTATTAAAAGTCTACACAAACTGCTGACTAAATTCATTCAGAAACTAAATTATTCAACAGTATCCAATACACGTTGTCATAGCATGAATTTATAACTAGCTACTCTTCTTGGGAGCATTTTGTGCAATGGCTATTAACTTGAATAGTAAGACCTAGATTATTCAGTCACTTCAGACTGATCTGCAATATCTGCAGGAACTGGATATGCATGCCTCCAAGTCCCTGGCTTTTCTCAGATTGAAAGAAAATATTCACATATGTAAATGTAAGTATATGCAGAAAACAATGCAAGTCTGTAGGCAATATGACTTTAATGATGTTTGTATGATAGGATACTTCATCAAAACAAAAAATATGAGTCTTAACATCTGGAGAAAAAAATTGGTATCTACACATTGTTTTATTCAAAGAACTATAATAGAAATTATTTTGTCTTTCAGAACATTATTCACATATCATGCTGCTGTATTTAAGGAATTTTAGTTGAAAAGCTTTATAGAAAGCATTTCAATATGTCTCTGGATATATTAAAAACTTAATATTGAAGAATACATCAAGGAGTAAAAAAGTTACTAAAGCACTCCCCTGTGCTGCGATTAATTTGTATATTATCAAAGTCTTTATTATGAATGCAGTTCCTAATGTAGGCCTGTAATAAACAGAATGTAATTGAATTTTCAATATTTTGCCACCAGGGAGCGATTTTCTTACAAGACCTCTGCTCCATCTTCTGGCTAATTGTCAGCAGTTACTCGGTATTATTGCATTAATGTCACCAAACAGTGAAAACAGAAGTTACCTGCTTCCATTACATGAAAGGATGTGTGATTCCAGCCCTTGTCTATTTATTAGTGTGCCATTATCACTTGCACCTTTAGTAACAACATGAGGTTTTTTGAAAATACAGCCTTGAAGACAAACTAAACTTTTCATAAATTTGTCTTGAGGTACAGTTTCAATCAGTTTGTGTATTCTGCGCATTAAAAAAGCGAAGCTGCCAGACCATCAAGATTGGACTCTTATGATCTTAAGGATCTTTTCCAGTCTAAATGATGAGGATTTTCAGACATACTAGTGAGAACAGCCTTTTATGTAACCCAGGAGTAAGTGTTTTATTTCGTGTCTTAGCAAATAGAAGAATAAATTTGGGAATTTAAGGATGCACATTGCATTTCACTTCCATTACGTGTTGTTACACTGCAAATATAACAACAACAAAATGTTGTGCTGTATTTTCTATGTAGTACCTTCCTGCATGTGCAGAGGAAGACTGCTCAGTTTATTAGCTACACAACCAGTGGCTGAGATTTTGTGAAGATGTAGGTTCCACTCCGGATTTTGAATGTTGGAGTAGTACTATTAACTTTTTCTAGCAGTGCCAGGCTAGGAGGAGTCACAGACACTCTGCTGGAAGGGATTAGCATTGCAATCTTCATACACTGGTCTTGTGAGCATGAAAGTGTAGTAAATAATTTACAATTTAATAAGAGAAAGTACAAGTGCAGTTTTAAAGTAGCAATAATTAATTCACAAGTTCAGGATGGGATAACCACTTAATGGGCAGAAGTTCTGTAGTAAAAAAAACAAACAAAAAAAAAACAACAAACCTGTAAAAGATTGTTCATAGACTGTGAATCAACCAACTAATCATTTTGTGAAGTGAAAGAAAAATGAAAATCTCTTGGGACGTGAGCATGACTGTTGTATGAAATAATCATAAAGCAATTCCTTCAGCATCTCTCAGCACTTGTAAGTAAAACTGTAGTACCACCCTCCACTGGGATTTGCAAATCAATAAAATTTTGGACCCAAGACATTGGAAAATAAACAGAATAAGCTAAAATCCAAAGTGCAGAGTATTTCCTGTGAAGAAACAATGACCTAACTGGAGTTTTTCTAAAGAAGGGAAAATGCTGGAAAGATCCTGTACATTTTCAGGAACATACAAGGCTGATACTAAGAGGCAGGAAACAACATTTTGGGTCATTCTGTCAGCAGGTCAAGAAATAGTGCGCTAATAGTTGCAAGAGAGATGTTGCTTGGGCATTAAGGTAGCTAAGCACTGTTTGAGATGTCTTGGGACAACTGTGAAATCTGTCTCCCAGAGGCTTTAAGACCGAGTTAGTGTTCTATTAAGAGTGGATAATCCTTCTCACTGTCTTGTTCATGCCTGTGAATCTATGGTCCCTGCAGATTGCTATAAAAAATGTGTAAAGAAAGTTGCATTTTGAAACCTGACAAAATGTCTACCGTCTTTCACCTTTCTCTGTTAGCTGATCTTAAAATAGTATTTAATAACAATACACAGATGTTATTTTTAACACTTTTGCAAGATGGACAGCTGAGGGTTGTTTTGATTATTTGTTTATTTCCTCAAACACCTGCTGGCTTGAGAATTTGCCAGGTTTCTTGGCATCCAAGTGTTGTGTTTCATATTCCAGCCCAAACTTCTTTATTAGCATGAGAAAAAATAATCCCAGATTAGCAAATGTTTTACGGGATTCTACTGGCAAATACGAAAATACTGTTAAGTGTATTTTCAACCTAACAAATGAGCATCAGTCTACGGTTATGTAAATCACTAACTTTCCTCCCCACTTCCTTCCTTGCAGGGGGTAACACAAAGAAATGTGCTAGAGCAGGAATTCCCACCTATACTATAATCATGCTCTCTTCACCCCAGCACACTCTCTTTCCAATGCTTTTTCAACCCAACTGCCATTCAGATATACTGGAGCAGGGGCAGTGAGATGAATGCTGAGAAGCCAGTGCCTAAAAAAGCAGCAGGAGAGACTTAATTGGAAATGCTGCCGTGTGGTTTGGAGCATTGAAAAAATGGGGCCTGATACTTGTGCTTGAAGATGTGGATGGATTCAAAACTGAGGCAGGAGAAGTTTTAAGTGCATACAGTCCTTGTACAAATGAAGAAACTTAGGCATGTTCATAAGATGAGAAAGCTGACTCTTCTTTTTCTAATAAATATTGACAATATTATACAAAGCTATAGTTGTTAGTCATGTATAAAAAAATTAACTTGCATAACACATGAACTCAGACTCAGTAGCTGGATCATAGCTGTAATATCCTTAAAAATGTGTCCAAGGTAATTTTGAAGGTCAGAATTAAGGTACAGAGGCCACAATCTATTTCATTGTCACCCATTAAGAAGTACTTGCACTTTGCTATTCAATACAGCCAATATAATTGCCTGTAAAACACATGCCTGAAATTCTATGTACTACAATCTAATTGTACTCGAACTCTTCTTTCATTATAAAGAATCTACGTGCTTTTAATTCTTTCATGTTACTATGCAAAGAATATTTGCCCTGAAAAGACATTATAATAACTCCATAGCATTTGCATGCCTCCTGGAAAGCTTACAAGAAGTTCAAAATGAGGAAATGCCTTCATTTCCCCCTGGTCTCTTTTGGCATGAGCACTAGGATTCTGCTTTTATCAGACCTGTCAGGTTTCATGATTTCAGTAGGAGACTGATTACCTCAGAAAGGTTTCTCTGCAATTGCTTTTGTATCCACTGCACAGGAAAATAGTACTGGAACATCTTATGGCACTGTAATGGTTTGGCTGATGCATTTGATGTGTAGGGTCCTACAGCAGAGTCTTATAGTAAGTGAAAAGCCCTTAAAATGGTGTGATCCTCTACTTTGGCCTTGCATTACTATTCCTTTTCCCTTACTATGTTACACATACCTGCCTTGTAGAAGTCCTGGCATGTTTCAGGAGTTTTGTCTTTTAGAGTGTTTTACCTTTATATATTCCCTTCCGCAATTTCCATAATGCCAAGCATAGTTTTTCTTTTTTATACCTTTTAGCTGTGAGTTTTCAAGTGCTTCATACATTTTTTTTTTTAAGATGTCACAGTTCCTCAACATGTCTACAAAGTGGTCGGTGGTGTGGCCCTTTTTCAGATGCACAGCAGATATTTAAAGACTGGTTTACCAATTGGGCCAGGCATTTGTTATAGGGAAAGCAAATATATATGAAATTACAAGTGTTGTATTTTTCAGCTAGGAGTTAAGAATTGCTTGTCAAGTAGTACACAGGCAGGTGGAAGGCACATTTGAAGATTTTAGTATCTGGTTCTTGGATGAAATGTGCTGCATGTATGAAGGATGGGAAATGATCTATTTCAGGTGAGATCTATCCACTTAACACCAATTAAAAAAAAAACCCTGAAACACAACCTCAGTAAAAATCACTGCAAGATTTTGAGGTACATTCCTACAGCTCCTCAGCAGCGGGATGGCTTTGGTAGCTAGCAGGTAGACAATAATTGGACTGAAAATTAGATAGTGAGGTCATTTATGATGACAACACGTAGAGTAAAAATTACTGCTTTGGGTTTAAGTGTACACTGTGGGTTTTGTAGCAGATGTAAATTAGAAGAAAAATTTGCAAGTGGTTAGAGGCTTAAAGTGGCTCTCATTTTGTAAACCTGGTCCCCTTCCATGAATGGAGGAAATGTAATGTCAAATCTGCTGGGAGTTTCTGGAAATTCTCAAACTATAAGTATACCCTAGAAATGAATTTGCATGGCTCCTGTTAAAATAACAAGGACATGCAGATATCAGTTTGAGATTTAGATGTATGCTGTGTTTTTTGCTTCTCAGATGGATGAAGAGTCTCTTTTGGCCCACAGTGTGAGAATACTAAGGTATATAATGCAGAAAAGACAAAATCAAACTAGGAATGAGGTGCAGGTAGAAGGGATAGCTGAGTTCCTCAGGGCCAGTGCTATAGAATTTGCGTTGAATGTGCATAGGGACATGACATAACCCCAGTTAAGACCTCAAAATGTAAAGTTTTGTGAATTCATTTTTTTTCAATGTCACTTAAAGCTGCTTCAAATTTAGCACACAATATGCACTTGGTATTCAGCTTCCGAAAAAGAAAGTCGATCTTATAAATTGTCAGTAAAATGTTCAAAAAAACCACAAATTATCTTGCCTGTTGAAAGGATAAACTGCTCTTTACTTGTAATTTTGAGGCTAGAAAAGGTATATTTAGAAAATATAGTATATTAGGAAATTACATCTGTAAGTTTTCATATATTGTTATAAGTAAACATACAGAGAGATTTTGTGCATTTCTTGATTGCCTTAAAAAGTGGTGTTATTAAGGTGCTAGTGAAGCTGTCTTGAAAATAAAAGCAAGACTGAGTGTTTTCTCAATCTCCTTTATTCTTTCTCTTGAGGATTATGTTAATGTAATGTAGTCTCTGTTTTCTTTTTTAAGTTTAAGATGTCAGTAAAAATGATATATTTTTGATACCACTTGCAGTTTTTGACATTGCTTTTTCTCACTCTTTTTAAATACCATGCCTCATTCTCTCACAGCCTCTCTGAGTTATGCTGCTTTTCTAGCTCTCTGAGATCTTTTCCATATTAGCATGGTACCTCTGATGTGTCTTTATTTAATATACTTAATTAATGCTTTCCAAATGCATTGAAGCATGTGGATGTATTGTTCTGTTTTTAGGTGATCTGCTTCTAAGCATATGTTTGTTTGACTGTAGAGGAAGCACTAAAAAGCATTATACCTGAGTTTAGTTGCGTGTTTGGACTAGTGAGATTGTAAGTCAGTTTAAAAGAAATACTTTTTTTTTCTTCCCCTCCCCTAGAATAAACTGTCTTATTTTTGTTATGTGGGCAAAAAGATCGTCCACAGTTTGCTCAGGGAAATGTGATTTTCAGAAATTATCCTGGAAGAGTTGAACAATTCTGTTGTTTATAATTCTGCAGAAAACGCAAACCCACCAACCACAATCCTCCTCCCCACAGCAGCTACCATTGACAACAAAACTGAGAAAGCTGTGGAGCAAAGAAAGGGTTCAGATGCTAAAGGAACATGTGTATTTTGCAGAAAAAGTGTCTTTAAAGTATAATTTTTCCAAAGACTGAAAATAGCAAAAAATGAATAAAAATCATAGAGTCCAATATAATTCTTCTTATAATTGGCTGTTTACTCACTGCTCCTTGTTTTTTGTGAAGGACTGTATGTATTTGCCGTTTGTCCCTAGTTCAGTGTACATATTATAGGGGCCACAGATACTGTGCACTGCACAGAAAATGGGAATAACACAGACACTCTTGTGCTGTAGTCAAATGTGTGTGTGTTTTCACCCCTCCAAGAATAGTGTAGATCCTGGTATCATATACCATTTGAAGGCTTAGAAATTAATGTAGTGATTTCTTCAGCACTCAGGGATGTAGAGTTAAAACATATTTATGTGATTTTGCTATAGTATTTAGTGTACTTAAAGTATTTTTTTATTCCTTATGAAATTTGTAGCATTTCCCTGTAAAGCTGCAAAATATTAATTATTATCAATTAAGCCATTCTATATTAATAAGTTTATTCCAAAGCCACCTGCAGAAATTATTCTTTTACTTTTCCTGCAAAGGTTAGATTTGCTGACAGACATTGAAATTCTGTAAAACTTTCTTACCTCTGAAAAAATGCACAAAAAATTCAAATCACTATTTGGTATCAAATGACGTCAAGTTCCTGTTGTATTCGCATGTACAGTAATGCAGGGATTATTTCAAAGTCCTTAGTCTGAAGTGTCAAAGCTTGTAGTGGTTTGAAGATGTAGTCTACTCTCTTCCATATGCTATCTGTAATGTTGACAGCTCTCTCTCAAATAAAAGTAAATACAATTTTATGAGAGTTGGAGTGGAATTGTAGTAGTGCGCGTCATGGCCAAGTTGAGAAAGAACAGGTTGAGGGGAACGCTAAACTTGGCTTGGTTTGGGAGGTTTTTTGTGGCTTGGTATGGCCAACAACTTTCAGGTCTTTAGCTCTGAGAGAGAGTTCTCTCTAAATTGCCAATATTATAAACACTTTTTTTCCCAGCAAATAACATTAGGTATGCAATAGCAAGGGTCAGGTCGGTTGCAAATAGAATGTTAAGATTCGATTTTCACTTACTCTGCTTTGAAGTACATTCCTAGCTTGTTTGCCTTTTTTGCCATTTTTTTTATATCATTTTGCAAACATATTCTTCTTTCCATATCATACACAGTTTTTGCTCTGTTTCTAATAAAGAAAATATGAAGATTATAAAAAGAATCATGTTTTTTTATTGTTTTCCTCATGATAGTAGCCACCAAACCCAGGCTTTTGCTCTTTTATTAAAATGAGAGAATGTGTTTGGTTGTTCTACCGATAAAACAGAGTCATGAAAATGCTTCCACATGCAATGCAAGTTTGATTTTTAAAACAAACCAACAAGCCGGATGAGTTTCTGGTCTTTCACTTGTCACTGAAAAACTACTGGCTGCTATAATTTTAAATTAATTACTTTAGCAAGTAATACCTGGTGTGGTGAAGTATGAAAATACAAAAAGCGAAGAAAACACAAATGAATACATATATGCATATGGTAGTTCAGTAGAAAGAGAATCAATATAGTGCATGTCATCAGGAATGAATGGTAAACATCAAGGTATTTTTACAGATGCAGGGAGCTGTACTTAATTTTCTATCAAAAGGTGACTGTTTAAAGGTCATTTCCCAAAGCATAAATCACATTCTTTGGGGATGTATCCTTTAGCTTCATCTAATGTTTCATTGACTGTATAAGCATTAAACTCGGTGAGAATGACAGGCTGTAGTAAGTGGATCCCAGGTGGGCCTTGGGATCTGCAGAGGCAGCTGTTCCACAGCTCCGATAACTCTTTCAGATTTGCAGATCCTTTTGCATCTGACATGTCATGCCAAGCCTTACTACTGCCCAGTGCTGATGTTATAAAGGACAATGGCTTAATAATTTATTACCTGCTGCATTTCCTTTGGGCTTTATCTGTGTGATGCAGTTGAGTCACTGAGATGTGCAAATAATTAGAAGTTTACAGCAGCACAGTCTTTAAGAAAGCGAAAGCTTTTAAACTTTTTTTTTTTCCTTTTTTTTCCTCCAAGGACTCCTCTGAGAATTTATTGCTGTTTTACCTGGTTGTGAAAGAAAAAAAGTTCTGCTTT
This sequence comes from Serilophus lunatus, assembly GCA_013399895.1. Lineage (NCBI taxonomy): Eukaryota > Metazoa > Chordata > Aves > Passeriformes > Eurylaimidae > Serilophus > Serilophus lunatus. The sequence goes on from VXBA01004028.1 coordinate 436,918, forward strand.
TTAGATCTGGGCTGAAATATGTTTTGAGCTTGTTAACATCATGCCCTCTTCAAAATAATGATAGCTAATAGTATAATGATGCTGAATTTTCCTTTTTATATACATTTTTAGCTACTGATATTTTTTTCAACCTACTAGCCATATCAGCCTTTTTAAATTCAGGAAACATATTCTTGTCCATCACCTGTGCCTTTGTGATATGTTAGTATAGGCTTCTGCCAAGCTTTTAAATCTCCCAAATGCCACCTGCTCCACAAATCTAGAAAAAGATGATGAAGAGACAATAGTAGTTCTTCAGCATTTCCCAGCTAAGAGAAATAAAATTCTGTCTTCTGGTTTCCTGAAAAAATACAAGCAAAAATGCCTAAAAATGTCACATTTTGATACTTGTTTCTTTAATCTCTACTTTTCACTTCTGGAAAATCAAAGCATAATGCAGTTTTCTCCATACACACAGATTTATATCCATTTAAATAACAGTCCATATTTTCTATTCCATATTTATAAGTAAGAGCTATGACACAAAATTGCAGAACTTTTATATTACTCCTTTCAATAGTATTACTCTCATAAGCTGGAGCAATGCAGTAGTGAATTTGGATATTTGCAGTATTTATTGGTCAGATATGAAACCCGTATAGTGCTATATTTTTTAAAAAAACTGGTAGTTTTCTTTGGATATGTAACATAAAGACCCCCTGAAAATAGAGGCTCAAGAGACTGCCTTTAAATAGTTTCATGTCATTATTTTTACTTTAAGGAGTAAGGTTGCAATTCTCCTACAGAAGAAACAAAAGAAATGAGCTTTATAGCTTTGTGAAGATCAGTCGAAGAATATCTGTAGACCTGAATATCTATTTGTGGTAAACAGTGTGGTAAAATAAAACGATAGAAGTTAGTCCTGATATAACTGAGTTTTCCAGCTCCAGCTGGGACAGTCACTCTCTGCATCCCTAAGTTTGGGGTCAATGCTGTACAGATTTTCATATGCTATGTTACTGCTTTTGTTTCTGTTAAATTACCAATGCTTCATTACAAAAAAAAAAGCTGAGATAATGATTATAGGGCACTTGCAGACTTTATGGTGATTTGAGCATCTGGATATGATAATGTGAATTATTTTTCATCTGTTCAGCAGCATTCAGTCTTCATGGAGGCTGATAGCATTGTGAAAGCTTTTCATGTCAGAAAAATAGTAGACCAAGCCTGATAGGTATCAACATTGAACAGAACTGGTTCTTAATGTAAGGAATGATACATTCTTTTCTTTACATAAAGTGAGTGAACAAGTCTTACCACTGAGAGGCATTCAAGATTTCCCTGAATAGGCTGAGGTTTTCTGGTGGAGGTTTGATGTGTAGCCCTAATGTGAAAAAAGGTGCTGTGGAAATGACCATTACTGACTCAACCTCTGGGAGCTTTATATGTGCTTACAGTTCAGTTATGAAAACACTGATTTATATATAAATCCTTTGGTCTTGCAAAGTTAACTTAGCTTTGAATTAGTGAGTTGTGATTGGTCTGTCCACATCTTGCTTGTAAATTAACAAAATTAGATAGCTTTAAGTACATATTCAAACTCCTCTCCATTGCTTTTCCAAAGGTGTTCTACTGATGATGATGAGACAGAATTCACCAGAAAGAACAGATCTGATTTGCACCTAGGAGGAAATTATAACATTGGCAACTATGAAGAGATTTTATTCTTTGTAAGGGCAACAAATCCAGCATTGAAATTACTGAAGAACAATTAATACAGAGTTTAGACGTGCATCTTCAAAACAAAATTATTTTTTTTAAATTCAGATTATATCTCTGTGAATTTCCAGTTTCCAAAATTACAACTGGCTTTACAAACACACAAACAAAAATACGAAACTGTGAAAGAAATCATTACTCATTAATGTATTTGTGCTTTGTGTTCAAAACATAACAACTTCCTTTCTCTTTGTGAATGAAATTTACAAGCCAGCCTTTTAAAAACAGATTTCTAGCACTGTTAGAGCAAACATTACTTCAGAGGTGATTCCACCTACAAGCATGTGTCTCATACTACATATCCACAAAGTCAAATATAGACTTGGTAACACAGATAAAGAGCTCATTTCTTTGTGAACTTGAAATAATTTTTAACTTGAGGCAAGTTTTTGTTTTTAGCTTAATAAAGAAAGCAACAGTTACTAATTTTTTCTTATTCAAATGGGCCATATTCAAACTGAAAACTATGGATGTACTGTAGAGACTGAATTGTAAGAGAAAGTGCTGGCTGATCACAGATCAGCTTCCTTGCATAATACTTGTAGAGAAAAAAAGAAAAAAAAAAGAAGAAAAAGGAAGAATGGAAGAAGTGAATTATTACTCTCAAATGCAGATGCATTTAAGGGAAAAAAAAATACAAAGTGAAACCACAAACCCAAATAGCCACCACATGTAAAATAGGACAGTACTTTGCTTTGGCTGAAGTTACTGTTTGCTTCAGTAGCTTTGCTACTTGAAAAGTACTGTCTTATTAAACAAAAAGTATGTTTAGTATATATTTTGTAAGGTTTGTAAATCAATCTCACTTCATTCAGTAACAGACTTTCATTAAATAGACTACATCATGTTCCTACCTTGATATTGTTTAGCTGAGCTCCTTAGAAAGGTGATATTATGGAGAAAATTTTCTAGAATTAGGTGATACATTTCTTTAAGAAACTACTTTTTCTCCAGTTTGTTATATCATTCACAGACTACTAATATCAATAATGATGCACTTATGCACTCATTAAAAATTAGTATTAACTAACTGTATATACCTACATACACTAGTCTTGTCTCTTGTGAGAGTGATCAATATACACTGAATAACGCAATTTGGTCCCTTCTTATTTATGTTACAGTAGCACAATACTATAAACCAAAGAAGTCTCTCTTGTTTAGACATTTTTAATAACATTCTGTTTTAATTTAGGTATGCTTAATTCTTTTAATTTCTGATACATTAATCTATACCTGGGCAAAAATGAAATACGCTCACGAAAAAGAAAGTTTTCATCTTAATCACTCAAGTGCAGCCACCTCTGGACCACTCGGCTTACCTACTCTACCACCATATCAGTTTTAGTCAGATAAAGAATTTAATTGCCTAAATGCACAGCAAGTACTATGAGAGGAAAAATAGAGCTGTAAAACCACAAGTTTAGAAGCCCTGATTAAGATCTGTTTGTTGTGGGGTTTTAAAAATTATTTCATTTATTTTCAATTATTATTTCATCTACTTAGACAGAGTGGATGGAGAGTATTGCGCTGAAGTCCAAACACCAGGCCTTTGGTGATTAGTTTAATGTAAAGAGATCTTAGAATTTTTCCTTGATGAGACTGGTTGGAATTTATCTTATGCATGCTAATAAATACTACTGATGCCTTATAAATAAAGAGCAGTAGCCTTAGTCAAGAAAAGCATTGTCCCTAAGTAGGAATGCTAATTCCCAAAGTCCAATTAAGTGCCATTAAATCAATGGACATAAAATTGTACTTGAAGTCAAGCATGTCTGTATGTTTCCTCTTGTGTTTTGGGAGATTTACTCTCTGGATGTAAATAGGTGCTATTCATTGCTGATTATTTTCTGTGTATCTCCCACCACTCTGTCATGGAATATTTGTTAGTATGTGAGCTTAGGTAGGACTACCATGTCAACCTTGGCATACACCTTGAAAAATTCTTTGGTTATAGCAGAAAGCATGAGCAAAAGATTTGGCTCTACTTGGTGGCCTCAGGTCTTAATGGCTTTCAGCCCCATCAGTCTTAGTACCACTATGTGCTTATTATACTGATATTTTTTTCCTTTGCAAGGAAACAAATACATTTATTTTGAAAATTAAATTGCAAAATAATCTTGTATCAAGACTTAAAATTGCATCAGTCCGATGGCTTATTTGGGCTAACCTGATTTTCAGAGTATTTTATTTGCCTTTGGTTGATTAGCAAAAGCTTTATTTCTAGTCACCTTGCCACTGTTGTTTAGAAATGCATTTTTGAAAATGGAATTGATTTTCTTATTAGGGAGCCTTTACTTTCAGCTACAGATAAACCAAATTGACACAGAATATTCTTAAAGCATATGCAGCGGATTGTCTGAATTCCTAAACTGTCTTCTCAGGTACTTTGCTAATGTGGCATCGATCAATCTACAGATCCCAAACTGCGGCGAAGTGATAGGAGTATTGGCCACAGGATGCACTACAGTCCAGAAAGATAAATTGTTTGGGTTGTCTTTTTGCAAGTTTAAGGTCACAATTCATTCATCTTGTTACTTTTCTGTATCCCTTTAGTGGCTTCAATTGCAGGATTAAATATTGAATGGTGGCAGATCATTCAATATATGGCTCTTGTACTTTGGCATTAGAAGGCTTTTCATGCTTAAAATGGAACAATGTGCACACAGAATGCCAGAGGTAGTCGTGCTGACGATCTATTCTGTAAGATTAATCCCACAACAACATTATCAGGCAATTCTTAACACATCGATTTATTCCTGATATGACACTTCTGAAACAAATGGATAAATGCTTGGCATATACTCAGCTTCCTAGGACGGAGAATGTGGAATTGAACCCTCTACAGAAAAGATCCATATTTAAAGTTAACCCATTAAAAGCTTAGTCAGGAGAATTTTAGACTGGAATTCATGGCCCCTCATGCAAAGCTGGTCTGTTAGAAAGAAGAATAGAGTAAGAGAGAGGATTCTTCCCCAGAGACCCGATCATAGTCTGCAGATTCACCACACACCTTGTTTACAGTAATAGTTGTGCGGTTATACTTTTCATCTAGAGAAATGCTTCATGTTTCAGTGCCTCTGGCTTCTCTCAGAAAGGCTCCTATTTGCACCCCTGCAGGGCTCAGCTCCAAATCCCGCAGGAAGGAGCAAGATCCCTTTCAGACCTTTGCCACACACCTCTCTTCTTATACAATTTGTGAGCAAAGGCAGGCTTTGCAAGGCTTTTACTTTTCTGAACCGGTGAAAGGAGCAAGAGAATTTTGCCTCTAATGATTGTCACCTGCACAGACTGCACAGACACCTTCTGTATTTTCAAAGAACATTACATACAGAATGTGAAAAGCAGCACAGCTGTTGAAGGTAGATGCGTTTGCAGGTTTTCTAACCACCTTTATGATTGCAATACAAAACGGCTAAGGGGAGTTCTACTGATTCTAAAGATGTTTTCTGTGAGGTTTCAAAATTGGCATTGTATTTTGTATGTTTTAAGGGTTTTTGTTAAATCTGTCAGTGAGTTAGGATAAAACCTCTGGATTTCAAAAGCACATGATTACCTTCAGCATGTGAGAAGTACCTCCAGAGATAGTTTTACTTTTTTGAATTGTATTTAATGGTTAAATATGTGTTACATATGAATTTGAACAAAAGTGAGATCCAGTTTCAGTCTTACATCTGACTTGTGGATACTCTGTCACTGGGTGGAATTAAAAACCTCAGGTTAGGTGCCTACACTTCCTAGTGGTGTATTAATTGCACTGCCTGTGCAGATGTCTTACACTGATATTCACAAAAGGTTGAGCCATTTTGTGGCATCGCTTCTGTAGCCAAGCAAATGAAAAAGAAGAAGGTGCTGCAGAAGTAATATCCAGGAACTTGTGCCTGGGGCTGTAAGGTGGCATCTGAACATTTACATTCATAACAAAGGAATTTTTCCTTTGGATCTCAGTGCTCCAAGCATGTCTACACTTTCTTGGAAAATTAGAAAGAAATGCCCTCTGTAATTTTGTCTTTTGGCATCCCTCAAAAATTACTACAGATAATTATTTACACATACATACATATATCTAATACATGTATGTATTAAACCCCTCTCTTTACAAAATTATTTGAACCCAGGTATCTCATGAGGAACATTCGAGACTGCTGGAATGTCCGTACTTCCAGCAGTCATTCAGGATATGGAGCAGTCTGCTACAGGTGCCACATGTGATAGGAGATTTTTAGGCAAGGAAGAAGAGTTTTAATCAAAAAGGCTGACAAAGACCTGCCCAAAGATGTCCGATGTTGGTAGGTTGTCAGAGCACATTTCTTTAAAGACTTATATTAAAGCGCTTTCAGAATCAAATCCTTAACAAAGAATCATTCTTGTGCCATATAAATGGTTTAATGCATTTCCTCTCGTTTGCTTGCTCATGATTCAGTCTGTGTGTGTCTGTAAGTAAAACATATTCCTCGTGCACTTTTCAAAACAGAAGTTCTCTCTGTTCAAAGAAATCAGCTTAATAATACTAGTTGGCTGAGATATTAGGACAACATTTGTAAGGTTTATTCTCAGTTACTAATTTAGGTTGTGGTCTTAAGTATTAAAAACGTATGCTAGGCTAGGTTGAGTTCTCTTTTTTTGTGCCTTTTACCTTGTTGGACTTCTATAAAAATTAAGATACATGAATTCTGGTTGTCTCTCTTCATCTGGTTACTAAGGTTCATATGGTTACTAAGTATATACAGCTATTGTTCATGTGTCAATACCTGTCACATTCAGCTGTTGCTTTCTTTGCAGTTTGTTTCTTCATATGACTCTTTAAACTGACCATCTTAATACATTTGGACTTTAAATATCCATTGAACTACAAGAGTTGAATCAAGAGTTGAATCTTATAGATATTTTTTCCTAATGCCAGTAAAATGTTTTTGTTTTATACAACACCTTTTACAATTTGACTTAAACTGGTAATTTGTTTGTTTATTTCTAATGCCAGAATAATGAAAGTTTACTTGGCAATGCTTTTTACTGGAAAATTGTGTATATGGAATGCTCTGTCGCTGGCCGTATGCATGTTTGAAAAAGTAACTTCTATTCAAAGATTTGTCTAAGTTATGAAAAATCCGTATCCTGTTTCCTCTGACTTTGGTGACCAAAAAAAAAAAAAAGATTTGCTACTAGAATCAAAAATAGTCTCGAACAGAGAATTAAGAAATACATATACTATTAAGACTTATTTTGTCTTCAGCCAAAATACTGGCTTGTACCAAAGGAATATTTTAATTAGTTTGGCTGCTGTTCACATCATAATACCATCAAAGTCAAAATTAAATATGACCACAAGGTCCTTTTTATCGATCAAGAGTCTGTTCCAATATTTGTGCTGTAGATTCATTTTTTATGCTATCCACCCATCATCATGCAAAGATCCTTTTGATCTCCTGGAGAGTTACAGATACAAATTACCTGCAGAATATGTAGTAATTCAGATCCAAAAGAAAATTTTCTCCTTGGTGTTTGAAATATTTTATTTTTTGAAATGTCTTCTGATACAATTAGATATCATGTGAGGACATTCTTGGATAGCTCCATGTGCTCCCTAAGTACATACTTCCCTGTAACACAGATTGCAGATAAATTGCTGCATAGGTGTCATGGTGTAGACAACGCAAATTATAATGAAATTATCTTTTTTTCAATTGATGACAAGGTTTCTCCTGGACTTGAAGATGAAATAGCAAAGATGAGAAAACCAGCATGCTGCATTCGTAAATCTGTAAGATGACAGAATGGTTTTCCTTGTTTTAAAAAACCTGCTTCCACTTAATGGTTGATTTTTCTGCTTGCAAAGAGATTTATTATGCTAATTTGATTTTTCTGGATTTTTTTTACCACTGTAAAATTAATAACCTCATTATCACATACTCACTAGCCTGATATTTTTTTGTTTCATTTTTGCCTGTTAGATGGGCATAAAATTCAAAGTGCCATTTTGAAGGTGAAAAGCATTGCTGGCCTGGAGCTTTGATTTCTGATATATATAAAAGTGCAAATCAACAGTTCTCTGTTGATAAGCAATACATGTGACCCATGACGGGCAACTTGCTGTTCTGGTGGAGCAAAATATTGCAGCTAGAGCATGAAGGCTTCTGCTTCACTGGACTTGGAATAAATTTGTAAAATATTCTCCCATTTTGAGGGCTTTTAGTTTGTTTGTCCTGTTTTTTTCTTCCATCCCATGATGGATTATAGATAAAATCAGACACAAGTCAATCACAAGATTTCTTTGGGACCCCTAGTTTTTTATGAATGGAAAGGTGATTTATAAATATTCAACATCATTATATTTCATTGTTTTTCCTTATTGGAGAAGATTGCTGTGTTTTCTGTAAGAGGCTGCAGTCAGATTTTACAACCACAGAGACTAAATGTTGTACCTATTACATGGGTTTGATAACCAAAGACTCTGTAGTGAAAATATGTTTGATTTTGGCCCACGGAAGCCTTTTTTAGTCATGTGCTACAATCTTCAATCCAGAACACAGACTTTACCAAGGCCAGAAACCTTCAATTCTAAGTTATTGATGCAGAGTTGATCTTTGCCTAGCATGTCATTTTCTGTAATTCTAAAAACTTCTAAACAGTTTTTTCGGACATCTGGTACTTCTTTGTCAAACTGGTCTTGAAGTACACTATTTATAGATCTCTGATGCTTAGTTTTGCACTGGAAGAAGAGACATCATTCCCAACTGCAAAGCTGTCTATCAGCATTTAAAGGAGCATCACTAAAGTTTAAAAGCAGTTTCCCAAAATCTTGGGAAAAGCATGCAAGTGGGAACAGTTCCTCATCACAGAGTATTTTGCATGTGGGAGAGGAAATAATCTTTCCATATTCCCAAGCAGAAAATTGATGAGAATTCCAACTATTCCTAAGAAAGTTTCTGAAAGGTCTGTGTGGGACACATTCTCCAGCATGCAGATGTGTCTATGACTAGTACCACATTTTGCATTTCTTGCATAAAAGAGAAGGGTTAGACTGCTTTCAAACTCCAAGGTATGGGACTGTATTCCAACCTCAAGGGAATGTTAAAATCTGAGTAGGAAGGAGAATGTGAAGTGTCCTCATGTACAGCGGTGTGGGAACGCCTTGCAGTTCAAACTCAAAATATTTCTTAGGAGATTTAGGAAAGGTGGTTTTTCTCAAAATAATAGATGTTTTTGTCAGTAGTGCACGACTGTGTTTAGCACCAGCTTCTCTCTGAAGCATTCAGGGGCCCATGATGCTTTAAATTTGTCAATTTAGCTCAGTGTGTAGTGTTGGGTGCAGATGTTGGATGTCTCTATCATATTAGTATTTAAGTGGTGCATAGGTAGAACTCTTAACATACTTTACCAGGAGCATCTAATACATCTTCTGATTGTTTGTAAATTGCACCATACTAGTGGGTTTAGGCTGCACAAGGCCTTGTTTTTAGAAACTGTTTAACACCATGTGTTGGCAAAAGAGAAATGAGTCTGCTGTTTTCACAGTGAGGTCTGTCATTTCACAAGGTAGTACAGTGGTTTCTTGTTTATTTGTTCTAAATGTTGTAAGACCAGTTGATTTTTTACCTTGAAGGAGAGCATTGTGGGCCCATAGTATATTTAATAGCTTCAGAAATGTCAACTTATAGTATATGAAATCTAGTAACTCCTTTCTCTGAGAGGTATCTCCAATTTTTGAGTCAAAGTTTTGTAAATACCAGAGGGTAGATGAGGTTCTTGCAAGCACTCACAAAAGATTATTTTGATAAGACATTCTGAAGATAAATGATTTTGAGGCATTGCTTGTGGAGGAGTATTGGCAATGAGAGTACAATGTGATCAAGGCAACTGTCAGTTGACAAAGAAAATAGTCTAATTCAAGAAAGTGTCAAAAGTGACAGTATTTGATAGGGACAAAATAAACTGTTTTCCTTCCTCCTATATGTATTCCATAGTTTGATGTAATCTATCAATAGGCTAATCTATGTTTCTCTACAAATGCCTGAACTCCATCTTGCACAGAGAGACACATGCCTCTCCTGTTTTTCCTAGTAAGTATCTTGAGTAGACAGGATATGTAACAGCCGTTTTGGAGAGTTCAGAGAATAACTGCCCATATTCCCCCGAAAATAACACCATGCACTTTCTAAAAAAGGACAGCTGGCATTCATGAAGACGTACAGAATAAAACACATGTATACATGCACGTATTGTGTGTTTCTTTGAAGAAATCTGTGATTCCTCTGGCTGGCAGTTCCTGTCTGCTGTCTTGTTAAAACACTCACTTGTCAATATGGACAGGCGTACAATGGGTTATTATATCACAAATGCATAAATTTATTGCTCTCTGTAGTATTTGTTCATGTGCGTTACATAGAGTTGAATACGGAGCAAAAGGGAAATTAAATTGTGTGTCACAGTTTAATTTGCACATTAGTTGCTGTCAGAGTTCTTCCCCTCCTTTACTGTCTCTTCCTCTTTCTTCCTACTAGAGAAACTTAAATCTGTTGTCTGGGGAAGTGAATCAGACTGGATGTTCATGAAAGTTCGGGCATGTAGTGACTATGTAACTCTGTCCAAAGCTGTAAAAGGACAGTGTTAGGCAGTGTTCCTCCTTAGAAGTCTCACACTAGGTAAGGTCTGTTTAGCTGTTTAGTCTGTTTTAGTCTGATTAATTTTTGCAATTCTCTTTTTGAAAGTCAAGTTTTAATAAAACCAGCCAACGCTTTCTCAGAAAGTTCAGCTGCTTCTCCATTGTACCCCTGAGGACTACTGAGTCTACTTGACGGTCTGAGGGTTTCAATTACCGGCCACAGATGATTTTCAAGGGACCTGACAAAAGTAACCAAGAAAATTGAGCTTGGCAAGATTAAATTTTCTGTATGGGAATCTTCACAGGAAAATTCTTAAGGCTTTGCAAAGAAAAAAAATAAGAAAGGCTGAAAACTACACATACCTCCTCTGAAAGTGACTTTTATATCATGATAGTTCAAAAAATTATCTGGTCTCTAGCCACCAGAATACATCAACTTTTGGCATATGCAAGAAAAGATGCTTCGGTACATTATTAGAGTTATATTTATCATATAGTTACACAGATTTCTTCATTCTATAGGAGTTTATGTCAGCTGTATTCATTTTCACTAGACATTAACTTGTTCTGAAATTGAGTAGTACATTTGTGCATCTGGTGTCTTAAGATGAGACGTGTATCTGAAACATATGTTGTGTCCCTTGCCCTTTCCCTATTTTCTACTTCCTAAAATGATGGGTATAAGAACTGCTGTTTTATCTTAAAATATTTGTACAGCTATTGAGTATGTAGTACCACATTTATGGAGTGTACCCTTTGGATGTTTCTAAACTAGTGACATGAATGGATTTTACAGATAAAGAAAACAAGAACTGAAAGTAATGGCATTTGGATGGTGATAGTATTTCATATTCACTGAGAAAAACATAATGCAAAAGTGTTTTATATAGCATTAGTCAGAATGGGGTTTTTTACCTTTGTAAAAGACCAATTTTTTACCTCTGTGAGGGCTCAAATATACACTTAAATAGCCATAGAGTTACTCATATTGGTAAGCATATTGCACCACAGTCTTTACTGTAGTAGATTTGCATGTTTGTTTGTTTTTTTAAATTTAATATTTTCTAATCTGTATTTCCTATACAGCAAAGGGCCAGAAATCAGACTTGTGCTGTAAAGAACTGCTCCTTTCCCCTATAGCATGAGGGAGAGACCACACCAGTTACCAACTAAGCAAAACAGGAATAGTGGCATACAGTTTGCATTAATTTAACATTTGTGATGTTTAAGTGGCTGCAGCTAAAATTCAGCTCTGGATTGCAATGGAACTATACATCCAATCTGCTGAGACAGTACTGACCTGTGTCAGGGGAGGAGTTACTTGGAATTAATTTTCATTAGCTGTTTCCACAGCTTGTCTTTTCCTGCCATTCCCCATCTAAGTTATTACTAGGAAATGCAAGAATATTATTTTTTTTTACAGCAAGGCTGCAGGAAGTGCAGCTTGCAGCTTATTATCAGAGTTGTAGTAAAACTACAGCCAAGAAAATTATATTTCCAGAAATCAGTAAGTGAAGCCAGAATGTGATTTGTTTACCTATAGAAAGCTCTGCAGTTGTCCAACAGCTGGGTCTGAATCATGTTCTTATCCTTTCCTTTTTCCCTTCGGTCTGATCTGCCTTGCTTGGAAAGCCTCAAATGGTAACACCCAGTGCTTGGACCTGCTTATTTGCTATGTTCCCCCAGAGTTAGTCACCAAAGATTCTGGTTTACCATACTGCTAGTGATACTTTTTATATTTATGGCTGAATTTAATGAGGGAATTAGATACCCTCAGACACACCTCTTTATACCTGAACAGATGTTGTCATTGCAAGATTATGTAAAGTACCAAGAGAGATATCTGGGAAGTCCTGAAGCATGATCCAAATGCCATACCTCCTCACAATGTTTTAAACGTAGTATAAAATCAGGTTGTACAAAATCAAGTTAGACATGTTTTTCCCAATCCATGTGAATAAAATCTTTATTTATGATTAGATCTAAAAGAAGTCATAGGTGATCTTTTAAGATGTGTTCACTGTCAGGAACAATAGATGCTTATGCATTATAAAAAATAGTATCTTTATTCCCCCTCTAGTTAGTATTCTAACTAATTTGCTTTCATACAGTCATATTATTGTACTTGAAGTTTAATATTTAAACTGCTTAACATGCTAATCGATAAGTAGAGGGCCAGATGCTGCTACAAGCTTTTATAATGTAATTTTATAGACCTATCTGCACCTAGTTGGTCTTTTTCTCTTGTGAATCCTATCAAATTGTCTATATCATAATGGTTGATAATTCTGGGAATTTTATTTTCATATGGTGTAATCCTCTAGCCCATCAGGGCAGAAGATGTGTGAACAAGGGCATAAAGTGAAGATGTTTTATTGCTCTTCTAGAAATTAAGGTCTCCAAACTCCAGGTTTTATATATTTGCTAGCTGTTACATAGCTGTTGATTTGCTAAGTTATCCATTAATGAACCTCAAGAGACCTGGATACTGTGTACTGCTAGGTAAGAAATCCTCTGTCATCTACTCCACAGTGACTCCAGTCTGTCAGAAAAGTCAGGGATCCAAGGTGAGTACAAGTGTAAGCATTATCAGGTATTAAGGGAATGTAATTCTCTCATTAGCACCAGCACACCAGAGGTTGTTTTAGATGGATATAAGCACTGGTGATCCTTGCTCAGACATGCTTCTTCCTGCTCGCAACACAGAGGTCCTGATTCAGAGAGAGTGAGGATGTATACAGGATTGGGCTAAGAAACGATGTTTGAGGTAGATCTCTAAGGGACGTTGTGGATGTGAAGGACATTTTGTGTCAACTCAAGGGACGTGCTGTGGGATGGCTGCAGTGTGTTTGAATGTGGGTGGATGCCGCTGTGAGTTCTTGGAGGAAGCTTTGGGAGTGGTGTAGGCTTGGGAAGCCAGAGGTCAGCCTACTGCAATATGGGGAAAGGATACAAGTGTCAAACATGAAGTGGGAACAATGTGTACAATGGAATGCTTTTTTTCCCATTTAAAATATTTTGTGCTTTTGAAAAAAGAGGGTATTAGATGTAAGCTAGCATGGTATTCCTATTTCCTTTTCTAATTCAGCTTTCTGACTCCCAGGAACAGCAGAAAAAAAAACTTCTTCAGTGAGTTGCTTGATTGTTTTGTTTTTCTTTTTAAAGGCTGTTTTTATTTTTAAAGGATGAGACAAGCACTCAGGAAAAATACATTTTAACGTTTTGATTTCAAATTTAGTGATTTAATTAGCCAAACTTACTTTTGAAACTGCAAAGGATTGCTGTTTCACAACTTGGTAACATTATTCCTTACCAGATATTATGAGGCTGTAATTCCAGGCCTAAACTTAGCAAGTTGCAGAAAAACAGAGTTTAATTGCAAACTCTGCTTTTCTTTACAAGAGCTCATCATATTTTCCGGGCAGCAAGTGAATGTGGAAGCATTTATGTGACTTCCTCCCCACTAAATCCATTATATCTGTCTTTGGCCATGGCTTTGCTCTGTTAATATGTCATAGACAGAGCAAGCAGGTTACTAATCAGAAGGTTAAAGGTGACTTGCTGAAATGGAACTACATAAACCAGACTTAATGTGAAAAGACACAGAAGAGTAGGGAAGAGACAAAGAAGAGAGAACAGCTACAGCTTTTTCTATGATCTGTGAAGTGTGGGTGAGGATAGCCTGCATGTCCCCAGTTTATTTTGTGGTCTAGTTTGCCCTATTTCAGCATACCTCAAACATACCTATTCCAGCACGGGTTTTGCTAAGTTTTTGTCTAAGAGAAAACATTTTTAAAAGTCTGATTTCTGTCTTGTTCACTATATGATTTGTAAAAGTAAAGTAAAGGTAGCAGTGTTTTAGAGAAACCAGTGAAAAGACAGGTCTTATTTTACACTGAGCAATGAAGTGCAGAAACGTCTCAGTTTGTACTGACCCCGGCTGATGGATCTGTGTATTAAAAAGTAACACTCTGCAGTCGTTGCACTTGAGTTCAGAAGTCTGTCTGCATTAGCCAGGAGCTTCACCCCGACTAATAGCCCTTGTCAAGAGGTACAGCATAGTGCTAACATGCTTTGATGTTTTGCAGCTCAGAGGTACTTGCATACTTGCCAGGTCAGGTATTTTACCATCTGTATGCAGACATCCATCCTTAAATGTGTAATTTGAAAAATGTTTATGTAATAAATGGCAGGAAAGCATGTGCCTATTTTACAAAACAGTAGCAAATTCTTGACAGTAACTAAGTTTTTTTTGTTAAGCACATTTGTTTTCAAGCCTGCCTCTCATTTTGGAAACAAAGAGTAATCAAGAAATTCAAGAATTGGGATGCAAGTTGCAGATTGTTATTATCTTTTCATTACCATAGTTACTTGTATATTGGCTGTGAGTAATTATTGTTAATGTCCCACTAATTTTACTGAGAAATAAGGTTTGTTTTACATTTAGAAATTTGATAAAAAAAAGCATATTAATACTAAGATAGAATGAAAAACACTCATACCCTTTTTAACATTTGATTTAACATGCACCCATGTAACTAGTGTCTATAATACTTTTCCAGTCATTAAAATCATTACTAGTGAATTTGTTATGAAAAAGCACTATAAAACAATCTGTATTCTTTAAACTGTCTTTCACTCCATTTCATTCAATTTAAGCCTGTTTGACATTGTTGAAGTTAACAAGTTACTCTTTTTCTGTTCAGCACCTGCTGGTGGCAAACTGTAAATCAACGTCTTATCCAGGAGCATGAAAGACCTCATTAAATCTATTTTTGTGTGAGTTAACAGATCTCCAAATTAACCCTTCGCTAAAAATAAAATAAAATAAGGTAGTAAAGGTCAGCCTTTTTGTACAACAAAGTTTGCTGACCACAGAGATTTTCAAGCCTGATGGCACATCTGATTGCATGGTTGTCTCATCATTTTGGCAGTGATCTGTTTGATGCCAATGAGGAATGCTAAGACTTAACTGTCTGAAATGTGTTAACATGTACATTTTATATTTTTTAAAAAAGTAGGAAGTGAAAGGTGGAAGAGAAAACATTAAAACTTTTTTTTTTCTCATCAGTAGGTAAATCATTGATCTGAAATGACTTTTGCTAACAATTTGTGGGAAGAACTGCTCATCTCTCCATTTGCTTGCAAACTTTTGAATCTTGAATTTCAATCTTGAATTTTACATTGATTTATTGTGTTACAGGTCTCTTTATTTCACTTAACGGTAAATACAAATAAATATATTTTAACATGATAGTTGCAGAAGGACTACATAAGAAAACCATGCCTTACTTGAATATGGACTGTTTAAACAGTTTCAGGCAATTAATTGGACCTGGGAAGCAAAAACTAAGCCATATATGCTGGTACTCTTCATGTTATTCAGGTATGTCTGAAGATGAAAGGAAAATATATTTTAAACACATGACTTTTTCAGTATAGGGTATAGAGCTCATGTACTTCCAACGAAATCACAAATATAATTCACTTACATTATACATAAAAGACAAATGACAAACATTTCCAAAATAGCAAACAGGAATGTCTATAAATAACACTTTAGTAACATCAAAGAAAGGTAGAAGAAAAAAGATAGTAAATATTAAGAAGAAAAATTAATATACTAAGAGCACAAATAGCATTTTAGTAACAACATTATTGCAGCAACATCTATACTTCTGAATTTGTGTGCGTCATAGAGAACTAAAATCTGATTATAAAATATGTTGAATAACAGGCAGTGCAGAGTGCCAGTTTTTATAGAAAGGTGCAAGATAATTTATTTATGACATTGGTTACAATTACTGCTACACTGATCAAGCTGTATTTTTCTTGTCATTTCTATTTCAGTTTACACAATTTAAATAACAAATAATATTTCCACTGAAAGACTGCATTATATGGCCAACATGGGTTTTTCTGCCTTTTGTCACTACCTATTAGAACATATTAGCATTAGTTAAAGTAATTGGGATTGGTTCTGAAAACATGTTCGATGTAGAACTTGATTGAGTATCTATGACAGAAAATCACACCAGGGGACAACATGACTCATTAAGAACCTACCTAAAATATCTAAGAGGGAAAGAAAATATTGATGCAATAAATTAAAGAATATATATGTTATTATATATTCTATAATTATATATTATGTATTAACTAAACATATTATTATATATATTGATGGCTGAAAAAGAAGAAAAAAATCACAGTTAATGTTGGCTTAGATGAGTGAACAGATTAATTTATGACTGTTAAATAGAGGAAAATGAAAACCAGGAAATATTCTCTGTGTGAAACACTGTAATGTAAAATCTCTCTTGGTAAATTAAAAATAACTTGACCAACTCAAAAAAATACTCAAATCCAAAACTGAAATTATTCTTTTGCGTTTGAGTTGAAAACTGTCTTAGAAGGAAAACAAAATGCCCTGTTAAATCAGTTTGAGAGGATGTGTATTGAAAAACAACTGGAGGAGAGCATAATTTGATGATTATGAGTATGTATCAGCTAAGAAATTCAGAAAACTGAAAAAAGCAGATGGAAAAATTGGGGAGAAATCCATGACTAGTAAGTTTGGTGAGGTTTTTTTTTTGTTTTGATTTCCTTTAATGGGGCAGATGATGGGTTGGTTTCTTGTGGATGTTAAAATTAAATTGAATGAATCCTAACAATGTTAACCAAATCTAAACAAAAATAGAAGAAATCCCCAGAGTAAGGCAGAAAATGTTGAATTGTTCAATAAATATTTATCTTCTGTACTTGGATAGAGAAAAAGGAGGCAAAGAAACAGTTAGATCATATGATAAAATATTTACTTTTCCCATGGAAATATTAAATTGCAGCTATTAGTACTGGATGTTTTCAAGCACTCTAGACAGTTAACTTCATTTAGGAGTGCAAAAATATGTAGTGAAAAAACAGGTAGACATAAAGCAGATGAGTTAAGACTGCAAACATAGATGCCGAATTATAGTAAAGTTCCATTAAGAATATTAAAAGATTTGCCTGAAATGCTTTTGCAGTGTTGACTTCCATGAAGTTGTCTAACACTGGAAAACTTTTAAAGAAATGAAAGACAGTGCTGTTCCCTATGCTTTATAAATACTGACTGTTTATAATTTTGCAAGTCTGACTCTTTTTCTGGCAGAATAACTGACTGGATGATGCAGAAATCATTCATAAAAATTTTAACATTAACATTTTACACTCAGTGGCATTTTAATATCAAAACTAATTAACCACTGAAGCCATCTCTACAGTTTTGTGAAAGATTTTGAATTGTCAGAAATTTTAATCATTATCTTTTCTCATAAGATGAAGTTAACCAGAAATAGCACTAATGATAGTTCTGTGGCCAGTGTTCTGCTTGCTTATAGTGGGATCCTTGAGTCTGACTTCCATTTGTAGCATACAAGGTATGCCAGACCATAAACCTTGGCAGTTTTGTGCCATGTTACAATTGCATTCTTTATTTAAAAATCTTTATGAAGAAAGATACTTGGAAACTTCTTCTATGTCTATTTTATTTCCATCATCTGTCTGTAGGCTGTCCTTTTAGACCCATTGTTAGAATAATTGATAATAGAACCTTTTGAGGTGGTAAGGAATTTGATACTTCAGACCATCTGCAAAATGGTGGCCTTACAATAAAAGCGAAATGAATAAAAGAAGCACCAGGTACTCACTGTATTAATCTTTTTTTTCTCTGTCTATGATCTCTTTTCTTTTACCTGTAATAGAGCTCTAACCTTTAAATGTTCTCCAAGTTGAACAATTTTTCATGATCCAGCTGTCTCAGAATTGTTTTAGTTCAGTTTAATGTATCTTTTGATTCACTGTTCAGGGGGGTTTGGGGAGTTATTTATGGGATTTATCTCCTGTGCCAGACAGGGGTTAATGAATCATAATTTGAATAATTACAAAATTATTCCAGTTGGATAAATGAATATGACTTCATTAGAAAAAACTCTTAAGAGCCCTGGTTTTTTTCCAACAGATAGTGGTTTGATAATACTTTTCTATACCCTTTCTCCCAATAAAATGTAAACATACCAAATCTTTGGTTCATAAGATTAAAAAAAAAGTAGCTGAACTCAAGCATATTGATGTTTTCTTGATGTATCGAAGTAACAATTTTTCCTGCAAAATATCCAAGCCAATATCCATATGCATTGAAAGGGGATGATCCCATCCCACTTGAGTCCAGACAGATGCTGTAGCCGTTTGTTTTGCAGACTTAGCACTTAATTACACAGACACAAGAGCATGTCAGTTCACTGGGTGATCCAGGGGCGATGGTCAATGCTGGTGTATGCTTATGCTGTGCTGGTAGTGCCTTGATTCTGACTCTTCCTATGCAGTGGCTCTTACTTCTTTGTATTGGAGCAGGCTTTCATCCAAATTCTTAATGATCTAGTTAAGGCCACTGAGCCAACAGAGTATTATCCCATGATCCTTTCCCCACCCCCCCTACTCCCAAATTCTTTGCATAGTTTCCTGAAGATTTAGTAGCTTGAACTTGCACCCTGCAGTGTAAGACAAATAGCACAGTTGACAAAACACAGGAGGCAGGGTTTGGAGAAGATGGACATAACTGCAGCAGCACTAAATATTTTAATGTCAACTTTAATGGAACTGTATCCTAACCCTGAAAAAAATCACCTTACATTGCCAGCCAGCTGAACCAACTCACCCTGCAGCTGCATAGGACGATCTAATAAAATGGGTAGAAGGGAGGCAGGCAGGCCTGGGACCTCCACTTTTTCAGTTTTAGACTGGTGTCATATGAAAATGCTTAAAGTTTACTGAAGATCTGGAAATGTCTGACTCAGTTTTAGATCATCTCATTTGTGCTTCCATGTACTTTCTCATTGCTCATTGCAATTCATATTTATTTACATGACAAAACTATTTGTGAGGCAGAGAAAGGAGGAAATTTTAAATTTTAAAGTGCAAATAGGACTTTCCATAAATAACTAACGGGTCAAAATACCTATTTCAAAACAAAATGTAAATTTATTTTGGATCCTGATATTGTCCCCAAACCCCCTGTACTCCTTGTAGCACACTGAGCTCATTGCGCATTAGCATCTTATTACTTGGCCTCCCTGTCCTAGGAAGGCACCAGGAATTCACTGTCTGCCCACTTATTTGTTCCACCTTTATTTTCTCACGCTTCTGAAACTGAGCCTCAAGTTAGAGGGAAGAAGTAGATGTTTCCATTTTGATCCAGTGCTTGGACCAAGCAGGAAAGGGTCATTAAACAGGAGGGAGCAGGACTTTTTTGTCTGATGCAAGTTATTCCTGCTCCAGAGTGTCACTTCCGTCTTTTTACTAAATCTCTTTTGTGTCTGTTTAACCGTCGTTCAGTGATTTCAGAATTACACCTTTGTTTCCACGAGCTTTCTTGGCATTGTTGATGTCCATGTAGGCTCCCAGCTGAGTGGGCTTTCTCTGAAACAATCCATATATCCCCACATGTGCGAGCCGTGCATGGGACTTCACAAGCTTTATTCATTAAAATGTACAAGACTTGATCTGCTTTGGGTAAATGATGATGTCAGGACAGATCGGAGGAAAAGCAGCTCATTTTCTTAGTTTGTTTATTCTGGGTGTGGTTATAATTTTCAAGCCATGGAAAGAGTGACTGATTTCAAGCTAGTCTAGTTCACTAGCCTTGTCTGGTATAAAGTAGCTTTCTGACAAGGTTATTCAGAAAGGAATCTTTTATCAGGTAGGATGAAGAAAATAAACTTGTTGGAAGGTTTGGTTTTAACTACCTATCAAGGAAGCCTTTAATACTTAAATTTGTAGCTTTCCAGATTACCAATTCCCTGTCCTTAGGCAGATACTGGAACACCCATTTTAGAGGTCAGCTACCTGTACGTTAGTCATATACATTGATGAATTATGAGTCAATGCTGCATCATCTAAAAGCAGCCATGGGATTGGTGAACTTAATAAAAGTTGCTTTATTTCCTTCATTGTTCATCACAAGTTTGACTAAGGAGGGAGTACATAATGATAATTGTATATTCAGGTATCTGGAATTGCTGACCCAGGTTTAGAAATTAATGGTCAATATTATGTTAAAATAAGAAGGTTAGTTTATAACTGAGAACAAATAGTGTAAAAAATTAAAAACAAACTCGTCCTTCTGAAACCTTTGTTCAAACAGTTTTGCTGGTGGGTTTGTGAAGCTTGCCAGGGCGTGCACTGAGTCCTGTATTTAAAAAGATAATAAGCACTTTCTAGAGTCCTACTAAAGAAATAATGTTAAAGTTATTTCTTCTCTGCTAGTATTGTCAAGCGGCAGTAAGTACGTATATTTCACCTGGCAGCATTCTTGCCTTTTCCATAACTTTTGACACCATGACAGGTTTTGTAGTTAGAAAACTGAATGTTCTAGCTCTGTGTTTTTGAGAATTAAATGCTTTCATCTATCTTAATTCAAAATTAATAGAAAACAAAATCAGTAACTACAAAATTAGTAATGCAAAATATGATTCAGCTGCTGATTAATTTTTTTCTTCAGTCTCTATCAATGTAGCAAATTCATGAATAAAGACACTGCTGTAAATATAACATCCCCTCTTACGTTTTCAAAATTAAATATTACTGCTTTACACATTTCGTTTTCTGCAAAAGTGTTAAAGTGATGTATACTCATTATTTATACAACTGTTAATATAATTGGTATAAGAACTTCACACTGGTAAGACCCTGCCAGGTGGTTCAGGTGCCATACAAAGGCTTGGGGTGAATTTGGATCCTCCTTATATTCTCATAGAGCATTTAGGAGGGAATAGAGAAATCTGAGCTCCCTCAGAGTTTGGCAGTGAACTCCTTTAGCATACCCAACCTAACAGTGTCATCTTGCTATTTTCCCTGGGTCCTATATTCACCTGCCTCTGTCTGAGGCCTGAGCCACTATACCTATAGAAGTGTTTCTGCCCTTGCTGTGAGCTTTTGTGGCCCTGCCACGCACATCTTTCCATATGAAAGGACTTCTCTGCTAGTCCTGAATTGCTTCAAGAGATTTCCCATAATAGAAAAGGATGATGTCATTCAGTGAGGAAAGGAATTGCAAGTCTCTTGAAGCAAGCAGAGTTCCTTTATACCTGGTTATGTATGGATACTCCTGGGCTCTGGAAATAAATACATACTTTTCTGTGCGTGCCTATGTGTATTTACGTGTGTATCTGTAGCTAAATTAACCTTAAAGTCTTTGCAGTTAAACACATTTGGCTATGAACTCTCTTGTACCATGAGGTGAGAATTCTTTTCAAATGCTGTGCACCTGTATGTGCTTGTAAACCAGTAGAGGTGAGATAATTTATGCTGCCTGCCGCTTAGCTGCTTTTATCAGTTAATCACGCTTTGTCATTAGTCCTCTACATAAGTCACTCTATATGCTCTTCCCCGCCTCCCCCCCTCCCCCGTTTCCCATATTATTCACAGGAAATGTAGGCTTAACCCATAAAAGAAGTGCACTGTTACTTATGTAAAGAGAGAAATAAAATGAGCATTCCGATTATTACAGTCCATATGCTCCACTGAAATGACAATGTTTCGCTGGCAATTTAGCAAAGCACAAGAAAAGAGATGTAGGTGAATCTAAGACATCCTGTAAGTTCACCTGGATGTAGGCTGCTGTTCACAATTAGATTTATTTTGCAGCTCTAGCCACAAATACAGTCAGATTTTTAATGCACCATATCTTAAAAAACCATAATCTTCCAAATTATTTTTCATTTCTAGGATCACTTGAGCTTCACATGACTATGTAAAAGAAAGGGTGTAGGTAAACAAATAAAGAATATTGATAGGAGTATGATGGAACTCTTTTTTTTCTCTATTGCTTGTGTGGGATGGTATTTTGTTTGGCAAGATACTTTAAGAACAAGTGGTAATTTGAAGAAGAGAAAATGATTCAGCTAGGAGGCCTCTCTTTCTGTAGTTACAAGACACAGTAATTTGAGAATGTGGGTTTACATAAAGCCAGGGTTGAAAGGGATCTGTGGAATTCATCTGGTCCATCCTTCTGTTGAAAGCAAGGCCTTAGACCTACATGCAGGGCTGTGTCTCAAGCAGAGATTACTTGATTATTTGAAATAATTTCCTTTGAGGGAGATTCCACCTCATAGCTGGACAACTTCCTCCAATGTTTAATTACTCAGTGGAGCTATTGTTGTTTGGTTTTATTGTTGTTTTTTGCTTGGTTTGTTTTGTTGTTTTTTTTTTAATTCAGACAGAATATCCCCTGAAGCAGCTTGGGCCCATTGACTCGTGTTCTGTCACCGTGCACCCTTGAGAAGACAGCACCTCCATCGTCCTTCTGACATCTTTTCGGGGAGGTTAGGAGACTATCATTAGATCTCTACAAGCCTTCTCTTCCCTGTATTGCCTGAATCCCTTCTTCAAGCTTCTTTTCACGTAGCAAGTTCTCTAATATCTAAATCATCCTGGTGGCTCTTCACCAGATTTTTTTCAGCTTGGAGTGGCTGAATTGTAGATATTTGTCTACAGTTGTCACCTTGAAAATATATGAAAAGGGCCATGCATATGAATTTATGAAAGCTGTCAGTTCAGTGCTACACTCTGTGTGTTATCATATACATGGTTTAAATCTGTAGTTATGTAGTCTTTGTATATGTCCTAGATAGGCTAAGAGACTGTATCTGTTTTATCTGAAGACATCCGTGCTTTGTAGCAATGTTTAGTAGGGTTAAAGCATTTCAGTTATATTAACTCCATACTGTTGCTTTTGTTCTATATCTGGTGTGGATACTATTGTTCTGAGGGATGGGAGGGACAGATGTTCTTTTTTAAAAAAAAAAAACAACCATGAAGTAGAGCAAAAAACTATTAATTTGCTCTTTTTTGTTTCCCACCATGCAAAACTGCTATCGTACCAACTACTGCTGAACAGTGAATGGTGGTTTGAACTAACCAACCAACTGCATAATTGAACATATTTTGAAGCATGAACACAGCATCAGTAGGATTGTGTACTGGATTGAACTGCAATCCCAGAAATAATAGAAAAATATTTTTCAAGACAATCAAACCACCAAAATTGTGCCATTGTCTTATAACAGTGACTGACTGCATTTGTGTTACTTTATATATCCTAAACTCTGATGTTCCCTGACTCACATTAACCTCTTTCACAAGAATCACAAATCTTTAGAGAATCTCCTGTATCTATGTAATTTACTCTCTGTCAAACATATAAAACAAGTCTCAGTAATACTTTGCATTAGGGGAGGAAAGGAAATCTGTATCATGGGCGGCCCTTGCAATTTGACTGTCCAGAGGTGAAAGATGTGAAAAATCTCTGTTCCAACACTCATAACCATAATTAGACTGATTCTTGGTTAAATGCATTAGCTCATGGAGTCTGTTATAGTTTTGTTGTGGGGTTTTTGTTGTTGGTTTGGGTTTTTTTGCTTGGAGGGGGCTGGAATTATCCTGTTGTAAGACTGTTAGTAGATACTTTTTTAAGTTACATGAAACAGGCTGGATTAAGATAAAGCATTAATCAATTAACCAGAGTAATAATAAGTGTTTAGTGCTAGATTCCCTTTAAAAATAAAATCAACATAAATCCTGGGCAGCAAAATGTTTGGGAAAGTTTTAACTCTCTTAAGTGCTTTCTTGATTGTTGCTTATTTTTGTCCTTTTTGCTATACAAGAATGTATCTATCTTTGCCTTACAATGTAATTATTTTAGCTATATGTTCAGCCATAGTTTTGAATCTCAATCTGTTGGCATTACAGCATAGAATTTGACAGCTGGGCAAATCCTATTTAAGAGCGTGTTTTGCTAAGAACTACTTCCTGCAAAGAAAAACAGAAAATATATAAGGTTCCATTTAAACTGAAAAACTGAAAAAGAACAAACTCTTTGGCACCAATTTTCCTAAACTTCCTTTCCAATATACAATCAAAACTTAGGAAAAATCATTGGTGATTACCCCATAACTTCCTTCCAGACTGCTGGAGGTTTCTTTGTTTTTTTGTTTGGTTGGTTGTTTTTTTGTCCATTTTCCCTGTATTAGGAGAAAACCTGTGTACCCGTGTGTTTAGATTAGACTAGTTTTGGTAGTGGAGTAAGATGTAGAGTCTTTCACCACCACGAGGAGACAGGTTAAATGCCTCCTTCAGTGACGATGGCCTGTGTAGAATCCAGACTTTAATTGGAGTCCTACTTATACCACTTAGTTACAGTATCACCAGACCAATTATAGCAACATCCAGACTTATCAGAGGTCTTGGCAGAACAAGGTCCAAAGCTATTCATTTATCCTCGACATTGCAGTAGCTTAAATTTGGGAGCTCTGAAAACAATCGCATTGCTGCACTGCAGCTGGGCTGTGGACAAATGTAATTTTAGTGTCTGATGCTGTCAATCTGGCATCTTTCACAAGTAGAGATTTTATTATATAGAAATTTAATCTGTCCGCCATATCTTAAAGGGTGGTTATGTAGAACATGATGCTTCTTTAAAAAAAAAATAAAAAGGGCAAAGACTCCTAAAAAGTTGTTAACTGAGAGGACAGACTTCTGAAAGCCAGTGTACAGTGCCAACTCATGTATTGAAAAGTTTTGGCTGAAATACTGGGACATATAGATAATATGGCCCTAGAAATCTTGCCAAGAAAACTGCAGTCAGAAATGTAGGAAACTGTCCAAGATTAGGCCTCAAATATGCTGCATTCATTACCAGCAGCTGTGGATGCATGAAGTGTTTCTTTATACCACACAACCCAAACCACTGTGGCCTGTCACTGTCATTTTTATAGCAATTTGCTGATTTTTTAAGAAACAGGAAAACATTTAGCTAAAACAGGAGTTGAAGTGACTGACAGAAGATAATTTAAGGGAATTTTAATGGCTACTAACTGTATACCATAGAACTATATTGAAAAGCACATACATATTTAAGACTTCACTTTATGTAATAAAATTCACTAAGAAAACACAATTGTAATTTTAAGTCACAGATGCATATCTTAAAGGATTCCTTAAAAGGTCAGAAAAATGAACATGATATGACAGTGGTATTATTGAGTATTAGGATTTTAAGTTATTGACATATTCTTTTAAAATAAATTCAAATATGACTCCATTAGGGGGAGTTACACGTTCATCACTTAGTGCATCAGATTTTCAAACACTGTTTGGTATGATAGATTTTCTCTTTGTTAACTTCTAAAATACTCTGCTACTACCAGTGCCACCTTCTTGTGGACATATTTTTAACTTGTTTATTCTGCATGCAAAAATCTGCAGCAAAACAGAGGGTCCAACTTTATCAATTTCTGAATAATTTGGGGGGGAAATATTAGAATAGTGGAACTATCTTTATTAATTGGAGGATTTTCCAGAATAAAATGTTAAGTTTTAGAATACCTGGAGCAAAATTCTCAAGCAGTTTTTCCTGTGCTCAATTTTTTTCCCATCTATGAAATGGCTTCTGCCTCCGGGTAGTTAAGGAAATCTATCAGTGTCTGGTTTGTTTATGTTAAGGTAGGAGGGTTTTAAACAGTAATGTGACCCTTGTGCTGGATGTTAGTATAAGTGTTATCAACAAAGGCAAAAAATACTGATGGACTTAAGTTGATAAATTCTTGTGCTAGGCTTTAGAGCACAATAGTTTTAGATGAAGTACTGAAATCATGTAGTTACATGCCTAAGGATTCTCCATCTAGCTATCCTATGTAACATGGATAGTGACAAATCCCTTTCCTATAAAAGAAAGGAGAACTGAAAACCACAACTAGTTGAATCACTGTGGAATAAGTCCACTGCATGTTTGCCCTATAATCACAGCAAGTGCCACTGTGCCCTTGCATAGCCCTTGGAGTGTTTTTTCCAGTATCTGTGGCCCAGCTGCAGGAAGCCCTGGCACCCGGGAAATTTCAGAAGAATTTGTGGGAGGCCACATGAGTAGAAAAAAGGATTTCAAACACCAGGATTCTGGTATACCACATTTGAGAGCTTGTCTCAAAATGACTTTCAGTATCAGTCTCTGCTCTTCAGCACAGAACTCTACTGGAGACTTTCTATCTCACCCCCACAAAGTTATCACAAAGGTAGGTGGACAAAAAGAGAAAGGACAATTCAAGGTAGGGAGGAGAAGAGGGGAGAGGGAGGGATGAACTGATGGCAGCAATTCCTGAAGTTCATTTTTCAAAAGTCACTGTCTTTGCAAAGATAAATGAGTTGTGTGTGTGTGTGTGTGTATATATATATATATATATATATCTGTATCTCACCCCCATTATAGAAAAAAGTATTTGAGTCTCTGGGCAGTAGACACAGACATACGAGAACAACATGTCTACCAAAAGTGAATTGAAACATTAAATGCAGAATAGAGATCTTTATTGTAACAAAATTAATAATTTTTGCATATATTTTCCATGCAATTTTAAGTACAAGCTGTTTTCTGTACTTTTCTACTCCTTTGACCACACTTCAGCCAAGTACTGAACAAATGCAGTGAGATCAGTATTTCAACTCCCATGAAGCACAAGCATCCCCAGCAAACTGGAAGGAGGGAAGAGTAATCCTGAAGTAAAGGAATGTCCTGGTTCTTGAGAAAGGGGTGGCGATCCTTCTTGCAGTGCAACAAATAGCAAGGAGAAGCAAAGGCAAGTTGTGTGCACGTGAGGAAATACTTCAAGAAACAGTGCTGTAGAAAGAAAAGTGAACTCTTTAAGACACTGTTTATGCTCTGTCTACCAATTTACTAATATTAAAGACAGCTTCTATAAATTTGATTATCTTCAGGATATTTGCCACAAAAGCTGGATTTTTACTGAATGCTCTTCTTATCTTTGGATCCTTCTCCAGCAGGCTTGGCTCTGACCATCTAGATTTTTGGCCTCAGAACTGATTCTGTCACACTAGTATTTTCAATCCTACATGTGGTTCCACTCTTCCACATAGGTTTTCTTTTAGGCTTACACTTTGCATGCTTTGCTCTTGAGATGTCTGCATAATGTGGATGGGGAAAAAGGCTGATTCATCAGTAGTCTAAAAAACTGTGTCATGCCATTAGCTTCTGTGTGCCCTCTGTAAATACATAGTACATTTAATTGATTTATTTTCCTTGAGAACTCTTTTATGCTGATATTCACTTGCTCACATTTTAAGGGCCCTTTAAATGGATGAAAGAATTCAGCTGGACTTTGAGTTCCTTCTCTTGGCAGATAACAGCAAAGCTTGCAAATCTGGCAGTGCTTGTGGGAAGGTCTTTAGCGAAATGCAGTTAGTGAAATCATTTAGATGATAGAATTAGGAAATGATAGTGATAAAGTTGGCCGCTGTGAAAATAGCAACTGAATGACAGAGTCAAAATATGATTTCTTTAGCTGTTTAACAGACATGGATCTATGGCGGTCTGACATCTATGCAGTGGTGTGCCAAGCAAATAAAGAGAGTGCAGGGAAGCGGTAGCGAGAAAAAAGATTTTTGGGACTATTGCACATGATAACTTTTATGTAATATACTGTGTTCTGGAAAGCTGTGCAATGGTTAGCCTTGCTTGAAGTAAGTCAAACCCAAGTGGTTGTTGCAAGACCTGTGGTACAGCCTCACGCTCTGTATGTGTGAGCACAAAACATAAAGGAAGAAATATTTTCTTCTTCTTTCTCCCCTCCTAAGTAAACGGTAACTTTAAATTCTTGATAGTGTCTATGCCCTGTTTCTGAATATGCAACATCTGCTGATACAGAGTGAAATTATTTCACTAGCAGTTTGTCATGTTGGCAAATATTAAATGTGTTGGGTTGAATGTGGAAAATAATCACCTGCTCTCTAGGAGAATCAATATCCAACAAATCACTTCAAGGTGTGCCATAAATGCAATTCTAGATGCACTACAGCACTTAGTTTTGTGCCTAACAACGCACCTATCACCAGGCATTCATCATCTGCTCCATTGTGTACTGTGGGCAGGTTTGTTCATGTAGGCAGTACTGAGTGTACATAAAATGTGTATAAACCTTATTCTAATTGGTTATGAAAGCCACTTTATTTTTTTTTCTCTAAGAAAAGATAATAAGATGTCTGCCTAACAGCAGCCTGAAATGTTTGGGTTTTTTTAAAATAAAAGCAAGTTAATATTTTGGAAAGTATTTATTTCATGTGTATGATTTGTATAGCCATTTTGTATATAGACCACTTGCAGGGATATGGCTCGCACCAGGTGTCAGAGGAATGTGAAATAATTTTTATGCCGCCTTTCCAAGGCAATAAATGTCATATAAGCATACAGAACTGCAAATATAGTACTTTTAGATGAACGTTCTCAAACTGTATATAAGAAATCTGTTTGACAGACTTACCCAAAGGATGACACTTTTTTCTGATCTTGCCAAAGCAGCAACTGTGTAAAAAGAAAATTTGCTCTGGTGCTTGGTTTTTTCCCCCAAGGAGTTATGATGTAAAGGGAGGGAGGAGAAGCTGTAATTAGGAGGAAAAAATGGTTTCTTTCTACTGAACAAAAACCAAATTTCTCACCTAAATGACACAGCAAGTTTTCAGTCATCTTCCCTACAACCAAATGCCAAAGTAGAAGATGGATGGCAGCAGCTGAACCCACAAGTCCCAGCTACATAGATCGTATAATGCTTATTCCAAGAAAAATGTGAAGTATTTTTTGTGGGAATCACACGGATACTGATTTGTGCGTGCGCGCGCCACTGATTTTAAAAAACCTTTTTAAAGATGTAATTTCAGAGAAGTAGCTTGAACCTTTTTTTCCTTTCCTTTTTTTTTCAGATGATCAGAATACAAGTTAAACTTTTCTAGAGGTATGAAATTCCAGCTTCATCATTAAGAACAGAATGGAGATTTAGAGCTTATTCTCTTATACTGATAGGATTTCCCTGCTGGTGGTCTTTGCCAATTCTAAGAGATTCACAATTGGGTAGTTTGTTCACAAAAGCCAATTCTTTTTGTCAGACCTCTATACAAAACTATTTTACTCTAAATGGGCTGTTTAAAACAGCCTACACATACCTTGTTTGTTGTAAGATGTCCTGTATCCTGTGAGTTTACTTACCAAATTGACCTCCCTTGCCTTCCAGTTGCTTTTTTTTATGTCATTTTTATTTGCAGTAAATATCTTCCTCTTTTTCTTCCTGACAAAAGTGTGAATCTTTAATTAAAAAAAATAATCTAGTAATCCAGAAGGATTTAGAGCTGTGGACTAAAGTATTAAATGTAAATCAAAACTTAGTCAGTTGGAAGCTGCTTATTATGAAGATTAGACACTCAGTCTCCAGTTCGGAGCATTAGCTGTGCAAGGAACAGCTTCTTTGCCTTCTTTTACGGACCAAAGGCAGTGAGTAGCAGCTGTTGATAGAGGTTACTGAAAAAGAATAGGAAAACAGTTTGAAAAACGGAGGGAGGAAGGTGCCACAATTGCCCATGTTTTAGCATCTTTAATAGTTTTCCTTTTAGGGTCATGATGATGCACTGAAGTGAGTCTCACAAATAAAAACAGGATTTGAATTCATGCAGAGTTCAGTTTAAAGAGAAATAACAGGTTCAGATTATAGTTGGATTTTTCGCTGAAGAAGCGAAGGGTTTAAACTTTTTCCTAAAATATTACTGCTTTTCCTCGAAAATTTGATGAAATGACCTAAAAACATCAGAGCATTTTTTTTTTGCTTCATCTCACTACTGTTACTCATATAGCAGTTCCTCTGAAACAAATAGGATTAACTTTTTTTTTTTTTTCCAAGAGGCTCATTGATACATCATCTAATCCCCCAGAGCTTTCATGAAAATGTCCTCCTCCTCCTCATTTATCTGTTCTATAAGATAAGGAAAGCATGTATGCTTTATGTTTTCAAGAACTGTGTTAATCATTCAAAGCATATGTGCCCTTTTTCTCTGCTGGCTGACTGGTACTGCAGGTATTTAAACACAGGAATGTATCATTGAAAAAGTAACTAAAAGCTATAAAAATACTATGAAAAGCATAATCAATAATATTTGTGTCTTCAATAACTCGTATTTTGGAGAGCAAGATATTACATTTGTATATTAACTCTAAATTTGTATTTTCCCCATACCCTTATAGAATACCAATTAATGTAAAGTAGGATGATTCTAATCAGGGCATTGTACTGTTAAACAGCAAAAATTTAAGTATTGATATACAAAAATATTTTGCATTTTTTACTTTTCCTCATACTGCATTGAGCTTGCAGGGAAATTTGTCAAGGAGGAGAGGAACACTATTCAGTATATGAATCAAAAATCACAGAGCAAATGTACACTAGGTATAGTGTACATATTACCCACAATTCAAGAAACATGTCAGGATTTAATCCCTTTTTGAAAGGACTGTATTTTTCCTGTAACTCTTCCCTTATCCTAGTTACTTGCTTACAATTACCACTTGTATTTTTAGGAAAATGCTAATCTGAAACTGCAAAATTCTTAATACAATCTTGGAAGGGGTTATAAAAAAATAGAGTCAGACTTTATTTATTTAGATGAAAAGGGGAAAAAAAGTTTATTGTTTTCAGATTTGAACATGAGACGGGGAAAAAAAATTTATTGTTTTTAAATTTGAACACTGAATGTGTGAGCTCATCATGGTCTTAGTCTGTTATTGTTTAAATCAGCAATATTACTGCATGAAAAATGGCTCATCTTAATCCTCACTTCTAAGGAAAAAACTAGTCAATGTAGCATACTATTTAACTGCTTAAGAACTACAAGATGTTCTACATTAAAAATATTTGGGCAGATGGGCTTTCTCATGGGAACACATTACACTGCTAGTCCTGTTGATATCAGATAGTATTCTTAAGACTGTCATTTCTAGACAGGAGATTTTTTTTAACACATTTTCAGCAGGAACTGGAAAGCTACACTTTAACTATTTTGCTTGATCAAGTCTGCTTTGTAAAGCAGAGGTGAGAAAATGTGTTGATTGATACCTTATCTGGCAAAAATGTTTAAATTTCACAACTTAATACCCTGATTTTTGTAGGGTTGTAAGAAAAAGAGGTTCCAGTGTGATGTACAGCTTCTAGGTAGATACTCCATTTTTAGTTCTCCATAATGCAGACAACAGTATCCCTTTAAAGTATACTTAGCATCTTAGTAGAAGTAACTGTAATACTAATTAACTATTTATGATAGGATGTCTTAGCAGGGCATTTAGGCTACTATTCAAACAGGTGAATTAGTGTTTGGCTGAAAAGGTGTTTGTTCCCTTTTAATAAAAGTCACTGGTCATCATGAATGTTGATAAATAGCTGAAATTATTACCTTGATGAGAAGAAAGGCTAAGCAATTAGGATAGACCTCAGCAGACTATCCAAGGCATCATGTTTACCCTGTCCCATGGTACTACTTTTGTGGTCCTGTCAAGTCAGCTTTGTGCCTCCATTTGCCATGTGAAAAATGGGCACAATAAAGTTTTCTGCTTTGATATGATGGCACTTACAGAAGGTATCAGTAAGGACTCAATCATTAGATGCTGTAAAGAGCCCAGCTACACATGGCTGGGCCACTCTAGTCTAATGACTAGCCAGAGTCACCTCCAGTGTAACCTTTTAAGTCCTTCCCAGATGTCAGCTTTAAGTGATGGAATTACTAATGTGCCAGTTCTCTGAGATAATACTTATATTTATTAGAGAGTGAGTATAGCTGTTTGTTACTACCTTGAAAATCCTGAATACCTGACACAAATCCAGGTGCAAATATAAAAATTAATCATTGTATCTAAGCTGCAATAGGCCTCCCTCCTCAGCCAAGTGCAAATCAGCCAGTTTGAAAGCTGAAACAAAGCCCTCCATCCAGAAACAAACCACATTCACAATTCTCCCCTGTTTTTATATACTCTGGAAAAATATGAACTACGCAACATGCTATGAAGGCCATAAAATTTGAGCTCTTCTGGATCAGGGAAGAGGAATCAATTCCAAAAGCTTTGAGTTCCCACAAAGAACATCCTGTTAGCAGTTCTTCACTCTTTTATACCAGCAAAGGCCCCTAGCTCACTTGTTTTCACTGATCTAAATTGCGGCAATGTAACAGAGCAAGTGTGAGAAAGAGAAATTCTTTCACATATGCCAAGGCCAGCTGTGTGGTACCTTTTGGTCATTTAAAAAAAAAGTTTTCAAGTGGCCCTGCCAGTGACCTACCATGACTTGAGTTCAGCAGAGGATGAGTGTCTGTTGCCCGTGAAATGCAGTTTCCAATAAGGAGAGTAAAAGTGGCTACAGTAGTGATAAATGTACCTGCAGATAGCTGCATGGATTAACACAGCTCTAATTTATTCCACATTAAGAAAAAGGACTATAATGAGTTATTAATAAAGAAAGACTAAAAATGGGTTCAAATTCAATGGTTAATGCTCTGCATAATTTACTGTAATAATCCTTCTGACCAAATAATTTTTTTAAAGTGCTTCTCTCTTTTCCTATGAATGAAACACATGCTATTCTTCCCCCCTCCCCCAAGTTTGATCTTTCTTTCTACTGCTTGGGTATGAGCTATGTTGGCATAAAGTGTGATATCTGTGCTGGAGTTTGCTGCACCCCCATTTTTCTACTCCAAAAAATATTTCCTAAGCAAACATTTATGTTTCAGATGTCTTCAGTGTTACACCTAATAGATTTCATAAATCATTTGTGCTGGCATTAATGGGACAGTGGAATCTCAGCATAGGGAGCGTCATAACAAAAAAAATTCCACTGCAGCTACCTGAAGATGGTGAGAAGTGGATCCCCTGCAGTGACATCCAGGTCTTATTTTTTGATAGGTTGAAGTCCTCAGTTAGTGAATGTACAGTGGTACAAATTTGTAGAAAAATGGTATTGCACGTATAGGTGGAGATAGTTTTCTTTTGAAAAGAGGGATTGTCTAAATGTCTTTTCCTCCCATAGCATCTGGCTCTTGGAGGACACAATATCCTTCCTGCACAGGACCATGACAGTCTTCTGTAGAAAGGGTGCAATTACGGGTGCTCTTGTGGGGCAGTAATTCAAATGAGCTCTAGAGCTCTGTATGACTTGTCTCCAAGCATCCACTTCCCCTTCCTCCTTCTTTCAATATCTATAAGGATCTATATCTGAATGAATTAATTAATTAGTAGATTTTTCAATAGCAGAAGGTGCTTGTCCACAGGTACTCTAGCAGTTTGGAACATAGATTTTGCATGATCTAATACCCCATTTATTATACCTAGACTTCTTGGAAGAGACGCTAAGAATACGAATGTTGCTGTGGAATTGCTAGAAACTTCCTTAAAATGACTACATTAGTTCATGATTTATCTCATAGCTCTTTCTTGGCTGGTCTTGCAGCTATCACAGATAGGAGTCTGTCTAGAACTTCATCTGCAGGAAGCTTCCCATTTCTATCAAACTGCCCCAAAAGCCTGAGCAAAGTTTAAGTCAGTGGTGACTATATTAGGGTTTCTCCCTTATGCTAAGTCAAAGCACAATGCACTTTGTTGCATAAGTGATTCAAAGAGCTTCAAGTCAAGATGTAGTTTTAGTGCTGTTACTTTGGGATTTTTTTCATTATTTTTTTCCCCAGTGCCAACCGGGACTGCCCTCCTTCTCCCCCATTTCACAGAATTCTGCTGTTTCAATCTGTGTAGACTTTGGTTCTCTAGAAAGTTGCAAATGAGCACTAATTGTGTAAGCTTTTTGAATATTATTAAATTTCTTATGAATAATACATCTAAAGTATGTGCTTTTATTGCAGCTTTCTACATAACAGTGTTGAAAACATATTCTGGAACAATATTATCTTCCCTGGAAGTATTGTATAGTCATTAACAATATCTTGATCTGATTTTTTGCAAAATGTGGCTCTTGGGCAGCTGCTGTGATAACTTGGCCTGTGTCAGCAACAGATCTTGTAATTGAGTGAGGCGAGTTAAGTTAGTTATTATTAGCAAATGTCCAAGGTGAAAAGAAAACCATAGTAGAAGGTTCTTTGTGTGGTGATGTTAAGAATGAAGTTGGAGATAATCATTCCCACATGTATTTTGAAGGAGTTCCATGTTCCACAAAAGGGTAGCTAAAAAAAAAAAAAATCAGTCTAGTTCTTTTACTAAAGACAGACATTAGCTTCGGTTTGAAAATAGGAATTTGTGGTTTGAATGAGTGTATCTGTAAGACATCTACTTGTTACTGGTCTCCACAGTATTTCAGAAATTAAAGGTGAGTAATGGGAATGCTGCATTTTGTACCTATTATTTGATAGCTTTATCTGACAGCCATGATGCATAATGTGTCCAGTCAGATCAAGCTGCGACTCCAACGGCTTCATTAGCAGCGGACTTGATTATAAATTGTCAAGCGGAGTGTTTTGAAGGAAGCGGAGTCTATTATATTCATGCCTCTATAGACATGAAGAAAAACTGTCTCCTGAGGTGGTAAATGGAGGGGGAGGTGTTTCTGGTTCAATTAAAGCACAGGTAGTGCGTGATGAGGCGCCGGTGTCACATCTGCGCGCTCACAGCTGCGCTCTGGTCCCGGCCCGCTCCGTGCCCAGCGCTCCGCTCCGCTCCGCAGGCTCCCACCGCCGGCCGGCTCCGGCTGCGCTCCGTGGATGCCGCACGGGCGGCGGGACGGCTCGCGCGGCAAGGAGCAGGCAGGTAGTTCGGAATGGTGTTGCAGCCGCCTTGCGCGGCGGCGAGTTTATTTTGTGCCGCGGAGAAACCCCCCGGGCTTTGCGGTGAATCCCCGCAGCGGCCGCAGCCCCGCGCTGCCCGTACAAACAGCGCCGCGGCAGCGGCTCCGCGCCCTCCGGGGAGGGTCCTCCTGCCTTTCCCCGGGGCTCCTGGCTCCGGCTGTACGCGCTCGCTGCCCTTCCGCGGCGAAGGGGTTACGCGGTGCCGGGCCCGGCCCCGCTTGCCGCCGGGGGAGCACGAAGCAGCCGCCG